>LR778275.1:49066475-49214350 GCA_902810595.1 Coregonus sp. 'balchen' | reverse complement strand
AGCAGCATTGACTCAAGTGGCAACTCCGTCATAGGATGCCACCTTTCCAATAAGTCAGTTCGTCAAATCTCTGCCCTTCTAGAGCTGCCCCGGTCAACTGTAAGTGCTGTTATTGTGAAGTGGAAACGTCTAGGAGCAACAACGGCTCAGCCGCGAAGTGGTAGGCCACACAAGCTCACAGAACGGGACCGTCGAGTGATGAAGCGCGTAAAAATCGTCTGTCCTCGATTGCAACACTCACTCCCGAGTTCCTAACTGCCTCTGGAAGTAACGTCAGCACAAAAACTGTACGTCGGGAGCTTCATGAAATGGGTTTCTATGGCCGAGCAGCCGCACACAAGCCTAAGATCACCATGCTCAATGCCAAGCGTCAGCTGGAGTGGTGTAACGCTCGCCGCCATTGGACTCTGGAGCAGTGGAAACGTGTTCTCAGGAGTGATGAATCACGCTTTCCCATCTGGCAGTCCGACGGACAAATCAGGGTTTGGTGGATGCCAGGAGAACGATACCTGCCCGAACGCATAGTGCCAACTATAACATTTGGTGGAGGAGGAATAATGGTCTGGGGCTGTTTTTCATGGTTCGGGCTCTGCCCCTTAGTTCCGGTGAAGGGAAATCGCAATGCTACAGCATTCTAGATGATACTGTGCTTCCAACTTTGTGGCAACAGTTTGGGTAAGGCCTTTTCCTGTTTCAGCATACAATGCCCCCGTGCACAAAGCAAGGGCCATACAGAAATGGTTTGTCGAGATCGGTGTGGAAGAACTTGACTGGCCTGCACAGAACCCTGACCTCAACCCCATCGAACACCTTTGGGATGAATTGGAAAGCCGACTGAAAGCCAGGCCTAATCGTCCAACATCAGTGCCCGACTTCACTAATTATCTTGTGGCTGAAAGGAGGGAGTCCCTGCAGCAATGTTCCAACATCTAGTGGAAAGTCTTCCCAGAAGAGTGGAGGCTGTTATAGCAGCAAAGTGGGGACCAACTCCATATTAATGCCCATGATTTTGGAATGAGATGTTCGACGAGCAGATGTCCACATACTTTTGGTCATGTAGCGTATGGTTATCCCCGTTTGCTTCCATTTATGAAACGGTTTTCAACAGAATCAGTCGTAATGAATACACCCCTGATCACACGCAAACACAGTTCACTTCCATAGCAGCCACATACAAACAGCATGATCACATAATTCCTTCTCACATCTACGCGCTCATCCTCCTCTCACCTTTTTCCTTCGTTTGTGGACTTCAGTGCACAACAAATCAGCTGTCTTTGACCAGGCGAAAAAACCTTTCCAAGACAAACGTATCATAACCGCTAACCGCTACACACAGCCTACATTGTTGTCACCATATTAGCTAACGTCAAGTCAACATAGCTACTAGAACTAACGCGTTAGTAAACCCACTACAATCATGCAGTACAGTGTACAGTCAGCAAGAGGTTTAGCAGTTACACCGGTGGGCTTCAGTGGCAATAAATTAATAAAACCAAAAGCTTACCTTGACTTGGATGAGTTCCAGTGTTGGCTAGCCATAGCTAGCTAGCTAACATAGCAGCCCTCTCTGTTTGAGCCGAGTATTTGAGTAGGCTAAACTAACTAGCTTTATTCGCTAGCTAAGTGAAAAAAATACTACGAAATACAGCTAGCTCTCTCGCTCTCTTGCATCTCCTTCATTTTTAAAGAAATTAATTTGTTAAAAAGTGTTCAACTATTGTCTTTCTCTCTCTTTGAGGCAACTACTCACCACATTTTAGGCACTGCAGTGCTAGCTAGCTGTATCTTATGCTTTCAGCACTAGATTCATTTTCTGATCCTTTGATTGGGTGGATAACATGTCAGTTCATGCTGCAAGAGCTCTGATAGGTTGGAGGATGTCCTCCGGAAGTTATAATTACTGTGTAAGTCTATGGAAAGGGGTGAGATCCATGAGCCTCCTAGGTTTTGTATTGAAGTCAATGTACCCAGAGGAGGACAGAAACTAGCTGACCTCCGGCTACATTACGACGCTACCCTACAGAGTGCTGTTGAGGCTACTGTAGACCAATTATTTGGTGAAGTGAATATATTTACATTTGTACATTTTAGTCATTTAGCAGACGCTCTTATCCAGAGCGACTTACAGTTAGTATTTAGTATAGTTTTATCTAAAAATGATCACTTTTTTAAATGTTTCACTATTTTTTGGTCCTCCCCTTCCTCCTCTGAGGAGCCTCCACTGAGATACTTGTCATGTTAACATCAGTTACAATAACAGTTAGTTACTGATGATGAAAAAGGAACCCTGGACACAGATGACAAGTTCATTCCATTCTTCTGCTCTGAAACCCATTTGAGTTCTAGTGGTGCTACGTTTACCTTGGTTCAGGACCAGCGCCACCTTCAGGCAGCCATGTAACAACTTGAAACACACTGATGCTGAAAAAAACACAGGTCAGATGGAAATACTGTATGTCCCCATGCACCAAATAGAATGATGCAGAGGAAGTTGATCACAATAACACACAAGTTTATAATATCTTCATCAGACTTATTCAGACGGATATATATCTATCCTACAGGTATTAAAATCGGCATGGCTTCTTTTTCCAACCAACCTTATTTTCTATGAAAACCAAGCTAAGATGGTTTTCTTTTCTTCCAGCCCTCTCAGCACCTCTTCTGCCAACGGTAATATTTGTACCGAGATATTTCATCATGGCCATGACAGTTAGTAGCTTTGAGAATTGCAGCAGGAGTGGGAGCGAAGCCCTCGGAGGCAGTTCAGATTGATTTAAGGAGATCTCTGGCTATAAATCCTCCTCTTACCTCTCTGGCAGATTAATTTCCTTCTCTTTCCTTCTCTCTCCTCTTTTCCCCTCTCCTCTGACAGAACTCTTTCTCCCCTTCTCTCTTCTTCTCTCTCCTCCTCTTTACTCCTCTGACAGAACTTCATGCTCTGTCTCCTGGAGAGCCAAGGTCATAACTGGAGATCCAAGGTCATAACTGGAGAGCCAAGGTCATAACTGGAGATCCAAGGTCATAACTGGAGATCCAAGGTCATAACTGGAGATCCAGGGTATTGTATTCTTATTAAGACTTCTGGAAGAGAAAACTAAAACCCTGACTCCGTAGAAACCCTGCGAGGTCATAGATTAGTACCCTTTAGATTAGGACGTTCCACTACAACTATGAGGTCACACACACAGTGAGGTCACACACACAGTGAGGTCACACACACAGTGAGGTCACACACACAGTGAGGTCACACACACAGTGAGGTCACACACACAGTGAAAAGGCCAGCTGTTCTAGTATAATATTTTTTTTACCATAGTGGAACCTCCAAGTCACCCCACTTGTACAAGCCAATCCTAGTTCCCCATTCCCCGTGCGCCTCACTGAACCCTGCTCCGCTGCATTCAGAGCGAGATCAGAAGTGAATGGACTGGTTGAACTGTACCTGTAGTTTATCTGGATTGATGTTAGTGCATTTAAGCGTAAGTACTGTACATGTCATTGTGCATCTCTACTAGTGCCCGTTCTACATGATCTTCCCGGATCAGCCTTTAGTATTTTTCATTGGTCCTTCGTGACGGATATCGTCAGCTACCACAGCCCAAGATGTGTCAGAGCTACACAGAGGTATTGGTCACCACCCACCTCATCCCAGTCTTCTCTCCCTGAAGGAAGATGAGCAGACAAGCCTCAAGACATGACATGCCCCTTCTCCCCCACTGGTCGCGGTAACCAGTCGGCGGAAGATCGGTTGCATGCTATCAGGGAGAGGTGTGAAATCCTCCGCCACAGCTCAGCTCTCATCTCTGACCTGATGCTGCTTGAGGCCAAGAATGAGCTCAAACCGATGGAGCATAGGATGGAGGAGGAGCTCAAACCGATGGAGCATAGGATGGAGGAGAAGCTCAAACCGATGGAGCATAGGATGGAGCAGCCCATGGCTTCACTACACTCTTAGAAAATAGGGTTCTTTGGGGTTCTATATAGAACCTTTGGCGTCTTTGGACGAGATTAAAGAACCCTATACTGAAAATGGTTCGCTCCTATAGACAGTGAGTCACGTGGCCGTGGCTTGCTACATACTGTAAAGCAGGCAGAAAACATCCAGTCAGCGGCGGTAATGTGGGTGAAAACAGTCGAAGTCGAAGGAGAATGGCAAGAACAGCGCAAGGTAACAGGCGGGCAACAAACAGGCAAATAATGGCGCAGTACGACAGTGGTTTGCAGAACGGCATCTCGGAACGCACAACTCGTCGGTCCTTGTCACGGATGGGCTATTGCAGCAGACGACCACACCAGGTTCCACTCCAATCAGCTAAAAACAAGAAACAGCAGTGGGCACACGATCACCAAAACTGGACAATTGAGGAGTGGAAAAACATTGCCTGGTCCGATGAATCTCGTCATGCTGATGGCAGAGTCAATCCATAGCCCCATCCTGCTCCATTAAACTCTTAAATGACAGCTAACATCCCCTTTTCATGTGTTTCAGCTGTTTTGACATTTACAGTGCTTTCGGAAAGTATTCAGACCCTTGACTTCTTCCACATTTTGTTACGTTACAGACTCATTCTAAAATTGATTAAATAATATTTTTTTGTTAGCAATCTACACACAATACCCCATAATGACAAAGCAAAAACAGATTTTCTAGATTTTTTTGCTAATTTATAAATAAAAACTGAAATATCCCATTTACATAAGAATTCCGACCCTTTAATCAGTACTTTGTTGAAGCACCTTTGGTAGCGATTACAGCCTCCAGTCTTCTTGGGTATGACACTACAAGCTTGGCACACCTGTATTTGGGGAGTTTCTCCCATTCTTCTCTGCAGATCCACTCAAGCTCTGTCAGTTTGGATGGGGAGCGTCGCTGCACAGCTATTTTCAGGTCTCTCCGGAGAAGTCCGGGATCTGGCTGGGCCACTCAAGGACATTCAGAGACTTGTACCGAAGCCACTCCTGCGTTGTCTTGGCTGTGTGCTTATGGTCGCTGTCCTGTTGGAAGGTGAACCTTCGTGCCAGTCTGAGGTCCTGAACGCTCTGGAGCAGGTTTTCATCAAGGATCTCTCTGTACTTTGCTCCGTTCATCTTTCCCTCGACCCTGACTAGTCTCCCAGTACCTGCTGCTGAAAAACATCCCCACAGCATGATGCTGCCACCACCATGCTTCACCGTAGGGATGTTGCCTGGGTTTCCTCCAGACGTGATGCTTGGCATTGAGGCCAAAGAGTTCAATCTTGGTTTCATCAGACCAGAGAATCTTGTTTCTCATGGTCTGAGAGTCCTTTAGGTGCCTTTTGGCAAACTCCAAATGGACTGTCCTGTGCCTTTTACTGAGGAGTGGCTTCCGTCTGGCCACTCTACCATAAAGGCCTGATTGGTGGAGTGCTGCAGAGATGGTTGTCCTTATGGAAGGTTCTCCCATCTCCACAGAGGAATTCTGAAGCTCTGTCAGAGTGACCATCAGGTTCTTGGTCACCTCCCGGACCAAGGCCCTTCTCCCCCGATTGCTCAGTTTGGCCGGACGGCCAGCTCTAGGAAGAGTCTTGGTGGTTCCAAACTTCTTCCATTTAAGAATGATGGAGTCCGCTGTGTTCTTGGGTACCTTCAATGCTGCAGACATGTTTTGGTACCATTTCCCAGATCTGTGCCTCGACACAATCCTGTGTCGGAGCTCTATGGACAATTCCTTCGACCTCATGGCTTGGTGTTTTGCTCTGACATGCACGGTCAACTGTGGGACCTTATATAGACATGTGTGTGCCTTTCCAAATCATGTCCAATCAATTGAATTTACCACAGGTGGACTCCAATCAAGTTGTAGAAACATGTCAAGGATGATCAATGGAAACAGGATGCACCTGAGCTCAATTTGGAGTCTCATAGCAAAGGGTCTGAATAAGGTATCTGTTTTGTATTTGTAATAAACATTTCTAAAAACCTGTATTTTGCTTTGTCATTATAGGGCATTGTGTGTAGTTTGATGAGAATATATACACTGCTCAAAAAAATAAAGGGAACACTTAAACAACACATCCTAGATCTGAATGAATGAAATAATCTTATTAAATACTTTTTTCTTTACATATTTGAATGTGCTGACAACAAAATCACACAAAAATTATCAATGGAAATCAAATGTATCAACCCATGGAGGTCTGGATTTGGAGTCACCCTCAAAATTAAAGTGGAAAACCACACTACAGGCTGATCTAACTTTGATGTAATGTCCTTAAAACAAGTCAAAATGAGGGTCAGTAGTGTGTGTGGCCTCCACATGCCTGTATGACCTCCCTACAACGCCTGGGCATGCTCCTGATGAGGTGGCGGATGGTCTCCTGAGGGATCTCCTCCCAGACCTGGACTAAAGCATCCGCCAACTCCTGGACAGTCTGTGGTGCAAAGTGGCGTTGGTGGATGGAGCGAGACATGATGTCCCAGATGTGCTCAATTGGATTCAGGTCTGGGGAACGGGCGGGCCAGTCCATAGCATCAATGCCTTCCTCTTGCAGGAACTGCTGACACACTCCAGCCACATGAGGTCTAGCATTGTCTTGCATTAGGAGGAACCCAGGGCCAACCGCACCAGCATATGGTCTCACAAGGGGTCTGAGGATCTCATCTCGGTACCTAATGGCAGTCAGGCTACCTCTGGCGAGCACATGGAGGGCTGTGCGGCCCCCCAAAGAAATGCCACCCCACAGCATGACTGACCCATCGCCAAACCGGTCATGCTGGAGGATGTTGCAGGCAGCAGAACATTCTCCACGGCGTCTCCAGACTCTATCACGTCTGTCACATGTGCTCAGTGTGAACCTGCTTTCATCTGTGAAGAGCACAGGGCGCCAGTGGCGAATTTGCCAATCTTGGTGTTCTCTGGCAAATGCCAAACGTCCTGCACGGTGTTGGGCTGTAAGCACAACCCCCACCTGTGGACATTGGGCCCTCATACCACCCTCATGGAGTCTGTTTCTGACCGTTTGAGCAGACACATGCACATTTGTGGCCTGCTGGAGGTAATTTTGCAGGGCTCTGGCAGTGCTCCTCCTGCTCCTCCTTGGACAAAGGCGGAGGTAGCGGTCCTGCTGCTGGGTTGTTGCCCTCCTACGGCCTCCTCCACGTCTCCTGATGTACTGGCCTGTCTCCTGGTAGTGCCTCCATGCTCTGGTCTACGCTGACAGACACAGCAAACCTTCTTGCCACAGCTCGCATTGATGTGCCATCCTGGATGAGCTGCACTACCTGAGCCACTTGTGTGGGTTGTAGACTCCGTCTCATGCTACCACTAGAGTGAAAGCACCGCCAGCATTCAAAAGTGACCAAAACATCAGCCAGGAAGCATAGGAACTGAGAAGTGGTCTGTGGTCACCACCTGCAGAACCACTTCTTTATTGGGGGTGTCTTGCTAATTGCCTATAATTTCCACCTGTTGTCTATTCCATTTGCACAACAGCATGTGAAATGTATTGTCAATCAGTGTTGCTTCCTAAGTGGACAGTTTGATTTCACAGAAGTGTGATTGACTTGGAGTTACATTGTGTTGTTTAAGTGTTGTTTAAGTGTTCCCTTTATTTTTTTGAGCAGTGTAGAATAAGGCTGTAACATAACAAAATGTGGAAAAAGTCACGGGGTCTGAATACTTTCCGAATGAACTGTATATCCATATTAACGATGCTTCTGCTGCATGATTTAGCCTGGTCAGAAAAATAGCTAGCTGAAGTCCAACACGTTAACTTTTTGTGAAGAAGTACGCCCCATGTATTGACTCGATCACAGATGGAATGAGGGGTAGAGGATAACTAAATCGTATCGTCCCCTTGTTCAGTGATCGGTAATCAATGCAAGGGCGCAGACCATCCGTCTTTCTTCTTCACAAAAAAGAAACTTGAGGAGCGAAGTGGAGGGACATATAAACCCCTGGCGCAGGGACTCGGAGACGTTTCAGCAACAGGGGATATACATGACTCCTGGGAGGCACAGCGTCTACCCGGAGGTTTATCGCGCAATCCCCCGCCCGATGAGGTTGTAATTTGGTCGCCTGCATTTTGGAAAACACGTGCACCAAATCGTTGTATTCGGGGGAAATGCGCACGATGGAGGTACTTTCGACCGTGGTTGCACCAACGGAAACACTGAGACACCTACCCTGACACTCTCGCCAACACCACGTGAGAACCCTCTGCGGCCATGAAAAGGTGGGGTTGTGTAGTGCTAACCAGGGAAGACCCAACACAACAGGGAAATCAGGAGACTCAATAATAAAAAAAGTGACTTGCTCGCGATGAGTCTCGTGTGTAACCATAGTGACTGGTGCTGTAACCTCCCTAACAAACCCGGACCCTAATGGTCGACTGTCAATTGCTCTGATGGGGAGTGGAATGGATAGGGGAACCAATGTGATGCCTAGATTGTGTGAAAATGACCTGTCCATAAAGTTCCCAGCTGCTCCTGAATCGACCAGCGCCTTACACTGGGGAACTACAATGTAATCAGGAAAGTGGATGGGTAGGGTACAGTGCGCAGCAGAGGGCTCTGAACGAGTGTGGGTGTTTTGATACCTGGGGTGACGTGAGAGTGCCCTGCCTGCCGCCTCCAGACCCAAAAGAACGCTGACAACATTGTGCAGTGAAATGTCCTCTCGTGCCACCAGAGTGACACTGCCGCTGTCGTTCTCCGCTCTCCTGGATTGCCGCTCCATCCAGCTCCATCAGCTTGTGATCCGGGTCGGGCGGGGTTGGAACGGGCAGGCTAGCTCCCTTCGGACGTCCTCCTGTAGATGGCACCGGAAGTGGTCGATGAGGGCCCGCTCGTTCCACCCGGACCCAGCTGCTAGAGTCCGGAACTGCGGGCGAAGTCCTGCGCGGTCCTCGTCCCCTGCCTCAGGTGCCTCAGGTGGACCAGCCGCTCGCCCGCCTCTCGACCTTCGGGCGGGTGATCGAAGACAGCCCGAAAGAGGCGAGCGAACTCCCCGTAGTTGTTCAATGCGGCTCCTCCTTCTTTCCAGGCCGCGTTGGCCCACTCCAGGGCTTTCCCCGAGAGGCAAGAGACGAGGGCGGACACCTTCTCCTGCTCCGATGGGGCCGGGCTGATGCTGGAATAGTAAAGGAATCCCTGGCAGAGAGCAGCTGTCCCGTCGAAATCCTGTGGTCGGGATATATGGATCTCTCTGGGTGCTGGGGTGTGGGTGGCTGGATCCGGTCGCCCAGCTGGTCCCGACAGATCGGATCCATCGCTTCTCCCAAGCTGGCTAGCATTGTCAAATGTTCCTGGACCCGTGCCACAACTCCAGGCATGCGCTCCTCTCCTGCTGACTCCATGGCGGGTGTGTGATTCTGTGATGGGTGATTTGAAGGAGTCAGGTGCAGGAGGGTAAATCACAGAATACAGAATTTATTCCGGAATACAGAGTTACGCAGAAAATGTGTCAAACAGGCACACGGGGACAAATACCCCGGCAATACAAAATACACAGAGCTCAACCGAGCTACACTCTCCTCACAATAAACAATCACACACAAGGACAAGGGGGCAGAGGGAACACTTATACACATACTAATGAGGGGATATGAACCAGGTGTGTGTAATAAACAAGACAAGGGGCGGCAGGTAGCTTAGTGGGTAAGAGCGTTGTGCCAGTAACCGAAAGGTCGCTGGTTCTAATCCCCGAGCCGACTAGGTGAAAAATCTGTCGATGTGCCCTTGAGCAAGGCACTTAACCCTAATTGCTCCTGTAAGTCGCTCTGGATAAGAGCGTCTGCTAAATGACCAAAAAAAAAAAAAAAAAAAGACAAAACAAATGGAATGATGAGATGAGGAGCGGCAGTGGCTAGAAGGCCGGTGACAATGAACGCCGAAGCCTGCACGAACCAGGAGAGGAGGCAGCTTCGGAGGAAGTCGTGACAAGCTTGTCTGGAAGCAAGACGTCGGTGTCCGCGACGTGGCTGGTGTTCCCTTTGTAGTCCGTGATTGTCTGTAGACCCTGCCACATATGTCTCGTGTCTGAGCCGTTGAATTGCGACTCCACTTTGTCTCTGTACTGACGTATTGCCTTACAGAGGGAATAACTACCCTGTTTGTATTCGGCCATATTCCCAGTCACCTTGCCATGGTTAAATGCTTTCAGTTTTGCGCGAATGCTGCAATCTATCCACGGTTTCTGGTTTTGGTAGGTTTTAATAGTCACAGTGGGTACATCTCCTATACACTTCTTGATTAACTCAGTCACCGTATCCATGTATTCGTCAATGTTATTCTCAGAGGCTACCTGGAACATATCCCAGTCCGCGTGATCAAAACAATCTCGAAGCATGGATTCCGATTGGTCAGACCAGCGTTGAATATTCCTTAGTATGTGTACTTCCTGTTTGAGTTTCTGCCTATAGGAAGATAGGAGCAAAATGGAGTCATGATCAGATTTGCCAAAGGGAGGGCGGACGAGGGCCTTGTAGGCATTTCAAAAAGCTGTGTTCATAGAACTTCGGTAGAGTTTTCCTCAAATTTGCTTTGTTAAAATCCCCAGCTACAATAAATGCGGCTTCAGGATATGTGGTTTCCAGTTTGCATAAATTCCAGTGTAGTTCTTTGAGGGCCGTCGTGGTATCGGCTTGAGGGGGCATATACACGGCTGTGACTATAACCGAAGATAATTCTCTTGGGAGGTAATACGGTCGGCATTTGATTGTGAGGTATTCTAGGTCGGGTGAACAAAAGGACTTGAGTTTCTGTATGTTATTGCAATCACACCATGTGTAGTTAATCGTGAAAAATTCACCCCCACCTTTCTCCTTCCCGGAGAGTTCTTTATTCCTGTCTGCGCGATGTACTGAGAACCCAGCTGGCTGTATGGACGGAGACAGTATATCCGAGAGAGCCATGTTTCCGTGAAACAGAGTATGTTACAATCCCTGAAGTCTCCCTGGAAGGAGATCCTCGCCCTGAGCTCGTCTACTTTATTATCCAGAGACTGAACATTAACGAGTAATATTCTCGGAAGCGATGGCTGGTGTGCGCGCATCCTGAGTCGGACTAGAAATCCACTCCGAATACCTCTTCTCCGCCGGCGGTGTTTTGGATCAGCCTCTAGAATCAGTTCAATTGCCATGGGGGGTACGAACAAAGGATCCAATTCGGGAAAGTCGTATTTCTGGTCGTAATGCTGGTGAGTTACCGCCGCTCTGATATCCAAAAGTTATTTCCGGCTGTATGTAATAAAACAAAAACATTTCTGGGCTAATAATGTAAGAAATAACACACAAAAAAACAAAATACTGCAAAGTTGCTTAGGAGCTAGAAGCAGAGCTGCCCTATCTGTTGGCGCCATCTTGCATGTACTTGCATTTGTCCGTTAGGGAACTCTGTGAAGTGTGCGTGTGCAATAACTCAATTTGCCACTAACGTTAAGAAGAGATAACAGGACATTAACACTCACTTATCTATCCGAATGCGCTGTGAAGGGGATCAGGGAAAGATTGACGCCAGGATTGGTGAGTTCTCATAAGGAAAACGATTAGGCTAGCTAAGCTAACGAGCCGCTAGCGATTAGGCTAGCTAAGCTAACGAGCCGCTAGCGATTAGGCTAGCTAAGCTAACGAGCCGCTAGCGATTAGGCTAGCTAAGCTATTGCTAGCATTTTGTGCGTGTTCACACTGAACCAGTCGTTAACATTTAGGCTAGCTCAGCTATTGATCAATTGAAATAGCGAACGTTAGTGATCATGCTAATCATGCATGGCAAACTATTCTAGTTTTCATACTTTTATAAAATGTGATTAGCTATTATCATAATCAATTTTGGTACACAGTTATGTTTTAAATTACTTTGTAAGAAATGGTGTATACAGTTGAAGTCTGAAGTTTACATACACCTTAGCCAAATACATTTAAACTCAGTTTTTCACAATTCCTGACATTTAATCCTAGTAAAAATTCCTTGTTTTAGGTCAGTTAGGATCACCACTTTATTTTAAGAATGTGAAATGTCAGAATAATAGTAAAGAGAATGATTTAGCATTAGTATCAAATAGCCCCCGCGATATGCAACTTTTCAGGGAAGTTAGGAACCAATATACACAAGCAGTTAGGAAAGCAAAGGCTAACTTTTTCAAACAGAAATTTGCATCCTGTAGCACTAACTCCAAAAAGTTTTGGGACACTGTAAAGTCCATGGAAAATAAGAGCACTTCCTCCCAGCTGCCCACTGCACTGAGGCTAGGAAACACTATCACCACCGATAAATCTACAATAATCGAGAATTTCAACAAGCATTTTGCTACGGCTGGCCATGCTTTCCACCTGGCTACCACTACCCCGGCCACCAGCTCTGCACCCTCCGCTGCAACTTGCCCATGCCCCCACCGCTTATCCTTCACACAAATCCAGACAGCTGATGTTCTAAAAGAGCTGCAAAATCTGGACCCCTACAAATCATCTGGGCTAGACAATCTGGACCCTTTCTTTCTAAAACTAGCCGCCGAAATTGTCGCAACCCCTATTACTAGCCTGATCAACCTCTCTTTCGTAACGTCTGAGATCCCCAGAGATTGGAAAGCTGCCGCGGTCATCCCCCTCTTCAAAGGGGGTGACACTCTAGATCCAAACTGTTACAGACCCATATCCATCCTGCCCTGCCTTTCAAAAGTTTTTGAAAGCCAAGTCAACAAACAGATCACCGACCATTTCGAATCCCACCGTACCTTCTCCGCTATGCAATCCGGTTTCCGAGCTGGTCATGGGTGCACTTCAGCCACGCTCAAGGTCCTAAACGATATTATAACCGCGATCGATAATAGACAGTACTGTGCAGCCGTTTTCATTGACCTGGCCAAGGCTTTCGACTCTGTCAACCACCGCATTCTTATTGGCAGACTAAATAGCCTTGGTTTCTCAAATGACTGCCTCGCCTGGTTCACCAACTACTTCTCAGATAGAGTTCAATGTGTCAAATCGGAGGGCCTGTTGTCTGGACCTATGGCAGTCTCTATGGGGGTGCCACAGGGTTCAATTCTTGGGCCGACTCTTTTCTCTGTGTATATCAATGATGTCGCTCTTGCTGCTGGTGACTCTCAGATCCACCTCTACGCAGACGACACCATTTTGTAGACATCTGGCCCTTCATTGGACACTGTGTTAACAAACCTCCAAACGAGCTTCAATTCCATACAACACTCCTTCAGTAGCCTCCAACTGCTCTTAAACACTAGTAAAACTAAATGCATGCTCTTCAACCGAACGCTGCTTGCACCCGCCCACCCAACTAGAATCACTACTCTCGACGGGTCTGACCTAGAGTATGTGGACAACTACAAATATCTAGGTGTCTGGTTAGACTGTAAACTCTCCTTCCAGACTCACATTAAGAATCTCCAATCCAAAGTTAAATCTAGAATCGGTTTCCTATTTCGCAACAAAGCCTCCTTCACTCATGCTGCCAAACATGCCCTCGTAAAACTGACTATCCTACCGATCCTTGACTTCGGCGATGTAATTTACAAAATAGCCTCCAACACTCTACTCAGCAAATTGGATGTAGTCTATCACAGTGCCATCCGTTTTGTCTCCAAAGCCCCATATAATACCCACCACTGTGACCTGTACGCTCTTGTTGGCTGGTCCTCACTACATATTCGTCGCCAAACCCACTGGCTCCAGGTCATCTATAAATCACTGCTAGGCAAATCTCCGCCTTATCTTAGATCATTGGTCACCATAGCAACACCCACCCATAGTATGCGCTCCAGCAGGTATATCTCACTGGTCATCCCCAAAGCCAACACCTCATTTGGCCGCCATTCCTTCCAGTTCTCTGCTGCTAATGACTGGAACAATCTGCAAAAATCTCTGAAGCTGGAGACTCTTATCTCCCTCACTAACTTTAAGCATCAGTTGTCAGAGCAGCTTACCGATCACTGCACCTGTACACAGCCCATCTGAAATTAGCCCACCCAACTACCTCATCCCCATATTGTTATTTATTTTGCTCATTTGCACCCCAGTATCTCTATTTGCACATAATCTTCTGCACATCTATCACTCCAGTGTTAATACTAAATTGTAATTATTTTGCACTATGGCCAATTTATTGCCTTACCTCCATAACTTACGACATTTGCACACACTGTATGTAGATGTTCTATTGTGTTATTGACTGTACGTTTTGTTTACCCCATATGTAACTCTGTGGTGTTGTTGTTTTTATCGCACTGCTTTGCTTTATCTTGGCCAGGTCGCAGTTGTAAATGAGAACTTGTTCTCAACTGGCTTCTTACCTGGTTAAATAAAGGTGAAAAATAAATAAAAAAGACCCAAACCCCGGTAGACTACCTCACAGGGATGGGAGAGACAGTTTACCTATAGGGTTTCATCCAAGGGATGCCACACGCTCTTCTACTTTCATTTCCTACCCTCTCTGTGTCACGGAACAAGGGATTTAGGCTTGCACCTCGCCCTATGAGCTCATCTTGTTGACCAGTGACACTTTGGTTTTTCTACCGGCTTGACCAATCCTGGTGGGGTTGGCAATCGGCTACATGCCCTGTGCCCGACTGCCCGCTATCGTTATGCGAGATCTCTACGGGCGTTCTATGCATAGGAGCCATCCCTGGCTCTCACTCCGTGACTGTGACCTACATGTCATTGTCCGTGAGAGGATGAAAAAATGGCCAGTGACTCTGGAAAACAGAGAGCCAGCCCCTGGTCATGCGGTCTGACGCCTTTGGGCGTGCCCTCCTGGCCCCTTTCCTGGCCTGTTAGGGTCATTTTAGAAACCTCTTAGGTCTCTCTTTAACGGGGCATGTTGCCCAAACGTATCGATTCGTCTATGCTTAAAGAAGTTCTTTGCCAGCTAGTCTGGCCACGGAAAAGCGTAGTGACTACGGTCTCCGTTTTATGCTTTCTTTGAGCCATGGGCATCCCCAAAAGAGAGAGAGAGTGTGGACCATTCTTTCAGCCAGCTGTTTACACGCAGTTTGCCCTGGGTTATTTTCCATTACTTACACATTCCCTGCCTAACCCCTCTCTGTGGGATGACTAGTTAATTCATGGAAGTCTTATCACCTCCTGCCTGCCACCTTCCCCAGAAGAGCATCTCTGTTTGTTCCAGCTCTGGAGGTGACAAGAGCGTCAATTTACATTTTAGACATTTAGCAGACGCTCTTATCCAGAGCGACGTACAGTTAGTGAGTGCATACATTATTTTAGTTTTCATATTGGGCCCCCTAGTGGGAATTGAACCCACAACCCTGGCGTTGCAAACGCCATGCTCTACCAACTGAGCTACATCCCTGTCGGCCATTCCCTCCCCTACCCTGGACGACGCTGGGCCAATTATGCGCCGCCCCATGGGTCTCCCGGTCTCGGCCGGCTATGACAGAGCCTGGATTCGAACCAGGATCTCTAGTGGCACAACTAGCACTGCGATGCAGTGCCTTAGACCACTGCGCCACTCGGGAGGCCTGTTATGGTCTTCTTGTTACTTGTTCTCGACATGGATACCTCTCTCTTCTTTACTATCCTGTAAGTAGTGGGGTGCTATTAGGTTTCTTCCTAATAGTTGGATGTTGGCCTTTGGAGGGGGCCTGCTACGACCCTCTCCTACAGAGAACTGGGCATGCTTTCCTTTTGGGGTATCTCCTCCGGGAGATTATACGTCATTTATAGGCATCCCCTCACTTTATGGGCATCCCCTCACTTTATGGGCATCCCCTCACTTTATAGGCATCCCCTCACTTTATGGGCATCCCCTCACTTTATGGGCATCCCCTCACTTTATGGGCATCCCCTCACTTTATGGGCATCCCCTCACTTTATGGGCATCCCCTCACTTTATAGGCATCCCCTCACTTTATGGGCATCCCATAAACCACTTCTATGCTCGCTTCGAGGCAAGCAACACTGAAGCATGCATGAGAGCACCAGCTGTTCCGGATGACTATGTGATCACGCTCTCCGTAGCCGATGTGAGTAAGACTTTTAAGCAGGTCAACATTCACAAGGCCGCAGGGCCAGACGGATTACCAGGACGTGTACTCCGAGCATGTGCTGACCAACTGGCAAGTGTCTTCACTGACATTTTCAACATGTCCCTGACTGAGTCTGTAATACCAACATGTTTCAAGCAGACCACCATAGTCCCCGTGCCCAAGGACTCTAAGATAACCTGCCTAAATGACTACCGACCCGTAGCACTGACGTCTGTAGCCATGAAGTGCTTTGAAAGGCTGGTCATGGCTCACATCAACAGCATTATCCCAGAAACCCTAGACCCACTCCAATTTGCATACCGCCCCAACAGATCCACAGATGATGCAATCTCTATTGCACTCCACACTGCCCTTTCCCACCTGGACAAGAGGAACACCTACGTGAGAATGCTATTCATTGACTACAGCTCAGCATTCAACACCATAGTGTCCTCTAAGCTCATCACTAAGCTAAGGATCCTGGGACTAAACACCTCCCTCTGCAACTGGATCCTGGACTTCCTGACGGGCCGCCCCCAGGTGGTAAGGGTAGGTAACAAGACATCTGCCACACTGATCCTCAACACGGGGGCCCCTCAGGGGTGCGTGCTCAGTCCCCTCCTGTACTCTCTGTTCACCCATGACTGCATGGCCAGGCACGACTCCAACACCATCATTAAGTTTGCCGACGACACAACAGTGGTAGGCCTGATCACCGACAACGATGAGACAGCCTATAGGGAGGAGGTCAGAGATCTGGCCGTGTGGTGCCAGGACAACAACCTCTCCCTCAACGTGACCAAGACAAAGGAGATGATTGTGGACTACAGGAAAAAAAAGAGGACTGAGCACGCCCCCATTCTCATCGACGGGGCTGTAGTGGAACAGGTTGAGAGCTTCAAGTTCCTTGGTGTCCACATCACCAACGAACTATCATGGTCCAAACACACCAAGACAGTCGTGAAGAGGGCACGACAAAGCCTATTCCCCCTCAGGAGACTAAAAAGATTTGGCATGGGTCCTCAGATCCTCAAAAAATTCTACAGCTGCACCATCGAGAGCATCCTGACTGGTTGCATCACCGCCTGGTATGGCAACTGCTTGGCCTCCGACCGCAAGGCACTACAGAGGGTAGTGCGTACGGCCCAGTACATCACTGGGGCAAAGCTTCTTGCCATCCAGGACCTCTATACCAGGCGGTGTCAGAGGAAGGCCCTCAAAATTGTCAAAGACTCCAGCCACCCTAGTCATAGACTGTTCTCTCTGCTACCGCATGGCAAGCGGTACCGGAGTGCCAAATCTAGGTCCAAAAGACTTCTCAACAGCTTCTACCCCCAAGCCATAAGACTCCTGAACAGCTAATCATGGCTACCCGGACTATTTGCACTGCCCCCCCACCCCATCCTTTTTACGCTGCTGCTACTCTGTTAAGTATTTATGCATAGTCACTTTAACTCTACCCACATGTACATATTTCCTCAACTACCTCAACTAGCCGTTGCCCCCGCACATTGACTCTGCAACGGTACCCCCCTGTATATATAGCCTCCCTACTGTCACTTTATTTTACTTCTGCTCTTTTTTTTCTCAACACTTTTTTTTGTTGTTGTTTTATTTTTACTTTTTTTGTTAAAAATAAATGCACTGTTGGTTAAGGGCTGTAAGTAAGCATTTCACTGTAATGTCTGCACCTGTTGTATTCGGCGCATGTGACCAATACAATTTGATTTGATTTGATTTGATCCCCTCACTTTATGGGCATCCCCTCACTTTATACGCATCCCCTCACTTTTGAGGCTCTTCCCTATGGGTTGTTTTTGTGCTTTTACGGAGTGTGCACCCTCAGGTCGGGACCTCAGGTCGGAACCTCTGAGGGGCGTCTGTGTCTGGACCTCAGGTCGGGACCTCTTGAGGGGCGTCTGTGTCTAGACCTCAGGTCGGGACCTCTTGAGGGGCGTCTGTGTCTAGACCTCAGGTCGGGACCTCTTGAGGGGCGTCTGTGTCTGGACCTCAGGTCGGGACCTCTTGAGGGGCGTCTGTGTCTAGACCTCAGGTCGGGACCTCTTGAGGGGCGTCTGTGTCTAGACCTCAGGTCGGGACCTCTTGAGGGGCGTCTGTGTCTAGACCTCAGGTCGGGACCTCTTGAGGGGCGTCTGTGTCTGGACCTCAGGTCGGGACCTCTTGAGGGGCGTCTGTGTCTAGACCTCAGGTCGGGACCTCTTGAGGGGCGTCTGTGTCTAGACCTCAGGTCGGGACCTCTTGAGGGGCGTCTGTGTCTAGACCTCAGGTCGGGACCTCTTGAGGGGCGTCTGTGTCTAGACCTCAGGTCGGGACCTCTTGAGGGGCGTCTGTGTCTAGACCTCAGGTCGGGACCTCTTGAGGGGCGTCTGTGTCTAGACCTCAGGTCGGGACCTCTTGAGGGGCGTCTGTGTCTAGACCTCAGGACGGGACCTCTTGAGGGGCGTCTGTGTCGGGACCTCCTTGCTTTTGGAGAGCATTTTTGCGAAAGGGGAGTTTACCATATCCCATAGTGAAATACGGAACGAGTAATTGAAAGATAACTCTTATTTACATAACCCGTGGTTCTCTGACATTATTATTGAAGTATTTCTCCACACTTCCCTGCTTGCAAGACGAGGAATTGTCAGTGAGCGGGAGAGTGGCTCTTCTATACAGGGAGAGGATCCACCCTATTCGCTGTCTCCGACGGACGTTTGTAATTGGTTACTTTAAGTTTTGAGACTTTCTGAACGAAATCCCAATAGTGAAATCCTTCAGAGAACCAGGGTTATGCTATGGTTATAGGCTAGTGGGATGTGGAGTTATTACGGTTGTAGTATGAAAAGTATAAAGTAGCATCAAGCACAGTCTGGACGTTTTAAAGTTGTTTGGTGTCGATAGCTTTTACGGTTTTTGGCAGCGCAAAGAGAAGAATAAGTATGTACAGTTTCTAAAGTTGCAAGCACACCTAATCACTGAATAATTGGATCTCTATCGCACCCTGATCCTTCAGCCTAAAGCCCTTTCCAGAAACATCATTAGAACCATCAGTGGGCAGTGAAGGAAACAACCTCATTTAGCGGTTCACTAGCTCCACTATGAAGGCATTTTATCATTCAAGGGTCTCTGAAAGACGGATTGGAAAACAACCGACAATCAAGCATGAAAACTACCAGTATAAACAGTCATTCAGATCAGAGAAGTTGTGGTGGAGAGAGAGAGAGAGAGAGAGAGAGAGAGAGAGAGAGAGAGAGAGAGAGAGAGAAAAGAGAGAAAATCAAATCAAATCAAATCAAATCAAATTTTATTGGTCACATGCGCCGAATACAACAGGTGCAGACATTACAGTGAAATGCTTACTTACAGCCCTTAACCAACAGTGCATTTATTTTAAACAAAAAAGTAAGAATAAAACAACAACAAAAAAGTGTTGAGAAAAAAAGAGCAGAAGTAAAAATAAAGTGACAGTAGGGAGGCTATATATACAATAGAATAAAGTGACAGTAGGGAGGCTATATATACAGGGGGGTACCGTTGCATAGTCAATGTGCGGGGGCACCGGCTAGTTGAGGTAGTTGAGGTAATATGTACATGTGGGTAGAGTTAAAGTGACTATGCATAAATACTTAACAGAGTAGCAGCAGCGTAAAAAGTATAAAAAGTATGGGGTGGGGGGGCAGTGCAAATAGTCCGGGTAGCCATGATTAGCTGTTCAGGAGTCTTATGGCTTGGGGGTAGAAGCTGTTGAGAAGTCTTTTGGACCTAGACTTGGCACTCCGGTACCGCTTGCCGTGCGGTAGCAGAGAGAACAGTCTATGACTAGGGTGACTGGAGTCTTTGACAATTTTGAGGGCCTTCCTCTGACACCGCCTGGTATAGAGGTCCTGGATGGCAGGGAGCTTTGCCCCTGTGATGTACTGGGCCGTACGCACTACCCTCTGTAGTGCCTTGCGGTCAGAGGCCAAGCAGTTGCCATACCAGGCGGTGATGCAACCAGTCAGGATGCTCTCGATGGTGCAGCTGTAGAATTTTTTGAGGATCTGAGGACCCATGCCAAATCTTTTTAGTCTCCTGAGGGGGAATAGGCTTTGTCGTGCCCTCTTCACGACTGTCTTGGTGTGTTTGGACCATGATAGTTCGTTGGTGATGTGGACACCAAGGAACTTGAAGCTCTCAACCTGTTCCACTACAGCCCCGTCGATGAGAATGGGGGCGTGCTCAGTCCTCTTTTTTTTCCTGTAGTCCACAATCATCTCCTTTGTCTTGGTCACGTTGAGGGAGAGGTTGTTGTCCTGGCACCACACGGCCAGATCTCTGACCTCCTCCCTATAGGCTGTCTCATCGTTGTCGGTGATCAGGCCTACCACTGTTGTGTCGTCGGCAAACTTAATGATGGTGTTGGAGTCGTGCCTGGCCATGCAGTCATGGGTGAACAGAGAGTACAGGAGGGGACTGAGCACGCACCCCTGAGGGGCCCCCGTGTTGAGGATCAGTGTGGCAGATGTGTTGTTACCTACCCTTACCACCTGGGGGCGGCCCGTCAGGAAGTCCAGGATCCAGTTGCAGAGGGAGGTGTTTAGTCCCAGGATCCTTAGCTTAGTGATGAGCTTTGAGGGCACTATGGTGTTGAATGCTGAGCTGTAGTCAATGAATAGCATTCTCACGTAGGTGTTCCTCTTGTCCAGGTGGGAAAGGGCAGTGTGGAGTGCGATAGAGATTGCATCATCTGTGGATCTGTTGGGGCGGTATGCAAATTGGAGTGGGTCTAGGGTTTCTGGGATTATGCTGTTGATGTGAGCCATGACCAGTCTTTCAAAGCACTTCATGGCTACAGACGTCAGTGCCACGGGTCGGTAGTCATTTAGGCAGGTTATCTTAGAGTTCTTGGGCACGGGGACTATGGTGGTCTGCTTGAAACATGTTGGTATTACAGACTCAGTCAGGGACATGTTGAAAATGTCAGTGAAGACACTTGCCAGTTGGTCAGCACATGCTCGGAGTACACGTCCTGGTAATCCGTCTGGCCCTGCGGCCTTGTGAATGTTGACCTGCTTAAAAGTCTTACTCACATCGGCTACGGAGAGCGTGATCACATAGTCGTCCGGAACAGCTGGTGCTCTCATGCATGCTTCAGTGTTGCTTGCCTCGAAGCGAGCATAGAAGTGGTTTAGCTCATCTGGTAGGCTTGTGTCACTGGGCAGCTCGCGGCTGTGCTTCCCTTTGTAGTCTGTAATAGTTTTCAAGCCCTGCCACATCCGACGAGCGTCAGAGCCAGTGTAGTATGATTCAATCTTAGACCTGTATTGACTCTTTGCCTGTTTGATGGTTCGTCGGAGGTCATAGCGGGATTTCTTATAAGCGTCCGGGTTAGAGTCCCGTTCCTTGAAAGCGGCAGCTCTACCCTTTAGCTCAGTGCGGATGTTTCCTGTAATCCATGGCTTCTGGTTGGGGTATGTACGTACGGTAACTGTGGGGACGACATCATCGATGCACTTATTGATGAAGCCAGTGACTGATGTGGTGTACTCCTCAATGCTGTCTGAAGAATCCCGGAACATGTTCCAGTCTGTGCTAGCAAAACAGTCCTGTAGCTTAGCATCTGCGTCATCTGACCACTTTTTTATTAGCCGAATCACTGGTGCTTCCTGCTTCAGTTTTTGCTTATAAGCAGGAATCAGGAGGATAGAGTTATGGTCAGATTTGCCAAATGGAGGGCGAGGGAGAGCTTTGTATGCGTCTCTGTGTGTGGAGTAAAGGTGGTCTAGAGTTTTTTCCCCTCTGGTTGCACATTTAACATGCTGGTAGGCTCTGGTCAAGAGAGAGAGAGAAAAGAAAGAGAGAGAGAGATAACAGTGTTGAGAGTTCACAGACCAGCAAACCAGCGGCTCATTTGAGAGAGCGCTTATCAGACTGTTTATCAGTATGCTCCAGTATGAAGGCATTTTATCATTCAAGGGTCTCAGAAAAAAAAACAGATTGGAAAACAACCAACAATCAAGACTGTTTATCAGTACAATATCAGTCTTACGATGAGTTCCTAATGGCACCCTATTCCATAGTGGACGACTTTTGACCAGAGCCCTTAGGGAATAGGGGGCATTTGGAACACAGCAGATATTCCCAGTGGTCTCTTACAGTGTTCTCCCTGTACACCAAGTCAGAACCGTAGGATAAATAAAGGGGGATTGTAAACAGACAATGAAAGCTCTTATAATATTAGATGATGACATTTCTCTAAAACAGGCTATAGGCTACATGTGCACCACCAAGTCAGAACAATGGGCTAAGTTATGAGGGGGAAAGGGACCAAATTATTAGGGTCGACGTGATTATTAATGATGACTGCCTGTCTAGCTTGCTAGCTAATATTTTGAAAGTATGATGTTGACATGATCAGTCCAATCAAAGCTATGGTAGATATAACGTGATTTCACGTCATTTTCTCTGTGGCCAATGACCTTGAGCCTTCTTGGATGGGCACTTCTAATGTAAATCTATGGCAGCACCCAAGGGGCTTGAACTGCCTAGCTCTCCCTGTAGATGTTGCTGTGATGTAGTGTCCCCATGAGTGACAGAACGCTGAGCCAATCACAACGCAACTAGAGAACATTACCAACCCCCTACGCTCTTATTTTTCTGCTGGCTGCCCCCCCACCACAGAAAGCACTGAGCTGGCTTCCCCAACCACCACAGAAAGCACTGAGCTGGCTGCCCCATCACCACAGAAAGCACTGAGCTGGCTGCCCCACCACCATCCACAGAAAAGCACTGAGCTGGCTGCCCCACCACACAGAAAGCACTGAGCTGCTGCCCCCACCAACCACAGAAAGCACTGAGCTGGCTGCCCCACACCACAGAAGCACTGAGCTGGCTGCCCCACCACCACAGAAAGCACTGAGCTGGCTGCCCCACCACCACAGAAAGCACTGAGCTGGCTGCCCCACCACCACAGAAAGCACTGAGCTGGCTGCCCACCACCACAGAAAGCCCTGAGCTGGCTGCCCACCCACCACAGAAAGCACTGAGCTGGCTGCCCCACCCACCACAGAAAGCAACTTACTGGCTGCCCCCCCCCACCACAGAAAGAAATGAGCTGCCTGCCCACCACCACGAAAGCACTGGCTGGCTTTCCCCCAAACCCCAGAAAGCATGAACTGGCTGCCCCACCAAAACAGAAAGCAAATTTACTGGTTTCCCCCCACAAACAGAAAGCACTGAGCTTTTGCCCCCCCAAAACCCCCCAAAAAAAAGCAATGAGCTGGCTGCCCCACCACCACCGAAAAACAAATGAGCTTGGCCGGCCCCACCCACCACAAAAGAACGGGGTTGGGTCCCCAAACCCCCACAAAAAAGCACGATGGGGTTCCCCCCCCCAACAGAAAGCACGAGCTGGCGCCCCCCCCAACCGAAGAAACATGAGGGTGGCTGCCCCCACCACCAAAAGGGGAAAAAACTGAGCGGCTTTCCCCCCCACCACAGAAAGCACTGAGCTGGCTTTCCCCCCCCTAACACAGAAAGCACTGAGGCCCGGCTTTTCCCCCACCCCCCACAGGGAAGCACTGAGTAGGCTGCCCCACCACACAGAAAGCACTGAGCTGGCTGCCTCACCACCACAGAAAGCACTGAGCTGGCTGCCCCACACCACAGAAAGCACTGAGCTGGCTGCCCCACCACCACAGAAAGCACTGAGCTGGCTTGCCCCACCACCACAGAAAGCACTGAGCTGGCTGCCCCACCACCACAGAAAGCACTGAGCTGGCTGCCCCACCACCACAGGAAAGCCACTGAGCTAGCTGCCCCCACCACAGAAAGCACTGAGCTGGCTGCCCACCACCACAGAAAGCACTGAGCGGGCTGCCCCACCACCACAGAAGCACTGAGCTAGTCTGCCCACCACCACAGAAAGCACTGAGCTGGCTGCCCCACCACCACAGAAAGCACTGAGCTAGGCTGCCCCTCCACCACAGAAAGCACTGAGCTGGCTGCCCCCACCACCACAGAAAGCACTGAGCTTGCTGCCCCACCACAGGAAAGCACGAGCTAGGCTAAACCCCCACCCCCCAAAAAAGCACTGACTGGCTGCCCCCCCACCACAGAAGGGATGAATGGTTTTTCCCCAAACCCCCACAGAAAAGCACCCGAGCTGGTGCCCCCCCACCACCCAAAAGGGACTGAGCTGGCTGCCCCCCCCACCACAGAAAGCAAATGAGGGGCGCCCCACAACCACGAAAGCCTGAGTGGCTGCCCCACCACCACAGAAGGCCCCTGGGGCTGGCTGCCCCCAAACCCCCCAAAAAAAGAAAACACTGATTTGGTGCCCCCCCACCACAGGAAAACACTGAGCTGGCTCCCCACCACCAAGAAAAACACCCCGAGCTAGCTGCCCCACAAAAAGCACTGAGGTTTGGGTGCCCCCACCACAGAAAGCACTGAGCTGGCTGCCCCACCCCCCACAGAAAGCACTGGCTGGCCCGGGCCCCACCACAGAAAGGGACTGAGCTGGGCTTTTTCCCCCCACCACAAAAGCACTGAAAATGGTGCCCCACCACCACAGAAAGCACTGAGCTGGCTGCCCCACCCACCACAGAAAGCACTGAGCTGGCTGCCCCACCACCACAGAAAGCACTGAGCTGGCTGCCCCACCACCACAGAAAGCACTGAGCTGGCTGCCCCACCACCACAGAAAGCACTGAGCTGGCTGCCCCACCACAGAAAGCACTGAGCTGGGCTGAAACACCACCACAGAAAGCACTGAGCTGGCTGCCCCACCACCACAGAAAGCACTGAGCTGGCTGCCCACCACCACAGAAAGCACTGAGCTAGGCTGAACCACCACCACAGAAAGCCATGAGCTGGCTGCCCCACCACCACAGAAAGCACTGAGCTAGGCTGAACCCACCACCACAGAAAGCACTGAGCTGGCTGCCCCACCACCACAGAAAGCACTGAGCTGGCTGCCCCACCCACCACAGAAAGCACTGAGCTGGCTGCCCCCAACCACCACAGAAAGCACTGAGCTGGCTGCCCCCCCCCACCACAGAAAACACTGAGCTGGCTTTCCCCAAACCCCCACAGAAAGCCCCTGAGCTGGGCCCCTACACCCAAAAAAGCACTGAGCTAAAGGGTGCCCCCCCACCACAGAAAACAAAGAACTGGCTGCCCCCCAACCCCAAAAGCCTGAGCTGGCTTCCCCAAACCCCCCAGAAAGCACTGGGGGGCTGGTGCCCCACCACCACAGAAAGCATGAAACTGGGTGCCCCCCACCACAAAAAAAGCACTGAGGGCTGCCCCCAACCACAAAAAAAGCACTTTAGCTGGCTTGCCCCCCAACCCCCGGAAAAAACCTGAGCTAGGAAGAAAAAAAACACCCCCCAGAAAAACATGAGCTGGGTGCCCCACCCCCCACGAAAGCACTGAGCTAGGCGGGAAAAACCACCCACAGAAAAACCCCTGAACTGGGCCCCGCCCCCCCCACCCCAGAAAGCACGGCTGGCGCCCCACCCCCCCAAAAAAGCCTGAGCTGGCTGCCCCTCCCCCCCAGAAAAACACTTTAGTGGCCCGCCCCCCCCCACCACAGAAAGACTAGCTGGCTGCCCCCCCCCCCCACAGAAAGCCTGAGTGGTTTCCCCCCCCACCACAAAACACGAGCTGGGTGCCCCCCCACCAAGAGGAAAGCACTGGCTGGGTGCCCCCCCACCACGGAAAACCTGAGGAAAGGGTTTCCCCCCCAAACCCCAGAAAAACATGACTGGCTGCCCCAAAACCCCCACAGGGAAAACACTGAGCAGGGTGCCCCTCCACCACAGAAAACACTGGTTTGGGGCCCCCCCCACCACAGAAACACTGAGGGTGCCCCCCCCAGAAAAACCCCTGAGCTAGGCTGAAAAAACCCCCCCCCAAAAGCAAATGGCTGGTGGCCCCCCACCCCCGAAAGCACTTTAGCTAGGCTGAAAAACCCCCCACAAAAAAAAAAAAGCATTGAAACTGGCGGCCCCCCACCACAAAAAAGCCGAGCTGGCTGCCCCACCACCACAAGGGGAAAGCACTGAGCTAGGCTGCCCCACCACCACAGAAAGCACTGAGCTGGCTGCCCCTCCACCACAGAAAGCACTCCTCTAGGCTGAAACACCTGCATTTTGGAGCTGCCTTACTCAAGAAAGCAAAAAAGAGACCATGTTTGTACGCGGCTTTATTCACTCAATAAAAATGTTTTTACATTGTTTGCAAACTGATGTGACACGTATTAATGCCAAAATAACATGCAAAACATGCAACAAAAATAATATAAATATACTTTTTTTGGTTAGCTGAACAGGTGGGGCTAAAAAATGACGCGTCACCACTGTAATAATACTACCCACTTACCAATGTTATGAAGTTGTCTTTAGCTAGCCCAGATAGCTTCCCAATCTCCCATCCTCATTTTTTATTTTTTTATTTCACCTTTATTTAACCAGGTAAGCCAGTTGAGAACAGGTTCTCATTTACAACTGCGACCTGGCCAAGATAAAGCAAAGCAGTGCAATAAAAACAACACAGAGTTACATATGGGGTAAAAAACATAAAGTCAAAAATACAACAGAAAATATATATACAGTGTGTGCAAATGTAGCAAGTTATGGAGGTAAGGCAATAAATAGGCTATAGTGCAAAATAATTACAATAGTATTAACACTGGAATGCTAGATGTGCAAGAGATTATGTGCAAATAGAGATACTGGGGTGCAAAAGAGCAAAATAAATAACAATATGGGGATGAGGTAGTTGGGTGGGCTAATTTCAGATGGGCTGTGTACATGTGCAGTGATCGGTAAGGTGCTCTGACAACTGATGCTTAAAGTTATTGAGGGAGATAAGAGTCTCCAGCTTCAGAGATTTTTGCAATTCGTTCCAGTCATTGGCAGCAGAGAACTGGAAGGAATGGCGGCCAAAGGAGGTGTTGGCTTTGGGAATGACCAGTGAGATATACCTGCTGGAGCGCAGACTACGGGTGGGTGCTGCTATGGTGACCAATGAGCTAAGATAAGGCGGGGATTTGCCTAGCAGTGATTTATAGATGGCCTGGAGCCAGTGGGTTTGACGACGAACATGTAGTGAGGACCAGCCAACAAGAGCGTACAGGTCACAGTGGTGGGTAGTGTATGGGGCTTTGGAGACAAAACGGATGGCACTGTGATAGACTACATCCAATTTGCTGAGTAGAGTGTTGGAGGCTATTTTGTAAATGACATCGCCGAAGTCAAGGATCGGTAGGATAGTCAGTTTTACGAGGGCATGTTTGGCAGCATGAGTGAAGGAGGCTTTGTTGCGAAATAGGAAGCCGATTCTAGATTTAACTTTGGATTGGAGATTCTTTATGTGAGTCTGGAAGTTGAGTTTACAGTCTAACCAGACACCTAGGTATTTGTAGTTGTCCACATACTCTAGGTCAGACCCGTCGAGAGTGGTGATTCTAGTCGGGTGGGCGGGTGCCAGCAGCGTTCGATTGAAAAGCATGCATTTAGTTTTACTAGTGTTTAAGAGCAGTTGGAGGCTACTGAAGGATTGTTGTATGGCATTGAAGCTCGTTTGGAGGTTTGTTAACACAGTGTCCAATGAAGGGCCAGATGTATACAAAATGGTGTCGTCTGCGTAGAGGTGGATCTGAGAGTCACCAGCAGCAAGAGCGACATCATTGATATACACGGAGAAAAGTGTCGGCCCAAGAATTGAACCCTGTGGCACCCCCATAGAGACTGCCATAGGTCCAGACAACAGGCCCTCCGATTTGACACACTGAACTCTATCTGAGAAGTAGTTGGTGAACCAGGCGAGGCAGTCATTTGAGAAACCAAGGCTATTTAGTCTGCCAATAAGAATGCGGTGGTTGACAGAGTCGAAAGCCTTGGCCAGGTCGATGAAGACGGCTGCACAGTACTGTCTATTATCAATCGCGGTTATAATATCGTTTAGGACCTTGAGCGTGGCTGAAGTGCACCCATGACCAGCTCGGAAACCGGATTGCATAGCGGAGAAGGTACGGTGGTATTCGAAATGGTCGGTGATCTGTTTGTTAACTTGGCTTTCAAATACTTTCGAAAGGCAGGGCAGGATGGATATAGGTCTGTAGCAGTTTGGATCTAGAGTGTCACCCCCTTTGAAGAGGGAGATGACCGCGGCAGCTTTCCAATCTCTGTGTCATAAAACCGTCGTGGATGTGGTGGAGGAGTCAAGCGCAGGAAGCAGAGGTTTAGTCCAACAAGACTTTTAATAGTCTCAAAAGCAATAGTGTACACCCCGACCTCGAATAACACGAAGAGGCGAGGGAAAATTACGCACACGCGTAAAACACTAAACATAGAAAAATGATACGGAAAACAAACACGTATCAAACATACAAGAGGCAACGGAAAAATAACAACACACAATTACCATAGAGCAAAACAAGGAACTTATAAGACACATAATCAACACTCAAACAGACACAGGTGTGACAGACAGACAAAAGCAATCAAACACAGAAACATAGAGCGGTGGCAGCTAATACTCCGGGGACGGCGAACGCCGAAGCCTGCCCGAACAAGGAGGAGGAGCAGCCTCGGCTGAAACCGTGACAGTACCCCCCCCTTGACGCGCGGCCCCAGCCGCGCGCCGACCCCGGCCTCGGGGACGGCCAGGAGGACGCGGACCCGGGCGCGTGGGATGCCCATGGTGAAACTCAGTCAGGAGGGATGGATCAAGTATGTCCCCCCTGGGCACCCAGCACCGTTCCTCCGGACCGTACCCCTCCCACTCCACGAGATACTGGAGACCACTCCTCCGGCGCCTCGAGTCCAGGATGGTCCGGACCCTGTACGCCGGGGCCCCCTCGATGTCCAACGGGGGCGGAGGGGTCTCTCCTATCTCATCTTCTTGGAGTGGGCCAGCTACCACCAGCCTGAGAAGAGACACATGGAACGAGGGGTTAATATTTTTATACTCAATTGGCAGTTGTAACCTGTAACACACCTCGTTCAATCTTCTCAGGACTTTGAAGGGCCCCACAAACCGCCGACCCAGCTTCCGGCAGGGCAGGCGGAGGGGCAGGTTTCGAGTCGAGAGCCAGACTCGATCTCCCGGTGTGTACACCGGCCCCTCGCTGCGGTGGCGATCGGCGCTCGCCTTTTGTTGACGTATGGCACGCTGCAGATGGACATGGGCAGCGTCCCACGTCTCCTCCGAGCGCCGAATCCACTCGTCCACCGCAGGGGCCTCGATCTGGCTCTCGTGCCACGGTGCCAGGACCGGCTGATAACCTAAAACACACTGGAAAGGTGTTAAGTTGGTGGAGGAGTGGCGGAGAGAGTTCTGAGCCATCTCTGCCCATGGGATGAACCTCGACCACTCCTCCGGCCGGTCCCGGCAATAGGACCTCAAAAACCTACCCACATCCTGGTTGACACGTTCCACCTGCCCATTACTCTCTGGGTGGTACCCCGAGGTAAGGCTTACCGAGACCCCCAACCGTTCCATGAACGCTCCCCAAACTCTGGAAGTGAACTGGGGACCTCGGTCAGACACAATATCCTCGGGGACCCCATAGTGCCGGAAAACATGGGTGAATAGGGCCTCAGCGGTTTGTAGGGCAGTAGGGAGACCCGGCATGGGAAGGAGACGACAGGCCTTGGAAAACCGATCCACAACGACCAAAATGGTGGTATTCCCCTGGGAGGGGGGAAGGTCGGTTACGAAATCCACCGATAGGTGTGACCATGGTCGTTGCGGAACGGGCAGGGGATGTAGCTTACCCCTGGGCAAATGTCTAGGCGCCTTACACTGGGCACACACCGAGCAGGAGGAGACATAAACCCTCACATCCCTGGCTAACGTTGGCCACCAGTATTTCATGCTAAGACAGTGCAATGTCCGGCCAATACCAGGATGTCCAGAGGAGGGTGATGTATGAGCCCAATAAATAAGTCTATCACGAATCTCGAGCGGGACGTACGTCCGCCCCACAGGACACTCGGGGGGAGTAGGGTCGGTACGCAGTGCCCGCTCGATTTCTGAATCGACCTCCCACACCACCGGAGCCACCAAACAAGACTCCGGCAGTATGGAAGTAGGCTCGTTGGACCTCTCCTCTGTGTCATATCGCCGGGACAGGGCGTCTGCCTTACCATTCTGGGACCCAGGGATGTATGTGATCTTAAAAACGAACCGGGTTAGGAACATGTTCCACCTAGCCTGACGAGGGTTCAATCTCCTAGCTGCCCGGATGTACTCCAGGTTACGGTGATCCGTCAGAATGAGGAAAGGGTGTTGAGCCCCCTCAAGCCAATGCCTCCACACCTTTAGGGCCTGGACTACGGCTAACAGCTCCCTGTCCCCGACATCATAGTTACTCTCCGCCGCACTGAGCTTCTTAGAGTAGAACGCACAGGGGCGGAGTTTAGGTGGCGTGCCGGACCGTTGTGATAGAACTGCCCCAATACCAGTCTCGGACGCGTCTACCTCAACCTGGAATGGTAAAGAGGGATCCGGATGCGCCAGCACAGGAGCCGAGGTGAACAGGTTCTTAAGTTTGACAAATGCCCTGTCCGCCTCAGCCGACCACTGCAAGCGAACCGGACCCCCCTTTAGCAGGGACGTAATGGGAGCTGCAACCTGTCCAAAACCCCGAATAAACCTCCGGTAGTAATTAGCAAAACCCAAGAACTGTTGCACCTCTTTTACAGTGGTTGGAGTTTGCCAATTACGCACGGCCGATACCCGGTCTACCTCTATCTCCACACCAGACGCGGACAACCGATAACCCAAAAAGGAGACGGACTCCTGGAAGAACAGGCATTTCTCTGCCTTGACATACAAGTCATGCTCCAACAGTCGTCTCAACACTCGGCGTACCTGGGCTACATGCTCGGCTCGAGTAGCAGAGTACACTAGGATGTCGTCTATGTACACTACTACTCCCTGCCCATGCATGTCCCGGAAAATCTCGTCAACAAAGGATTGGAAGACTGAAGGAGCATTCATTAAACCGTATGGCATGACGAGATACTCGTAATGACCCGAGGTGGTGCTAAATGCTGTCTTCCATTCATCCCCCTCCCTAATGCGCACCAGATTGTACGCGCTCCTGAGATCCAACTTTGTGAAGAACCGCGCTCCGCGTAATGACTCCGTCATCGTCGCAATCAGTGGAAGTGGGTAGCTGTATTTAACTGTGATCTGATTGAGACTACGATAATCAATACACGGGCGCAATCCCCCGTCCTTCTTCTTCACAAAGAAGAAACTCGAGGAGACTGGGGAAGTAGAGAACCGTATGTATCCCTGTGCCAAGGACTCGGCTATGTAGGTCTCCATAGCCGCAGTTTCCTCTTGAGACAGGGGATACACATGACTCCGGGGAAGAGCCGCTCCGGTCTGGAGATTTATCGCACAGTCCCCCTGTCTATGAGGAGGTAGCCGTGCTGCCCTCGATTTGCTAAACACGAGTGCTAAATCCTCATACTCGGGGGGAATGCGCAGTGCGGGCCCTTGGTTCGGACTCTCTACCGAGGTCGCCCCTATGGAAACACCTAGACATCTCCCTACACACTGGGCAGACCACTCCATAAGAGCCCTCTGTTGCCACGCTATGGTAGGATCATGGGTACTTAACCAGGGAAGGCCCAACACCACTGGGTACGCAGGAGAGTCAATCAGATAGAACTGAATGATTTCCTCATGACCCCCCTGCGTCGTCATAGTCAGTGGTGCTGTGACATCCCTGATCAGACCCGACCCCAACGGCCGGCTGTCTAATGCGTGGACAGGGAATGGAACTTCTACCGGCCGAAGGGGAATTCCTAACCTAGCGCAAAATGCTCGATCAATAAAGTTCCCAGCTGCGCCTGAATCTACTAGCGCCTTATGCTGGGAATGAGGTGCCACCTGTGGAAACCTCACAGGAATACTCATGTGACCAACAGAGAGCTCTGGGTGAGTGGGGCGCCTACTCACCTGAAATGACTCCCCAGTGCGTGGCCTGTTGTCACCTCTCCCAGGAGACCCTCCCCAGCACCTGGCCGCAGTGTGTCCTCCACGACCGCAGGTGGTGCAGTGGATGGCCCCCCTCGGGTTCCCTCTCCTCCTCTCTCTAGCGCCAGCACCCCCTAGCTCCATGGGAATCGGCTCGGGGGTGCTGGAGGGTGGACTGGACGACCCCCACTCGGGACGTCCGCGGGTAGCCAGCAGGGTATCCAGACGGATGGAAATGTCCACCAACTGGTCAAACGACAGGTTGGTGTCCCTGCAGGCCAGCTCCCTACGAACGTCCTCTCGTAGACTACATCGGTACTGGTCGATGAGGGCCCTCTCATTCCACCCCGCATCCGCCGCTAGTGTCCGGAACTCCAGTGCGAACTCCTGTGCGCTCCTCTTCCCCTGTCGGAGGTGGAATAGACGCTCTCCCGCCGCTTTCCCCTCAGGGGGATGATCGAAGACAGCCCTGAAGCGGCGGGAGAACTCCGCGTAGGTGATGGTAGCGGCGTCTATTCCCCTCCATTCGGCGTTGGCCCATTCCAACGCCTTGCCGGAGAGACAGGAGATGAGGGCGGAGACGCTCTCGTATCCCGAGGGCGCCGGGTGTATAGTGGCAAGGTACAGTTCTACCTGCAGGAGGAATCCCTGACACCCGGCTGCAGAACCGTCATATGCCCTCGGGAGTGAGAGCCGAATGCCACTGGGTTCCGGTACTGAGAGAGGAGGACTGGCTGTTGGTGATGCGAAGTTGTAAGGGTCCTTGGCCACCTCAGAGTTCACCAATCGGCGCAGGGCGTTGGACACCTCGTCCATGACGGTCCCGAGTTGCTGGATCATGGCGTCCTGGAAATTGATCCGGTCCAGCAGGGATTCGGGTGCCGTCGCTGATCCTGCTGACTCCATAATGGTGTGTTGTTCTGTCATAAAACCGTCGTGGATGTGGTGGAGGAGTCAAGCGCAGGAAGCAGAGGTTTAGTCCAACAAGACTTTTAATAGTCTCAAAAGCAATAGTGTACACCCCGACCTCGAATAACACGAAGAGGCGAGGGAAAATTACGCACACGCGTAAAACACTAAACATAGAAAAATGATACGGAAAACAAACACGTATCAAACATACAAGAGGCAACGGAAAAATAACAACACACAATTACCATAGAGCAAAACAAGGAACTTATAAGACACATAATCAACACTCAAACAGACACAGGTGTGACAGACAGACAAAAGCAATCAAACACAGAAACATAGAGCGGTGGCAGCTAATACTCCGGGGACGGCGAACGCCGAAGCCTGCCCGAACAAGGAGGAGGAGCAGCCTCGGCCGAAACCGTGACACTCTGGGGATCTCAGACGTTATGAAAGAGAGGTTGAACAGACTAGTAATAGGGGTTGCGACAATTTCGGCGGCTAGTTTTAGAAAGAAAGGGTCCAGATTGTCTAGCCCAGCTGATTTGTAGGGGTCCAGATTTTGCAGCGCTTTCAAAACATCAGCTGTCTGAATTTGTGTGAAGGAGAAGCGGGGGGGGGCATGGGCAAGTTGCAGCAGAGGGTGCAGAGTTGGTGGCCGGGGTAGTGGTAGCCAGATGGAAAGCATGGCCAGCTGTAGCAAAATGCTTGTTGAAATTCTCGATTATTGTAGATTTATCGGTGGTGATAGTGTTTCCTAGCCTCAGTGCAGTGGGCAGCTGGGAGGAAGTGCTCTTATTCTCCATGGACTTTACAGTGTCCCAAAACTTTTTGGAGTTAGTGCTACAGGATGCAAATTTCTGTTTGAAAAAGTTAGCCTTTGCTTTCCTAACTGCTTGTGTATATTGGTTCCTAACTTCCCTGAAAAGTTGCATATCGCGGGGGCTATTTGATGCTAATGCTGTACGCCACAGGATGTTTTTGTGCTTGTCAAGGGCAGTCAAGTCTGAGGAGAACCAGGGGCTATATCGGTTCTTAGTTCTGTATTTTTTGAATGGGGCATGTTTATTTAAGATTGAGAGGAAATTACTTTTAAGGAACAACCAGGCATCCTCTACTGACGGAATGAGATCTATATCCATCCAGGATACCTGGGCCAGGTCAATTAGGAAGGCCTGCTCGCTAAAGTGTTTTAGGGAGCGTTTGACAGTGATGAGGGGTGGTCGTTTGACCGCGGACCCGTTACGGACGCAGGCAATAAGGCAGTGATCGCTGAGATCCTGGTTGAAGACAGCTGAGGTGTATTTAGAGGGTATGTTAGTCAGGATGATATCTATGAGGGTACCCATGTTTACGGATTTAGGGTTGTACCTGGTAGGTTCGTTGATAATTTGCGTGAGGTTGAGGGCATCTAGCTTGGATTGTAGGATGGCTGGGGTATTAAGCATATCCCAATTTAGGTCACCAAGCAGTACAAACTCTGAGGATAAATGGGGGGCAATCAATTCACATATGGTGTCCAGGGCACAGCTGGGGGCTGAGGGGGGTCTGTAGCAAGCGGCAACAGTGAGAGACTTATTTCTGGAAAGGTGGATTTTTAGAAGTAGAAGCTCAAACTGTTTGGGCACAGACCTGGATAGTATGATAGAGCTCTGCAGGCTATCTCTACAGTAGATTACAACTCCACCCCCTTTGGCAGTTCTATCTAGACGGAAAATGTTATAGTTGGGGATGGAAATTTCAGAATTTTTGGTGGCCTTCCTGAGCCAGGATTCAGACACTGCTAGAACATCAGGGTTGGCAGAGTGTGCTAACGCAGTGAATAACTCAAACTTAGGAAGTAGACTTCTGATATTTATGTGCAAGAAACCAAGACTTTTGCGATTACAGAAGTCAGCAAATGATAGCGCCTGGGGAGTAGGAGTGATACTGAGGGCTGCAGGGCCTGGGTTAGCCTCTACATCACCAGAGGAACAGAGGAGGACTAGAATAAGGATACGGCTAAAGGCTTTAAGAACTGGTCTTCTAGTGCGTTGGGTACATAGAATAAAGGGGGCAGATTTCCGGGTGTTATAGAAAAGATTCAGGGCATTATGTACAGACAAGGATATGGAAGGATATGAGTAAAGTGGAGGTAAACCTAAGCGTTGGGTAACAATGAAAGAGATAGCATCGCTGGAGGCATCAATTGAGTCGGTCTCTGCGTGTATAGGGGGTGGGACAAATGAGCTATCTAAGGCAGGTTTAGCTAGGCTGGGGTGTCTACAGTGAAATAGTACAATTAGAAATAACCGAAACAACAATAAACTAACCATGTTTGGGCTGAGGCTAAACATAAACAGGATGTAGTACCGTAAAAAGGAACAGTCCAGCAGACATCAGCTGTATAGCTGAGTTATCATAAGGTCCGGTGGTAAAGCACTAGCGAGTAAGAGGCCACGGCTAGCGTGTGCTAGCGGGCCGGGGCTAGCAGATGGAATCTTCGTGGTTAACGTCGTAACCACATCAGACGATTTCGTCGGCAGACCAGTCGTGTAGGATCGGCGGGGCTCCGTGTCAACACTAGGTGGTCCCGTCCGGTTGACAGAGAGGTAGATAGCCGGGAGATGGGCCTAGCTCAGGATGATTAGCCACCAAGAAGCCATTTCAGGCTATCAATAACGTTAGAGTAGCCAGCTTGTCTAATTACAGGTAACCGCCAAAATAAAGGAAACACCAACATATAGTGTCTTAAACTGATACGTGACACGTATTAATGCCAAAATAACATGCAAAACAGGCAAAAAAAACAAACAAAAAAATTGAATGACGGGTGCCACTGGATATTCCACTGCTTCATCGTGCTATCATATCAATATACTATGTATAGTGACTCAGACGAGGTATCTCTAGATCTTCATTCCCATGAGAAGAAACTTACATCTGTTCTGGTTAATGGTCACTTGTCATTTGCAAATGAAATCACCACAGTTCACAGATCTACAGATGATGTAATTCCACAGTTTGACTTGGCTTGGAAAAAAAGGACCAGGGAAAAATAGCCACAATCAATAACTCCTTTACTACAGGACCCAGTTGAGTTTCACACCAGTCCACTGACAAGAGACTGAGCTTACATGAAGGTCGGACCATTATCAATTCCCCCTCTAAATGGTGGCTAATGTAATCAAGCGTTTAACTTAAAGGGATTCAGATGTGGCTGGTGTAGATATAAAGGTATCAGGAGCAGTTTGTGTGTGTGCTGATCCCAGCAGAACTTGACTGGGCCCGGCGCCACAGGGCTGAACACACAGACACACATTTCAGCAGCAGTACCAGAGATAAGTAACCACATCACAGACTGACTGACTGACTGACTGATCTCTGACTGACTGACTGATCTCTGACTGACTGATCTCTGAATGACTGACTGACTGATCTCTGACTGACTGACTGACTGGTCTCTGAATGACTGACTGACTGACTGATCTCTGAATGACTGACTGACTGATCTCTGACTGACTGACTGACTGATCTCTGACTGACTGACTGACTGATCTCTGACTGACTGACTGACTGATCTCTGACTGACTGACTGACTGATCTCTGAATGACTGACAGACTGGTCTCTGACTGACTGACTGACTGACTGGTCTCTGAATGACTGACTGACTGGTCTCTGAATGACTGACTGACTGACTGACTGATCTCTGAATGACTGACTGATCTCTGAATAACTGACTGACTGATCTCTGAATGACTGATCTCTGAATGACTGACTGATCTCTGAATAACTGACTGACTGATCTCTGAATGACTGATCTCTGAATAACTGACTGACTGATCTCTGAATGACTGGCTGGTCTCTGAATGACTGACTGACTGGTCTCTGACTGACTGACTGACTGGTCTCTGAATGACTGACTGACAGACTGACTGATCTCTGAATGACTGACTGATCTCTGAATAATTGACTGACTGATGTCTGAATGACTGATCTCGGAATAACTGACTGACTGACTGATCTCTGAATGACTGACTGATCTCAATGACTGACTGACTGATCTCTGAATGACTGACTGACTGAATGATCTCTGAATGACTGACTGATCTCTGAATGACTGACTAATCTCTGAATGACTGACTAATCTCTGAATGACTAACTGACTGATCTCTGAATGAATGATCTCTGAATGACTGACTGACTGATCTCTGAATGACTGACTAATCTCTGAATGACTGACTGACTGATCTCTGAATGAATTATCTCTGAATTACTGACTGACTGATCTCTGAATGACTGATCTGACTGATCTCTGACTGACTGACTAATCTCTGAATGACTGACTGACGGACTGACTGATCTCTGAATGACTGGTCTCTGAATGACTGACTGACTGATCTCTGAATGACTGACTGATCTCTGAATGACTTCCAACCAACTGAGTTAATAACAAAGGAGAAGAAAGAAAACCCCTGAAATAAACAGAAATGTTCTTCCACTCTTTATTTACTTAATCCGTTTGGCATTTATGGAACATTAAACACAGAAATATAATCTCATGTTGTTGCCTCTCCAACACAAATAAACCAGTGTTACAGTTTGATGTCCAATGAAAGGACAGGACATCTGGTGTGCCGTGTGGAGCAACACTGCCCCCTGGCTGCTAAACTGAGGTATTGTACATTATTTCGATTTTACGGCTTCATTCTGGATGATGAAAGGTGAGAGGCCGGTCTCCAGGGATCATCGTCAATTAGTCTCTTCACGATTCCTTATGTCCTAGCCTCCTTCTCGAAACAGATTAGAAGAAGAGAACCTCAGACTATTTTGAGAAGGATCTGAGGAGAGGACACGAGGAATGGAGAAGACTAATTGTTGAAGAGCCATGATCTACACAATGAAGCCAGCAGTGAGCCAGGACACTAGCACTGTGTTTCAGAGGACCGTGGTATCAGTAGCAGAGCTAGACAGTGTCCCTTTAATAAAAGGTCTTATCATGGACGTATGTGATGATGGAGAGTGCTCCCACAAAGGCCTCTTCACACACCGGCTGGATCTGGTACTCTGGCAGCAGGTGTCCAAACTGACCCTTGTCTCTCAGCTCAAAGGTGTAGGAGAACGGGATCCCAATGAGACGAGCCCAGTCTCTGGAAGTGCCAGAGTTAGGATCTGAAAAGGAGAGGGAAGGCTAATCTGCATGCTGATCTGGCCAGGTCAATATATATATATTTTTTACACTGACTTATAGGGTAATGAGAGAGTGAAGTTAGCTTTAAGAGGATATGATACAGTATGCTGTTAGGTGGGGCTGACTTACACAGGACTTGAGGCGAGGTTCCCATCCTGTAGTTCATCCCATGAACTGACTTCGTGAGCTCTGCTGCAGCTTTACCCACTTTCACCTACATGAAAAGAGATTCCTATTAAATTGCTTAAAAACCTGGGACATCTGAGACACGCCGTAGGAACCCAGGAAAAAAACAGAGACACGCCCCTACCCCTCACCAGTTCGTCATAGTTGGTGGCCTGTATCTGTGGGTGTCCGTAGGGCAGCAGTATTAGTTGTCCAGAGGAGTGGATGGTCAGGTAACAGAGGATGTCATCTGTCCTGCTCCCTACAAACTCTGTCACTGCCTGGGACTCCATCTGAGAGACAGCCCCAGTGCCACAGTAGTTGTCATGGCAGCAGTCAAACGATACCCCAATCACTAGGAGAAAAAGAGGTGGACATGCATGGACTCTGTGTTATGAATAACAGTAATCTCTGAACTTGTGTTTCCGGTCGGCAACTGTTATGTAATGGTAACAGTCTGTCAAGAGAGAATATTATTACATCACAGTATAATCCGATGCATTTTCAGAATACCTTATCAGAGGATTAGATGCAAGCGTCATTTCCCAAAGTGTGAGTTGTGTTGAAACAACATGTAGGAGAACTTATAACTCACTGCCCCAGTTAACGTTGAAGTTCCTGTTGAGATCGACTCCATAACAGCTACAGCCTTCTGGGGGAGGAGACCGGGATTTACGCCACAACCGAGTCTGGAGAACAACACAGTCAATAAAATAAAATAAATAATAATAATAAAAAATAAAATAAAAATCAGGATTCATAATGAGTCTCAGCCTAAGATCAGTTTTGCCTTTGAGACCATAACGAATAAGAGTATATAGTCTATGGACAGGGGGGGGGGGCCTGATCCTAGATCTACACTCAGACGTTTCATGAATATAGGCACCAAACTCATTTTAAACCCACCATGTATTGTAGTGATTAGAGATACACTACATGACCAAAAGTATGTGGACACCTGCTGGTCGAACATCTCATTCCAAAATCCATGGGCATTAATATGGAGTTGGTCCCCCCCCCTTTGCTGCTATAACAGCCACCACTCCTCTGGGAATGTTTTCCACTAGATGTTGGAACATTGCTGCGGGGACTTGCTTCCATTCAGCCACAACAGCATTAGTGAGGTCAGGCACTGATGTTGGGCGATTAGGCCGGGCTCATAGTCGGTTTTCCAATTCATCCCAAAGGTGTTCGACGGGGTTGAGGTCAGGGCTCTGTGCAGGCCAGTCAAGTTCTTCCACACTGATCTCGACAAACCATTTCTGTATGGACCTCGCTTTGTGCACAGGGGCATTGTTATGCTGAAACAGGAAACGGCCTTCCCCAAACTGTTGCCACAAAGTTCACAGAATCAGCTAGAATGTCATTGTATGCTGTAGCGATAAGATTTCCCTTCACTGGAACTAAGGGGCCTAGCCCAAACGATGAAAAACAGCCCCAGACCATTATACTTCCTCCACCAAACTTTACAGTTGGCACTATGCATTGGGGCAGGTAGCGTTCTCCTGGCATCCGCCAAACCCAAATTCTTCCGTCGGACTGCCAGATGGTGAAGCTTGATTCATCACTCCAGAGAACGCATTTCCACTGCTCCAGAGTCCAATGGCGGCGAGCTTTACACCACTCCAGTCGACGCTTGGCATTGAGCATGGTGATCTTAGGCTTGTGTGCGGCTGCTCGGCCATGGAAACCCATTTTTTAAAGCTCCCGACGAACAGTTCTTGTGCTGACGTTGCTTCCCGAGGCAGTTTGGAACTCCGTAGTGAGTGTTGCAACCGAGGACAGACTATTTTTACGCCCTACGCACTTCAGCACTCGGCGGTCCCGTTCTGAGAGCTTGTGTGGCCTACCACTTCGTGGCTGAGCCGTTGTTGTTCCTAGACGTTTCCACTTCACAATAACAGCACTTACAGTTGACCGGGGCAGCTCTAGCAGGGCAGACATTTGACGAACTGACTTGTTGGAAAGGTGGCATCCTATGACGTTGCCACGTTGAAAGTCACTGAGCTCTTCAGTAAGGCCATTCTACTGCCAATGTTTGTCTATGGAGATCGCACGGCTGTGTGCTCGATTTTATACACCTGTCAGCAACGGGTGTGGCTGAAATAGCCGAATCCACTAATTTGAAGGAATGTCCACATAATATAAATATATATATATTAAAGTATCTGTTACACATGATATACTGTATATTGAACTCACACTTTTATTTAGCCAAGAATACACGTAGCCATCGATGTTCAGCACAGGAGTGACATAAAAATCCAAGTTTTGGAGCAGTTGGTTGATTTGCATGTCTGTTTTGTATGTCTGCAAAATCTGTTAAAAAGAGAGGTGTTTATTCGTTTCATAGGGTTTATAAAACAGATATAGGTAAGCAGGTAGCTTAGTGGGTAAGAGCGTTGTACCAGTAACTGAAAGGTTGCTGGTTTTAATCCCCGTGCCGACTAGGTGAAAAATCTGTCGTTGTGCCCTTGAGCAATGCACTTAACCCTAATTGCTCCTGTAAGTCGCTCTGGATAAGAGCGTCTGCTAAATGACTAAAAAATTTAATTAAAATAAATATGAAAAATGAATATATTCCTTCCCATCTCCATCCATCATGTTAAATAAATAGGTAATTTAGCAGACGCTCTTATCCAGAGCAACTTACAGGAGCAATTAGGGTTAAGTGCCTTGCTCAAGGGCACATCGACAGATTTTTCACCTAGTCGCACGGGATTAGAACCAGCACCTTTCGGTTACTGGCACAACCTCTAACCACTAAGCTACCTGTACAGGGTCTCTTACCTCTTTGACGAACCACTGGCAGAAGGCCGGAGCGATCCACTCCCTAGCGTGGATCCCACAGTCCATCCAGATGCTCTTTTTAATCATCCCCTCTGGGTGCTGCAGACCAATCTGTCATGCAACAATGAAACAGAGAACATCTCCATGTTAACCCGTAGGTGCTGCAGACCAGCAATGAAACAGAACATCTCCATGTTAACCCATAGGTGCTGCAGACCAGCAATGAAACAGAGAACATCTCCATGTTAACCCATATGGTGCTGCAGACCAGCATGAAACAGAACATCTCCATGTAACCCATAGGTGCTGCAGACCAGCAATGAAACAGAGAACATCTCATGTTACCCGTAGGTGCTGCAGACCAAGAATGAAACCAGAACATCATGTTAACCCATAGGTGCTGCAGACCAGCAATGAAACAGAGAACATCTCCATGTTAACCCATAGGTGCTGCAGACCAGCAATGAAACAGAACATCTCCATGTTAACCCATAGGTGCTGCAGACCAGCAATGAAACAGAGAACATCTCCATGTTAACCCATAGGTGCTGCAGACCAGCAATGAAACAGAGAACATCTCCATGTTAACCCGTAGGTTCTGCAGACCAGCAATGAAACAGAGAACATCTCCATGTTAACCCATAGGTGCTGCAGACCAATCTGTCAGGAAGCAATGAAACAGAAGAGCTACAAATCAGCTCAGAGTTGTTTTACTCTCGAAGCGAAGATAAATAGGTGTTTAGCTCGTCCGATCGCGCAGGCTTTGTTGTCCGTGACGTGACTGGCTTTCTTTTTTAGGAACTCAGGTTTTGATTTGGAAGGGGGTGGTAGTATTTACTGGGCACCGGTCTGCGACGCAAATGACGACTTCTTAATCAGAAGTGTCTAAAAATTGCGGGTATACCTTTAGTCGTGGGAAAAGTGTTTCGCGAAACAGTCACAGGCATGGGTCGGCAAATAACTTGCAATGTGAGTTAGTGTTATCCTGCTAGACGGAGACACCGTATACTGATCATTGGTCTCCAACCTTTTCATACATAAAATAAAAAAATTGACACGACGTGAGCTTCTCATTTATTTCTAGCTTTCAAATAGACACATTCTTCTCTTCTCCCCTGCAGATCTTCCCCAGGTCCTTAGTGGACAAAAGAAAGTAGTACGCTATGTGTTCTGTCAATATACCTGGTAAAATAATGGTTAATCAACTACCCTAAGTGGGGTCCTATAAAATCTGTGATATTTCCCCCAAAATCTTAGTTTTTCACTCAAAACTACAATTGTTCATAGACAAACAACGAAATTGGATGTTCTGAGTTCATGCCAATGGTTAAATCACATCAGAAAAGCATTTTTGTTTAGGTGTGGAAGGAAACTAACAAATAGACTTTTGAGTGAATTTCCAATTTAAATTGCGCATCTGGCCCTTTAATTAAACTAGTGAGTGAAGAACGTGTCGGTCCAGTGATATTTCTCTACTGCTGCTGCTCATTATATGGCAAAGTTTGCAAATCACAAATAATAGATACAAATGATATACTTACTCATGATATACTTCTGCCACGTAAGCCTGCTTTGCAGTTAACATTTAATTGAGAAGGTTTTGGGGAAAGTATTTCTGTCAACCCCACAAGACGGTAATGACATGAACTGGGCGACACACGGAGTTAGAAAGAAAAGCCCGCAGCAGACAGGCAGACAGGGGCAATATTTCTGGAAATTAATTGGCAGGTATTGTGTTAGGGTTGGCTTTTTTTAAGCCAATAGTGGCTAACCAGGGGTGGGATAATGTCAACGTTGCGTCGATTAGATAGTAGTTGGGAGTTTGCGGTGTCTTGTGAGATTTGTTTATGACAGTTTGTGGTGGAAGACGTGAAAATTGCAGGTACTTTCAGAATTGTTTGGCGAGCTACTCTGGTATCTCGCAATCCACCTGTTGGAGACCCCTGATCTAGAAGCAGGCCTACATTTGTGATGGCAGTGTGGGGTAGAGGTACCTTGAGGAATGTGATGTTCCTGCCCTCATAGGTCAGTCCGTAGACTGAGGAGGACACTACTCCTGGGTTCTCTGTCACCAACTGACCCATCCACTGGTAGATCTGAGGAGATGAACGACACAAAGGCCATTCTGATTAGACATCTCTTTCGCTCTCTCTCTCTCTCTCTCTCTCTCTCTCTCTCGCTCTCAAAATGGCAGAGACTCTACAAACTGCAATCTATACTCCCACATAGTTTATTGGTGATGTTTCGACCACTTAGGTCTACATCAGCTCTCTCTGAAGGGCATCTATTTCTTCATACAGGGAGTCGTTAACCTTAGGAAAGGGAGGTTTGATTATAATAACTAATACTTATTCTCTGTTACCTCATGCATGGGGTGGTACTTGGTGTAATCATAGCGCCATGGGGTCGCAGTCCCTTCATGCTCAACGCTGTAGTACAAGACATCATTTATTACAATCGTAAGATGACTGAAAGAGAGCTTAAAAGGCTGACATAACAATAGTAAAACTGCTTGATCACAGGGCAAAGAGCAAGTAGCTAGCAGGATATAAACTGACACAGTTAATATAAGTTCCTGTTGCAGTGTATATGTTACATACAGATTAACTCACCTTTCTGTGGAACCATTACTTCCCTGTAGTAACAGAAATAATCCCAGTGTCTTTAACATTGTTCTGCCTCTTCTATACTGATCTGGCAGCAACACTGCCTGAGCTTCCTGAACCAAAGTGTCCGCTGTGTCACCTGAGCAATTAAACAAAACTAGAAAAGTGTTGCCTACAGTGTCTGCCCGCAATTGAATTGTATGGATGCCCATCCAGATGGTAAGCCTACCGTTTGTTGCATTGGCTTTATTGGTCCTGATTCCTGTGACTAATCATTTTGGCTCGTTAAGCTCTGAATATCAGCTGCCCAACATTATCAGGAGTTGGGACATTCCACGAAAAGAGGGCTTTTTGCGTCCCTTTGATAATTTAAGTAGAAATTGTGCACCAATATTGAATTTTAAAATCCTTTTATATTAAATGAACTGTCCTTTAATATAGACTACAGTGGGGGGAAAAAAGTATTTAGTCAGCCACCAATTGTGCAAGTTCTCCCACTTAAAAAGATGAGAGAGGCCTGTAATTTTCATCATAGGTACACGTCAACTATGACAGACAAATTGAGGAAAAAAAATTCCAGAAAATCACATTGTAGGATTTTGAATGAATTTATTTGCAAATTATGGTGGAAAATAAGTATTTGGTCACCTACAAACAAGCAAGATTTCTGTATCTCACAGACCTGTATCTTCTTCTTTAAGAGGCTCCTCTGTCCTCCACTCGTTCCCTGTATTAATGGCAACTGTTTGAACTTGTTATCAGTATAAAAGACACCTGTCCACAACCTCAAACAGTCACACTCCAAACTCCACTATGGCCAAGACCAAAGAGCTGTCAAAGGACACCAGAAACAAAATTGTAGACCTGCACCAGGCTGGGAAGACTGAATCTGCAATAGGTAAGCAGCTTGGTTTGAAGAAATCAACTGTGGGAGCAATTATTAGGAAATGGAAGACATACAAGACCACTGATAATCTCCCTCGATCTGGGGCTCCACGCAAGATCTCACCCCGTGGGGTCAAAATGATCACAAGAACGGTGAGCAAAAATCCCAGAACCACACGGGGGGACCTAGTGAATGACCTGCAGAGAGCTGGGACCAAAGTAACAAAGCCTACCATCAGTAACACACTACGCCACCAGGGACTCAAATCCTGCAGTGCCAGACGTGTCCCCCTGCTTAAGCCAGTACATGTCCAGGCCAGTCTGAAGTTTGCTAGAGTGCATTTGGATGATCCAGAAGAGGATTGGGAGAATGTCATATGGTCAGATGAAACCAAAATATAACTTTTTGGTAAAAACTCAACTCGTTGTGTTTGGAGGACAAAGAATGCTGAGTTGCATCCAAAGAACACCATACCTACTGTGAAGCATGGGGGTGGAAACATCATGCTTTGGGGCTGTTTTTCTGCAAATGGACCAGGACGACTGATCCGTGTAAAGGAAAGAATGAATGGGGCCATGTATCATGAGATTTTGAGTGAAAACCTCCTTCCATCAGCAAGGGCATTGAAGATGAAACGTGGCTGGGTCTTTCAGCATGACAATGATCCCAAACACACCGCCCGGGCAACGAAGGAGTGGCTTCGTAAGAAGCATTTCAAGGTCCTGGAGTGGCCTAGCCAGTCTCCAGATCTCAACCCCATAGAAAATCTTTGGAGGGAGTTGAAAGTCCGTGTTGCCCAGCGACAGCCATCTTTTTAAGTGGGAGAACTTGCACAATTGGTGGCTGACTAAATACTTTTTTTCCCCACTGTATGTAAATGTGATATATATATATATATATTTTAATAAATTTGCGAACATTTCTAAAAACCGGTTTTTGCTTTGTCATTATGTGGTATTCTGTGTCGATTGATGAGAAGAAAAAAACAATTTAATCAATTTTAGAATACCACATGATGAAAATTACAGGCCTCTCTCATCTTTTTTAAGTGGGAGAACTTGCACAATTGGTGGCTGACTAAATACTTTTTTCCCCCACTGTAGTTTCACCATATTAAAATCAGTTCAGGTAACAGGGTTGACCTTAAAATGAGGGACAGACTTAAATTATATTTTGGGATTAAGTGGGTTGAAATGTTGCTAGAAGTGACACAGGGACATTTTAGGGCACTTTAGCACAGGGGCTTCGTTGTGATCCCCTTCATAATGAGAGCAGCAGATGCCTGCCTGCCAGGGTCTAGGTCTTTTGCACTGAAATAATCACTGCTGGCCCCATGTGATCACTACCATATCGTATCGCTGTTGAGGATGCTGAATTAACCATGTTTATTCGGCAACTGCGTCTGAAAGCGGGGGGAGGTCAGGAACTCCCAATGTGTCTGGATATTTTTGTTGGGGTATTTTTGCTGGAAAATGTTGGCCCAGACACTTTTACTTATGCCCTGCCACACAGCAATTTCTGCCTCTGCATTTTGAAGATTTTTATTTATTTATTCTACATGTAGTCTATATTAAAGGACAGTTCATTTAATATAAAAGGCTTTTAAAATTCAATATTGGTGCACAATTTCTACTTAAATTATCAAAGGGACGCAAAAGGCCCTATTTTCGTGGAATGTCCCAACTCCTGATAATGTTGGGCAGCTGATATTCAGAGCTTAACGAGCCAAAATGATTAGTCACAGGAATCAGGACCAATAAAGCCAATGCAACAAATGGTAGGCCTACCACCTGGATGGGCATCCATACAATTCAATTGCGGGCAGACACTGTAGGCAACACTTTTCTAGTTTTGCTTAATTGCTCAGGTGACACAGCGGACACTTTGGTTCAGGAAGCTCAGGCAGTGTTGCTGCCAGATCAGTATAGAAGAGGCAGAACAATGTTAAAGACACTGGGATTATTTCTGTTACTACAGGGAAGTAATGGTTCCACAGAAAGGTGAGTTAATCTGTATGTAACATATACACTGCAACAGGATCTTATATTAACTGTGTCAGTTTATATCCTGCTAGCTACTTGCTCTTTGCCCTGTGATCAAGCAGTTTTATTATTGTTATGTCAGCCTTTTAAGCTCTCTTTCAGTCATCTTACGATTGTAATAAATGATGTCTTGTACTACAGCGTTGAGCATGAAGGGACTGCGACCCCATGGCGCTATGATTACACCAAGTACCACCCCATGCATGAGGTAACAGAGAATAAGTATTAGTTATTATAATCAAACCTCCCTTTCCTAAGGTTAACGACTCTCTGTATGAAGAAATAGATGCCCTTCAGAGAGAGCTGATGTAGACCTAAGTGGTCGAAACATCACCAATAAACTATGTGGGAGCATAGATTGCAGTTTGCAGAGTCTCTGCCATTTTGAGAGAGAGAGAGAGAGAGAGAGAGAGAGAGCGAAAGAGATGTCTAATCAGAATGGCCTTTGTGTCGTTCATCTCCTCAGATCTATGCGCCAGGAGATTCTCCCGGCACTCTGTATTGGCTAACGAAGGTCAAAGAGTTTGGCCCACCACGCTCTTCGCGCGTTTGGGAGGAAGTCAGAGGAGGCTGGTGAGGGGAGGACTGCTCATAATAATGAATGGAATGGAGTAAATGGAATGGAATCAATAGGGCTGTGGCAGTCGTGACATTTTGTCAGCCCGTGATTGTCATGCAAAAACCTGCCGGTCTCACAGTAATTGACCATTCATTAACATAAACACGTTTAGCCTCTCCTGGCCTCCAAGCAGCTTATGCTTGCCTTTGGGACATCTACATAAAAAAAAAAGTCTAATCAATTTAATATACACCATAACAATAAATCCATTATTTATTTTAGTCAGGTCTAAAGAAACATTATGATATGAAGAAAATGTATTTCAGATGAACAGAATATGAGTTGGCCTACTATATGTTATCTGTCTGTGCTCCAAGCCATAGGCTGGAGGCTTGTTCATTTAGCTGACAAGATATGCTTATAAGTCCCATGCCATTATTTTATATTATATGATTTTATAGTAAGAAGAATATAATTGAACTTAGCTGAATAAAATAGAAAGGATATTTTTTTCCCATTCTGGAGCAAGTGCTAATTTGAAGGCTATGTTGAGCGTAAATGTGATCATTTGAAACAGGTCCTATATACTAGATTTAGAGTTATTTGGCAACTTTAGTTGTTAATGATACAAACCTTAGAATGTCTTAGAAATCAAAACATATACGGGCTGCACGATGCAAGCTTGAGCTCTGTTCTTTGCCTCAGGCTGCACACGCTGTTCTCTCATCAAGGGATCATATTATCACCAATCAGACTATTCTCAATGTAATATTGTCTTTACTAATATGTTAAATTAGTTTTGATTTAGAATGGCCCATTATCAAATGGGCAGGAACAGGGGCAGGAGGAAAAAATACATGTCATCTGCCTACGCACTCGAATAGTGAATGGAGGCCGGTTTCTGGCCTGTTCGTTCAGGCTACTCCAGTTATTTCACTCCAGGCATCAACCACTGTTTGAGGAACATGCAGCCTCTCGCTGCCCGACAGGTGATATTCCGCCCAAACTCTGTATGCCATGGGCTCCCCAACCCTGTTCTTGCAGCTACCAAGTGCTTCATTTGGGAAACCAAGTAAAATATGTTCGGGAACATGGAAAGTAACATGTTTCCACAACAAAACATATTTCATTAAACTGTTGACACCTCTCTCTGCGTGCTTGAGAAAGTAATGAAGGAGAGAGGGGAGGAAGTGGTTACCTGTAGGAAGTTGTCCATCTGCTGCAGCAGCTCCATGTCTATAGATGTTACCTGTAGGAAGTGGTCCATCTGCTGCATCAGCTCCATGTATATGTTACCTGTAGGAAGTGGTCCATCTGCTGCATCAGCTCCATGTATATGTTACCTGTAGGAAGTGGTCCATCTGCTGCATCAGCTCCATGTATATGTTACCTATAGGAAGTGGTCCATCTGCTGCAGCCTATGGATGTTCTTCTCTACTGAACATGAGTGGGATTTGAGGGATTTTAAGGGACTGGAACTCTGCGTCCAATGTCTCTATGGAGAATGAAGATTCTACACACAGAGAGTCAAACACAAAGCCGATTTAGTTAATTGCACATTACACACTGTCCCTGTCCCTCTGTAGAAAAACAATATGCCATTATGCTCTAGTATATACAGAACCATGCAAGGCAGGGAAAGGCAGCAGTGTTGTGCCTGCCAATATGTGTAGTGTCACTGTCAACACTGCCAGCTTCAATCTCACCCAGTGGTGCATGTGTAGTGTCACTGTCAACAGCTTCAATCTCACCCAGTGGTACATGTGTAGTGTCACTGTCAACAGCTTCAATCTCACCCAGTGGTGCATGTGTAGTGTCACTGTCAACAGCTTCAATCTCACCCACTGGTACATGTGTAGTGTCACTGTCAACAGCTTCAATCTCACCCAGTGGTGCATGTGTAGTGTCACTGTCAACAGCATCAATCTCACCCAGTGGTGCATGTGTAGTGTCACTGTCAACAGCTTCAATCTCACCCAGTGGTGCATGTGTAGTGTCACTGTCAACAGCATCAATCTCACCCAGTGGTGCATGTGTAGTGTCACTGTCAACAGCTTCAATCTCACCCAGTGGTGCATGTGTAGTGTCACTGTCAACAGCTTCAATCTCACCCAGTGGTGCATGTGTAGTGTCACTGTCAACAGCTTCAATCTCACCCAGTGGTGCATGTTATGCTACACATGTGTTACTGTCAACAGCTTCAATCTCACCCAGTGGTGCATGTGTAGTGTCACTGTCAACAGCTTCAATCTCACCCAGTGGTGCATGTGTAGTGTCACTGTCAACAGCTTCAATCTCACCCAGTGGTGCATGTGTAGTGTCTACAGATATAGAGTATACTCAGCTATACTCACAAATTACCATTGAGAATAATTAAATGATTGAACAATTCAGCGATCCGTCTTCATTCCTTTCATATTATTAGGTGTAGGGAAGGACCAGCCCAATATTGGACTAAAGGTTACATGTTCTGTTTAAAGGGTGAATTGGTTCTGGAAGCCAAAACAGAGAAATACTCCATCTAAACGTGAATCGATTCTCAATTGCCGTACGGTTCTAGAAACATAAAGCCCTCTACTTTCATATCACATCAATATATTTTCACAAATGCTAAATACACATTAACAGGTTTTAAAACAGTTGCAGACTACAGTATTTTTCAGTGACGACACGTTTGTGGCGTGCGCCTTCCGTTTACACACAGGTGTTCGGAAACGCAGATAGCTTTTTAGCACAGGTAGTCGACTCTGTCTTCCTTCTGTTTTCCGTAAACAAGCGCTGTAACATGAAGATAATATATATATATATATGGGAACATTAACCCTATAAAGGTGTGTATCAATTTAACCTTTTTTAGTTTTTTGAAAATGATTTATTGCTGATAAATATGAAAGATAAGGTCCTTAAGCTTCCAAAACCGTACCGCAAGTGATGCGTGTTAATGTTCAGACCGAGCGTCGCAGCTCTTAACAAAACTCCCCCCGTACAGAAGACGCCTTCGTCCAATGACTCTTATGTGTAATGTGGTGGAACTGAGAGTCATGATTAACGGCTATCTCAGGAGAAGCAAAGAGTTGGAATACAAACTAAATATACAGTGAGCTCCAAAAGTATTGGGATAGTGACATGTCTTTTGTTGTTTTGGCTCTGTACTCCAGCACTTTGGATTTGAAATGATACAGTGACTCTATGAGGTTAAAGAGAAGACTGTCAGCTTTAATTTGTGGGTATTTTCATCCATATCAGGTGAATCGTTTCGAAATTACAGCACTTTTATGTACATAGTCCCCCCCCCCATTTTAGGGGACCAAAAGTATTGGGACGAATTCACTTATGTGTATTAAAGTAATCAAAAGTTTAGTATTTGGTCTCATATTAACAGCACGCAATGATTACATCAAGCTTGTGACTCTACAAACTTGTTGGATGCATTTGCTGTTTGTATTGGTTGTGTTTCAGATTATTTTGTGCCCAATAGAAATTAATGGTAAAAAATGTATTGTGTCATTTTGGAGTCAATTTTATTGTAAATAAGAATAGAAAATGTTTCTAAACACTTCTACATTAATGTGGATGCTACCATGGTTACGGATATCTTACTGAATGAGTCGTGAATAATGATTAGTGAGAAAGTTAGGCGAACAAATATCATACCCCCAAGACATGCTAACCTCTCACCATTACAATAACAGGGGAGGTTAGCATTTTGGGGGGGTGGGGGTGGTAAGATATAAAGGCTTCACTGTTTACACCCCGCTGTATCCTGTGTATATAACAAATAAACTTGGATTTAATTTGTTTAGATTTTGGACAGTAAGGATGCTTGCAATTTCAAGAGAGAGAGTTGTAAAAGAGAGCGCACCAGGGCTATATCTCTGGATAAATTCAGCCAGGAAGGCTGTACTGCTCCTGAGGTGGCAACCCAGCAACAAGATACATTTTGTTGGGTCAACACGACAGTTCAGTTCAGCCTTTACAGGAAGCAGACCTTCAAGTGGGTGGGTAAAAATGCTCTGTGGTATGCTGGGTATTTGGTGGCATCGATGAAGAGTGACACAAAAAAACATACTGCCAATCAGATGACCCTCAAGGAGTACCTGGTGGTCCCACATCACCATCCAGCATCCAGTCCACACCTCTACCCTCATCAGTCCTCCGCTCCTGTACGAGCTACTCCACCACCAGCTGGTCCTCTGTCCGTGCCCTCCACACCAGTGCCCGGCTGGGCCTCTGTCCGTGCCCTCCACACCCGTGCCCAGCTGGGCCTCTGTCCGTGCCCTCCACACCCGTGCCCGGCTGGGCCTCTGTCCGTGCCCTCCACACCCGTGCCCGGCTGGGCCTCTGTCCGTGCCCTCCACACCCGTGCCCAGCTGGGCCTCTGTCCGTGCCCTCCACACCCGTGCCCGGCTGGGCCTCTGTCCGTGCCCTCGACATCTATGCTCGGCTGTCCACCTGCCAGCCCCCTGTCCTCTGCTCCTTACGGGCTGGGCATTCTGATGGAGCCAGCAATCAGTCGCTCTCCATTTTCAGTTAATTATATTGTAATTATTTGTGTTCAATTGTTTCTCCCTCTGTGGTGTTTATTTGACTGTATATACAACATTATTTTTCATTGATGTATTTATTACTCAACAGTATTCTCTCCTTCCTCTTAATTCACTCTGAGCACAAAAGCCCTTACCCTGTATAACAGTTAGTTATATACCCTGTATAACAGTTAGTTATATACCCTGTATAACAGTTAGTTATATACCCTGTATAACAGTTAGTTATATACCCTGTATAACAGTTAGTTATATACCCTGTATAACAGTTAGTTATATACCCTGTATAACAGTTAGTTAAATACCCTGTATAACAGTTAGTTATATACCCTGTGTAACAGTTCTGCAGACCTATCTGTCAGGCAGCAATGAAACAGAGAAACATATCTGAGTACATCCACATATAGATCTAAGTGCTCCTTACCAGATGCAGAAAGCAACACAGGTCTTGGCTTGTGTGAATACAATACGTCCTAGAAGGAGCGCCAAAGTGAAGCTTTCCCTCATCGGTTGGAGAGCAATGGTTCTCAACCTTTTTTTTTTGGTTACTGTATCACATTTTGCTCATGTGCATCTGAGTTCTGAGTCTTCCCAAGTAGGATATGATAGGTCAGGTACCCCAGGTTGAGAACCACTACACTAGACTAAGGGACAAGTGTAAATACAGTGTTGTAGCCTACCTTGAGAAAAGTGATGTTCCAGCCCTCGTTGGTCAGTCCATAGACTGAGGAGAATACCAGTCCAGGTTTCTGTTCCAGCCTTCGTAGGTCAGTCCATAGACTGAGGAGGACACCAGTCCAGGTTTCTGTTTCAGCCCTCGTAGGTTAGTCCATACACTGAGGAGAACACCAGTCCAGGTTAGTTGAAAAATCTACGGCGGCGTTTTGTATAAGCTAACCTGTAACGTCCAGCAATGTGAAAATATAGTTATCACATATCTGGCATACAAACTGTAGCTAGGGCTGCAGAGCTAACATCCTTCCCTCCCCTTTCTAGTCCCAGTTTGCCCCATAGCTGTTTGTCTACATAAATGCTCCCAGAGCACAGATACATAGGAGTAAATGCATGGGAGAGAGGACTCAACAGAGCTAATAGCTAATCTCCACCGGTGGCTGAATAAATGTTCCATTCACTGGTTCCACATACACTGTCGCATGGTTGGTCACGCTTCTTGAATGGACTCACGTGCTCAAATGTTTTTCAGCGCTGCGCCCCAACGGACCGTGAGAGCAAGACGCACAAGTTTGCAGAGTTGCGTCTGTGACGGAATGTTGGGAACTTCAGTGGATACTGAATATGAATGTATTTTATTGTAAAACCTGAGGAAATTGTAAGGATATTCTTCGGATAGTCAGATTTTCTGGACGATGCACAGTTCATGACTTCCCTTGGGTCTGATGGGGGCGTTGTATAGTTGTTGCTGGCGGAGTCATGAGGAGAACAAAGATGAGGAGAACTCTATTTTACGGTAAGAATATTGTTGTTTTATGATACACTTCATACTTCGTCACGTTTCCTCTGGAATATCATGTGCATGCTTTTTTTAAATGATAGGCTTTATTAAAATAGTGGGCATGCAATGGGAACCTATTCTAGTCTATTTAATTCGGACCTAGAGATTCTTCTGAATGGGGAAAATATATATAGCATAGTCTTTTTTTTTTTTTCATGGCACACTGCCCAAGATATAAAACAAGCAGCGTATGTGAAGCCTCTGTAATCTGGTATGTAGACTATGTTTAGGAGAATCTCTCAGGTCAGCATGTGTTTAGGCTACTCTTTACTGAACCACAGCATTTTCACGGGGCAAGGCTCAGTCAAATCAGGGATCCCGGGACTATAAGGAACCAGAACCAGAACCAAATCTGTGACAAGAGACAGAGAGACTACTTCAACATGAACTTAAACTTATCTCTGGTCTTCCAGATATGAGACTTCCAAAATGCAGAGCGCCAGGACTCGGACCTCCTCCAGGACTCGGACCTCCAAGACGCAGACCTCCAGAGCCAGCGTGTCCAGCCACAGTGACCCAAGCCCGGGTCAGGAGGGCCTGCCTTGGAGGACAGAGGAGCAGGAGTGGGTCCCCTGGAGCAGCCCCAGGACCTCCATGGGTGATGCAGAGTCGGACGGAGAGCTCCAAGCCTTCATCATGATGAGGAACGAGGCAGATACGTACACAGAGGTGAGAGAGACAGAGCCTGCCCTAAGCTGGGGAACAAATACTACACGATACAGAGCTTGGTCAGGGCACAACCTGTCCACTCGGGTACACCGAAGGTGTACTAGATTAATAATAATAATATGCCATTTAGCACACGCTTTTATCCAAAACGACTTACAGTCATGCGCGCATAAATTTTTACGTATGGGTGGTCCCGGGGATCGAACCCACTACCCTGGGCGTTACAAGCGCTGTGCTCTACCATTTGAGCTACAAACCTGTTCTGTAGGTTACTGGACAACGAGCAGTGGTGTAAAGTAAAGTTAGTAAAAATACTTTAAAGTACTACTTAAGTAGTTTTTTGGGGTATCTGTACTTTACTTTATTATTTATATTTTTGACTACTTTTACTTCACTACATTCCTAAAGATAATGATGTACTTTTTACTCCATACATTTTCCCTGATAACCAAATGTACTTAACCAATAACATTTTAAATGCTTAACAGGACAGGAAAATTGTCAAATTCACACACTTATCAAGAGAACTTCCCTGGTCATCTCTACTGCCTCTTATCTGGTGGACTCACTAAATACAAATGCTTTGTTTGTAAATGATGCCCGAGTGTTGGAGTGTGCCCCTGGCTAGCCGTAAATGATGCCCGAGTGTTGGAGTGTGCCCCTGGCTAGCCGTAAATGATGCCCGAGTGTTGGAGTGTGCCCCTGGCTAGCCGTAAATGATGCCCGAGTGTTGGAGTGTGCCCCGGGCTAGCCGTAAATGATGCCCGAGTGTTGGAGTGTGCCCCGGGCTAGCCGTAAATGATGCCCGAGTGTTGGAGTGTGCCCCTGGCTAGCCGTAAATGATGTCTGAGTGTTGGAGTGTGCCCCTGGCTAGCCGTAAATGATGCCCGAGTGTTGGAGTGTGCCCCTGGCTAGCCGTAAATGATGCCCGAGTGTTGGAGTGTGCCCCTGGCTAGCCGTAAATGATGCCCGAGTGTTGGAGTGTGCCCCTGGCTAGCCGTAAATGATGCCCGAGTGTTGGAGTGTGTCCCTGGCTAGCCGTAAATGATGCCCGAGTGTTGGAGTGAGCCCCTAGCTAGCCGTAAATGATGCCCGAGTGTTGGAGTGTGCCCCTGGCTAGCCGTAAATGATGCCCGAGTGTTGGAGTGTGCCCCTGGCTAGCCGTAAATGATGCCCGAGTGTTGGAGCGTGCCCCTGGCTAGCCGTAAATGATGCCCGAGTGTTGGAGCGTGCCCCTGGCTAGCCGTAAATGATGCCCGAGTGTTGGAGTGTGCCCCTGGCTAGCCGTAAATGATGCCCGAGTGTTGGAGTGTGCCCCTGGCTAGCCGTAAATGATGCCCGAGTGTTGGAGCGTGTCCCTGGCTAGCCGTAAATGATGCCCGAGTGTTGGAGTGTGCCCCTGGCTAGCCGTAAATGATGCCCGAGTGTTGGAGTGTGCCCCTGGCTAGCCGTAAATGATGCCCGAGTGTTGGAGCGTGCCCCTGGCTAGCCGTAAATGATGCCCGAGTGTTGGAGCGTGCCCCTGGCTAGCCGTAAATGATGCCCGAGTGTTGGAGCGTGCCCCTGGCTAGCCGTAAATGATGCCCGAGTGTTGGATTGTGCCCCTGGCTAGCTGTAAATGATGCCCGAGTGTTGCAGTGTGCCCCTGGCTAGCCGTAAATGATGTCTGAGTGTTGGAGTGAGCCCCTGGCTAGCCGTAAATGATGCCCGAGTGTTGGAGTGTGCCCCTGGCTAGCCGTAAATGATGCCCGAGTGTTGGAGTGTGCCCCTGGCTAGCCGTAAATGATTCCCGAGTGTTGGAGTGTGCCCCTGGCTAGCCGTAAATGATGCCCGAGTGTTGGAGTGTGCCCCGGGCTAGCCGTAAATGATGCCCGAGTGTTGGAGTGTGCCCCTGGCTAGCCGTAAATGATGCCCGAGTGTTGGAGTGTGCCCCTGGCTAGCCGTAAATGATGCCCGAGTGTTGGAGTGTGCCCCTGGCTAGCCGTAAATGATGTCTGAGTGTTGGAGTGTGCCCCTGGCTAGCCGTAAATGATGTCTGAGTGTTGGAGTGTGCCCCTGGCTAGCCGTAAATGATGCCCGAGTGTTGGAGTGTGCCCCTGGCTAGCCGTAAATGATGCCCGAGTGTTGGAGTGTGCCCCTGGCTAGCCGTAAATGATGTCTGAGTGTTGGAGCGTGCCCCTGGCTAGCCGTAAATGATGCCCGAGTGTTGGAGTGTGCCCCTGGCTAGCTGTAAATGATGCCCGAGTGTTGCAGTGTGCCCCTGGCTAGCCGTAAATGATGTCTGAGTGTTGGAGTGAGCCCCTGGCTAGCCGTAAATGATGCCCGAGTGTTGGAGTGTGCCCCTGGCTAGCCGTAAATGATGCCCGAGTGTTGGAGTGTGCCCCTGGCTAGCCGTAAATGATTCCCGAGTGTTGGAGTGTGCCCCTGGCTAGCCGTAAATGATGCCCGAGTGTTGGAGTGTGCCCCTGGCTAGCCGTAAATGATGCCCGAGTGTTGGAGTGTGCCCCTGGCTAGCCGTAAATGATGTCTGAGTGTTGGAGTGTGCCCCTGGCTAGCCGTAAATGATGTCTGAGTGTTGGAGTGTGCCCCTGGCTAGCCGTAAATGATGCCCGAGTGTTGGAGTGTGCCCCTGGCTAGCCGTAAATGATGTCTGAGTGTTGGAGTGTGCCCCTGGCTAGCCGTAAATGATGTCTGAGTGTTGGAGTGTGCCCCTGGCTAGCCGTAAATGATGCCCGAGTGTTGGAGCGTGCCCCTGGCTAGCCGTAAATGATGCCCGAGTGTTGGAGCGTGCCCCTGGCTAGCCGTAAATAAAATAAAAAACTAGAAAATTGTGCCGTCTGGTTTGTTTAATATAATTAATGTGAAATGATTTATACTTTTACTTTTTCTTTTGATACTTAAAAATATTTTAGCAATTACATTTACTGTTGATACTTAAGTACATTAAAAACCAAATACTTTTAGACTTTTACTCAAGTAGTATTTTACTGGGTGACTTTCACTTTTACTTGTGTCATTTTCTATTAAGGTATCTTTACTTTTACTCAAGTATGACAATTGGGTACTTTGTCCACCACTGACGACAAGTCAAGATCCTTTACTTTTTACTTAATCTATAAACTAGCTATAACCTTGCTATAACACAGTACATGTGTAGAATAGGTCAAAGAATACATCTGGGAAACTTGAAGATGCCAACAAATTAGTTATGAGATAAGAGTAACTATCATGAGAAAGATTGAGCTGTAGCTTTAAAGGAAATGTGATAGGCTAGTCGTTAGTCTCAGTAACTATCATGAGAAAGATTGAGCTGTAGCTTTAAAGGAAATGTGATAGGCTAGTCGTTAGTCTCAGTAACTATCATGAGAAAGATTGAGCTGTAGCTTTAAAGGAAATGTGATAGGCTAGTCGTTAGTCATAGTAACTATCGTGAGAAAGATTGAGCTGTAGCTTTAAAGGAAATGTGATAGGCTAGTCGTTAGTCTCAGTAACTATCATGAGAAAGATTGAGCTGTAGCTTTAAAGGAAATGTGATAGGCTAGTCGTTAGTCTCAGTAACTATCGTGAGAAAGATTGAGCTGTAGCTTTAAAGGAAATGTGATAGGCTAGTCGTTAGTCATAGTAACTATCGTGAGAAAGATTGAGCTGTAGCTTTAAAGGAAATGTGATAGGCTAGTCGTTAGTCGTAGTTAGTCTCAGTAAATGTGTCTTCTACTGTTGTTATTTTGGTGCTTTGAGGGGTACAGTCCATATCCTTCCGCCCCCTCTCTGGTGCTTTGAGGGGTACAGTCCATATCCTTCCGCCCCCTCTCTGGTGCTTTGAGGGGTACAGTCCATATCCTTCCGCCCCCTCTCTGGTGCTTTGAGGGGTACAGTCCATATCCTTCCGCCCCCTCTCTGGTGCTTTGAGGGGGACAGTCCATATCCTTCCGCCCCCTCTCTGGTGCTTTGAGGGGTACAGTCCATATCCTTCCGCCCCCTCTCTGGTGCTTTGAGGGGTACAGTCCATATCCTTCCGCCCCCTCTATGGTGCTTTGAGGGGTACAGTCCATATCCTTCCGCCCCCTCTCTGGTGCTTTGAGGGGTACAGTCCATATCCTTCCGCCCCCTCTCTGGTGCTTTGAGGGGTACAGTCCATATCCTTCCGCCCCCTCTCTGGTGCTTTGAGGGGGACAGTCCATATCCTTCCGCCCCCTCTCTGGTGCTTTGAGGGGTACAGTCCATATCCTTCCGCCCCCTCTCTGGTGCTTTGAGGGGTACAGTCCATATCCTTCCGCCCCCTCTCTGGTGCTTTGAGGGGTACAGTCCATATCCTTCCGCCCCCTCTCTGGTGCTTTGAGGGGTACAGTCCATATCCTTCCGCCCCCTCTATGGTGCTTTGAGGGGTACAGTCCATATCCTTCCGCCCCCTCTCTGGTGCTTTGAGGGGTACAGTCCATATCCTTCCGCCCCCTCTCTGGTGCTTTGAGGGGTACAGTCCATATCCTTCCGCCCCCTCTCTGGTGCTTTGAGGGGTACAGTCCATATCCTTCCGCCCCCTCTATGGTGCTTTGAGGGGTACAGTCCATATCCTTCCGCCCCCTCTCTGGTGCTTTGAGGGGTACAGTCCATATCCTTCCGCCCCCTCTCTGGTGCTTTGAGGGGTACAGTCCATATCCTTCCGCCCCCTCTCTGGTGCTTTGAGGGGTACAGTCCATATCCTTCCGCCCCCTCTCTGGTGCTTTGAGGGGTACAGTCCATATCCTTCCGCCCCCTCTCTGGTGCTTTGAGGGGACAGTCCATATCCTTCCGCCCCCTCTCTGGTGCTTTGAGGGGTACAGTCCATATCCTTCCGCCCCCTCTCTGGTGCTTTGAGGGGTACAGTCCATATCCTTCCGCCCCCTCTCTGGTGCTTTGAGGGGTACAGTCCATATCCTTCCGCCCCCTCTCTGGTGCTTTGAGGGGTACAGTCCATATCCTTCCGCCCCCTCTCTGGTGCTTTGAGGGGGACAGTCCATATCCTTCCGCCCCCTCTCTGGTGCTTTGAGGGGGACAGTCCATATCCTTCCGCCCCCTCTCTGGTGCTTTGAGGGGGACAGTCCATATCCTTCCGCCCCCTCTCTGGTGCTTTGAGGGGGACAGTCCATATCCTTCCGCCCCCTCTCTGACCTCTGATGTTATTTTGGTGCTTTGAGGGGTACAGTCCATGTCCTTCCGCCCCCTCTCTGACCTCTGATGTTATTTTGGTGCTTTGAGGGGGACAGTCCATATCCTTCCGCCCCCTCTCTGACCTCTGTTGTTATTTTGGTGCTTTGAGGGGGACAGTCCATATCCTTCCGCCCCCTCTCTGGTGCTTTGAGGGGTACAGTCCATATCCTTCCGCCCCCTCTCTGGTGCTTTGAGGGGTACAGTCCATATCCTTCCGCCCCCTCTCTGGTGCTTTGAGGGGTACAGTCCATATCCTTCCGCCCCCTCTCTGGTGCTTTGAGGGGGACAGTCCATATCCTTCCGCCCCCTCTCTGACCTCTGATGTTATTTTGGTGCTTTGAGGGGGACAGTCCATATCCTTCCGCCCCCTCTCTGACCTCTGTTGTTATTTTGGTGCTTTAAGGGGTACAGTCCATATCCTTCCGCCCCCTCTCTGAACTCTGATGTTATTTTGGTGCTTTGAGGGGTACAGTCCATATCCTTCCGCCCCCTCTCTGACCTCTGTTGTTATTTTGGTGCTTTGAGGGGTACAGTCCATATCCTTCCGCCCCCTCTCTGACCTCTGTTGTTATTTTGGTGCTTTGAGGGGTACAGTCCATATCCTTCCGCCCCCTCTCTGACCTCTGTTGTTATTTTGGTGCTTTGAGGGGTACAGTCCATATCCTTCCGCCCCCTCTCTGACCTCTGTTGTTATTTTGGTGCTTTGAGGGGTACAGTCCATATCCTTCCGCCCCCTCTCTGACCTCTGTTGTTATTTTGGTGCTTTGAGGGGTACAGTCCATATCCTTCCGCCCCCTCTCTGACCTCTGTTGTTATTTTGGTGCTTTGAGGGGGACAGTCCATATCCTTCCGCCCCCTCTCTGACCTCTGATGTTATTTTGGTGCTTTGAGGGGTACAGTCCAAAGCCTTCTGCCCCCTCTCTGACCTCTGATGTTATTTTGGTGCTTTGAGGGGTACAGTCCATATCCTTCCGCCCCCTCTCTGACCTCTGATAGTAAATGGGGCGGCAGGTAGCTTAGTGGTTAAGAGCGTTGTGCCAGTAACCGAAAGGTTGCTGGTTCTAATCCCCGAGCCGACTAGGTGAAAAATCTGTCGTTGTGCCCTTGAGCAAGGCACTTAACCCTAATTGCTCCTGTAAGTCGCTCTGGATAAGAGCGTCTGCTAAATGACAAAAATGTAAATGTAAATGTAAATGTAAATGCACCTAGGTCCTAGGTTATGCTAATTAGCTGTGCAGGAGTTTTAGGCATGCTGCTGGGACACAGGGTCACATCCTTGCCACCGGCTTGTCGTACATTACTGTGCTTCAAAAACGTAATATACAGTTGAAGTCGGAAGTTTACATACACCTTTAGCCAACTACATTTAAAGTCAGTTTTTCACAATTCCTGACATTTAATCCTAGTAAAAATTCCCTGTTTTAGGTCAGTTAGGATCACCACTTTATTTTAAGAATGTGAAATGTCAGAATAATAGTAGAGATAATGATTTATTTCAGCTTTTATTTCTTTCATCACATTCCCAGTGGGACAGAAGTTTACATACAGTCAATTAGTATTTGGTAGCATTGCCTTTAAATTGTTTAACTTGAATCAAATGTTTCGGGTAGCCTTCCACAAGCTTCCCACAATAAATTGGGTGAATTTTTGCCCATTCCTCCTGACAGAGCTGGTGTAACTGAGTCAGGTTTGTAGGCCTCCTTACTCGCACATGCTTTTACAGTTCTGCCCACACATTTTCTATAGGATTGAGGTCAGGGCTTTGTGATGGCCACTCCAATACCTTGACTTTGTTGTCCTTAAGCCATTTTGCCACAACTTTGGAAGTATGCTTGGGGTCATTGTCCATTTGGAAGACCCATTTGCGACCAAGCTTTAACTTCCTGACTGATGTCTTGAGATGTTGCTTCAATATATCCACATAAATTTCCTTCCTCATGATGCCATCTATTTTGTTAAGTGCACCAGACCCTCCTGCAGCAAAGCACCCCACAGCATGATGCTGCCACCCCTGTGCTTCACGGTTGGGATGGTGTTCTTCGGCTTACAAGCCACCCCCTTTTTCCTCCAAACATAACAATGGTCATTATGGCCAAACAGTTCTATTTTTGTTTCATCAGACCAGAGGACATTTCTCCAAAAAGTACCATCTTTGTCCCCATGTGCATTTGTAAACCGTAATCTGGCTTTTTTATGGCGGTTTTGGAGCAGTGGCTTCTTCCTTGCTGAGCGGTTTTTCAGATTATGTCGATATAGGACTTTTTTTTACTGTGGATATAGATACTTTTGTACCTGTTTCCTCCAGCATCTTCACAACAATTACATTTTAGTCATTTAGCAGACGCTCTTATCCAGAGCGACTTACAGTTAGTGAGTGCATACATTATTTTTTCATACTGGCCCCCTGTGGGAATCGAACCCACAACCCTGGCGTTGCAAACGCCATGCTCTACCAACTGAGCTACATCCCTGCCGGCCATTCCCTCCCATACCCTGGGCCAATTGTGCACCGCCCCATGGGTCTCCCGGTCACGGCCGGCTACGACAGAACCTGGATTCGAACCAGGATCTCTAGTGGCACAGCTAGCACTGCGATGCAGTGCCTTAGACCACTGCGCCACTCGGGAGACTTAACAAGTTCCTTTGCTGTTGTTCTGGGATTGATTCACACTTTTCACACCAAAGTACGTTAATCTCTAGGAGACAGAACGCGTCTCCTTCCGGAGCAGTATGATGGCTGCGTGGTTCCATGGTGTTTATACTTGCATACTATTGTTTGTACAGATGAACGTGGTACCTTCAGGCGTTTGGAAATTGCTCCCAATGATGAACCAGAATGGTGGAGGTCTACAATTTTTTTTCTGAGGTCTTGTCTTATTTCTTTTGATTTTCCCATGATGTCAAGCACAGAGGCACTGAGTTTGAAGGTAGGCCTTGAAATACATCCACAGGTACACCTCCAATTGACTCAAATGATGTCAATTAGCCTATCAGAAGCTGTTTAAACGCACAGTCAACTTAGTGTATGTAAACTTCTGACCCACAGGAATTGTGATACAGTGAATTGTAAGTGAAAGAATCTGTCTGTAAACAATTGTTGGAAGAATTACTTGTGTCACGCACAAAGTAGATGTCCTAACCGACCTGCCAAAAATATAGTTTGTTAACAAAACATTTGTGGAGTGGTTGAAAAATGAGTTTTTAATGACTCCAACCTAAGTGTATGTAAACTTCCGACGTCAACTGTAGGTAAGCAATACTTCTGTGAACTGTTTTATATTGCCCGATAAGTACTTAGTATAACGTAGCACCATGGCTAATGGTGTTAAATTGATTATTGAGAATGTAATGGTTCCACTTGACTATAATGACCCTCAGGTGTGTTCTATCACTAATGATGATTTCCCTTTTAAGAGAGGTGTGTTCTCTGTTTCCCTTTGCAGATTCGTGATTCGTTCGCCATGTGGGTTTGTCTCCCGAATGAGTTTTCTAGCCCTAGCGTTTGTTGTTTTCCCCAGTATTACTGTGATCCTTCTGTTTACCAATTCACAGTAAAGTATTTACGTTTATCCTAAACCAACCGATTCCTCTTCTGGTCTCTTCTCTGCTCCTTGGGTCCAAACTCATCACGTCACAGAAAATATGTTTAGTATTTACCTCATCTTGTAAATCAGCCATGGTGATCAGTGTTAGTAGCTAGCTCTAATGGCGTCCTTTTTATGGTTAGCGAACGTCAATGTTGTGAGTGCCTTTCATACCTCAAGTTTGTTAAGTGTTATGGTATGCTATACAGTGTTATCAGCACTTGTATGAAACTCGGTTTCATGTGCGTTCTTTAAGAGAAGTAATTTCACCGCAGAAAGGTAGTAGTCTGTATATTCTGATTAGCTGTGCGCGTGTTTTAGGCACGCTGCTCCTTGCGTATCGTACATTACCGTGTTTCAAAAAACGTCACGTAGCTGCTGATGATGTCACGGAGCAGAACTGTTCGCTGAGCTGAGCTGAACGTATCTGTCTGCATGTGATCTCGACGCTGCAGTCTGCTTTGCTCTTTGCCATTGAGCTGAGGACTGACAGTGAATGAACTCCACTCCTCCTTTAATATTAGGGGCCGTGTGAGGTGTCTCTAAAGTGTGCACATTTTATTTTCTTCCATTTATTTTATATGAATTAAAACAGTACCGGTACCGCTCAGGGTGACTCATTGTTGAATGTAATGTATGTGTCGCATCCCCTATGTTTGGATGTCCATTTTCTGACTCCGATTCACTAAAGAATATTCAAACTACTGTGTTGAGGAACGCACAGACCTTATTATAAGAACATCTTTAGATACTTCGTTAAGATAATTGAAGGGTCACATACAGTTACAGTAAATCAACATCAATAGATTCTGAGAATCCCACAGAGTTCAGGCTGGTGGCTAGAATCCCACAGAGTTCAGGCTGGTGGTTAGAATCCCACAGAGTTCAGGCTGGTGGTTAGAATCCCACAGAGTTCAGGCTGGTGGTTAGAATCCCACAGAGTTCAGGCTGGTGGTTAGAATCCCACAGAGTTCAGGCTGGTGGTTAGAATCCCACAGAGTTCAGGCTGGTGGTTAGAATCCCACAGAGTTCAGGCTGGTGGTTAGAATCCCACAGAGTTCAGGCTGGTGGTTAGAATCCCACAGAGTTCAGGCTGGTGGTTAGAATCCCACAGAGTTCAGGCTGGTGGTTAGAATCCCACAGAGTTCAGGCTGGTGGTTAGGAACAAGAAATCCTCTGAGTTAGAGACACGCACACACACACACACACACAGTTCGGCCTTCTCTGTACATTTCCCACTCTCGGGGCAGCATCATGTTTATACTGGCTCACCTCAATTAAATCATTCAATCAGAGATGTCGCACACAGAGTTCTTTCATATAGGGTATTTATGACATTCATGGAGGCTAGATGTAGGGCACAATATTGGAGTTTACCAAGGCCTTGAAGGGATCCCATCTTACCAAGGCCTAGAAGGGATCCCATCTTACCAAGGCCTAGAAGGGATCCCATCTTACCAAGGCCTAGAAGGGATCCCATCTTACCAAGGCCTAGAAGGGGTCCATCTTACCAAGGCCTGGAAGGGATCCATCTTACCAGGGCCTGGAAGGGATCCAATCTTACCAAGGCCTAGAAGGGGTCCATCTTACCAGGGCCTAGAAGGGATCCCATCTTACCAAAGCCTAGAAGGGGTCCCATCTTACCAAGGCCTAGAAGGGATCCCATCTTACCAAGGCCTAGAAGGGATTCCATCTTACCAAGGCCTAGAAGGGATCCATCTTACTGATGAACCTGAACTTATGCTTTTCCCACCAGACTCCTGTAGGGGATGAGTTCATCTCTCGTAGCACAAGAGGTGCTAGTGTTGACATGACAGCCCAAATAGAATCAGTACAAGGAATTAAGTGGTATTTTGTTTGTGGCCCCGTGTAGCTCAGTTGGTAGAGCATGGCGTTTGCAACGCCAGGGTTGTGGGTTCGTTTCCCACGGGGGGCCAGTATGAAAAATGTATGCACTCACTAACTGTAAGTCGCTCTGGATAAGAGCGTCTGCTAAATGACTAAAATGTAAAATGTCTTTAAGTGTGGCTATCCTACACTCTCTGCATCAATATGTGCACTTTTTGCAAGGTGACCCATATTTTCTATTGGTTGACCACATGGCACAAGCTAATGGTATTCTTCCATGCATATGTTTTGTTAGTTATTGTCCCTATGTTTGGCTCTGTCAACAGAGAGCACATGACTCTTGTTTATTCACTTGAACAAGCAGATCTATGGTAACCTAACAGTGCTGAGTGGTCATGACGCCTGACTGCGGCTGACAGGGATGAAAAGCATGTTCTGTGGGTGGTATCCCAGTGACGGGTTGACAGGGTTGAAAGCATGTTTTGTGGGTGGTTTCCCAGTGACTGGGGTTGACAGGTATGGAAATCATGTTTTGTGGGTGGTTTCCCAGTGACGGGTTGACAGGGTTGAAAGCATGTTTTGTGGGTGGTTTCCCAGTGACTGGGGTTGACAGGTATGGAAATCATGTTTTGTGGGTGGTTTCCCAGTGACGGGTTGACAGGGTTGAAAGCATGTTTTGTGGGTGGTATCCCAGTGACGGGTTGACAGGGTTGAAAGCATGTTTTGTGGGTGGTTTCCCAGTGACTGGGGTTGACAGGTATGGAAATCATGTTTTGTGGGTGGTTTCCCAGTGACGGGTTGACAGGGTTGAAAGCATGTTTTGTGGGTGGTTTCCCAGTGACTGGGGTTGACAGGTATGGAAATCATGTTTTGTGGGTGTTTTCCCAGTGACGGGTTGACAGGGTTGAAAGCATGTTTTGTGGGTGGTTTCCCAGTGACGGGTTGACAGGGTTGAAAGCATGTTTTGTGGGTGGTTTCCCAGTGACTGGGGCTGACAGGAATGGAAAGCATGTTTTTCTGGGTTGTTTCCCTGAAACTGTGGCTGTTGGCATTCGGCCCACACTGGTTAAAAGACAAGATGGTTCCAAATGTCCCAAATGTCTTTGTGCTGTTAAGCCAACTCCTATAACCTACAGTACAAAGGGACAAGGTTAGACCAATACCAGTCGGACTCGGTGAAGCCTTTTGAGTTAGTCTCAGCAATGCTCTAGCCGGGTCTCGGATCTGTTTGTGCTGTCTTGCCAACTCCCGTCTATGTTTGGGTCAAATCAAGGCTGGACCGGACTAAATCTGAACCAAACGTGGACGTGTATGATTGGTTCAGATTTGGCCAGACCGGTCCAAAACCAACGTCCGTGGACGTAGAAATCAAGACAAAAAAAAGACGTCCAAAAGGTGTATGCGTCGGTCCTTGCTTACTAGAGTGCCGCCTGAAATTGAATTTTAGGAATGCCCATCTACTGTATGTGGTAGGTCTACCGTTTGTAAAATACCCAAAAACGCAGATCTGGACAGGACCAAAAAAAGACGTCCAAAAAACGTCTGCATCGGTCTGTGCATACTGGGGTGTAGCCTACCATGGCGCACGCAATGGAATGTTATGAATGCCCATCCATGTGGTAGGCCCACTGTAAAACAGGCCGTTGCATTGGCTTTATTAGTCCAAATTCCTGTGGCTAATCAATTGGGCTATTTAAGCTCTGGATATCAGCTACCCAACTTTATCAGTAGTTATCCTGAGCCCATTTGCAATGTGTTTGCACAGCGGGAAATGCAGAAGTATTTTTATTTTTTCAATATGATCAGCTCGTAAAATAACTTGAAACCACTGATCATGACAATTTAGCCCACGGGATGAATCTCTTGGACAACAGTTGTGAGTATCCTGATTGCCCATTCCATACTGTCCATTTTACTTTGACCTGTCCTGTTTTTAGAATATGTTGTTTGTTAACATGTCAGTGCATTTTTTATTTGATTGGGCGCCATTTAGGTGAGGCCATTTGATCGGAGAAACCAGCATGATGTAAGAAGTGTTCTCATTACATTGTCATACATTATATCTCCAGCATGTAGGCCACAGAAAAGGCCACATACTCTTTCTTTTCTATATCTGCTACATGATTTATGTTAGATTATATATTTTTTTTAATTAACTGTCGCAACCCCTATTACTAGCCTGTTCAACCTGAGTGGCACAGTGGTCTAAGGCACTGCATCGCAGTGCTAACTGTGCCACTAGAGATCCTGGTTCAAATCCAGGCTCTGTCGCAGCCGGCCGCGACCGGGAGACTCATGGGCGGCGCACAAGTCGTCCAGGGTAGGGGAGGGAATGGCCGGCAGGGATGTAGCTCAGTTGATAGAGCATGGTGTTTGCAATGCCAGGGTTGTGGGTTTGATTCCCACGGGGGGCCAGTATATAAAAAAAAAAAAAAAAAATATTCACTAACTGTAAGTCGCTCTGGATAAGAGCGTCTGCTAAATGACTAAAATGTATTTCGTATTGTCTGAGATCCCCAGAGATTGGAAAGCTGCCGCGGTCATCCCCCTCTTCAAAGGGGGTGACACACTAGATCCAAACTGTTACAGACCTATATCCATCCTGCCCTGCCTTTCGAAAGTATTTGAAAGCCAAGTTAACAAACAGATCACCGACCATTTCGAATCCCACCGTACCTTCTCCGCTATGCAATCCGGTTTCCGAGCTGGTCATGGGTGCACCTCAGCCACGCTCAAGGTCCTAAACGATATAATAACCGCGATTGATAAAAGACAGTACTGTGCAGCCGTCTTCATCGACCTGGCCAAGGCTTTGGACTCTTGTCAATTACCGCATTCTTATTGGCAGACTAAATAGCCTTGGTTTCTCAAATGACTGCCTCGCCTGGTTCACCAACTACTTCTCAGATAGAGTTCAATGTGTCAAATCGGAGGGCCTGTTGTCTGGACCTCTGGCAGTCTCTATGGGGGTGCCACAGGGTTCAATTCTCGGGCCGACTCTATTCTCTGTGTATATCAATGATGTTGCTTTTGCTGCTGGTGACTCTCAGATCCACCTCTACGCAGACGACACCATTTTGTATACATCTGGCCCTTCATTGGACACTGTGTTAACAAACCTCCAAACGAGCTTCAATGCCATACAACACTCCTTCCGTAGCCTCCAACTGCTCTTAAACGCTAGTAAAACTAAATTTACATTTACGTCATTTAGCAGACGCTCTTATCCAGAGCGACTTAAAAATTGGTGCATTCACCTTATAGCCAGTGGGATAACCACTTTACAATATGTTATTTATTAATTTTTTTTTTTTTTGGGGGGGGGGGGGGGGGGGGGGGGGTGTAGAAGGATTACTTTATCCTATCCCAGGTATTCCTTAAAGAGGTGGGGTTTCAAGTGTCTCCGGAAGGTGGTGAGTGACTCCGCTGTCCTGGCGTCGTGAGGGAGCTTGTTCCACCATTGGGGTGCCAGAGCAGCGAACAGTTTTGACTGGGCTGAGCGGGAACTGTGCTTCCGCAGAGGTAGGGGGGCCAGCAGGCCAGAGGTGGATGAACGCAATGCCCTCGTTTGGGTGTAGGGACTGATCAGAGCCTGAAGGTACGGAGGTGCCATTCCCCTCACAGCTCCGTAGGCAAGCACCATGGACTTGTAGCAGATGCGAGCTTCAACTGGAAGCCAGTGGAGTGTGCGGAGGAGCGTGGTGACGTGAGAGAACTTGGGAAGGTTGAACACCAGACGGGCTGCGGCATTCTGGATGAGTTGTAGGGGTTTAATGGCACAGGCAGGGAGCCCAGCCAACAGCGAGTTGCAGTAATCCAGACGGGAGATGACAAGTGCCTGGATTAGGACCTGTGCCGCTTCCTGTGTAAGGCAGGGTCGTACTCTCTGAATGTTGTAGAGCATGAACCTACAGGATCGGGTCACCGCCTTGATGTTAGCGGAGAACGACAGGGTGTTGTCCAGGGTCACGCCAAGGCTCTTTGCACTCTGGGAGGAGGACACCACAGAGTTGTCAACCGTGATGGCGAGATCATGGAACGGGCAGTCCTTCCCCGGGAGGAAGAGCAGCTCCGTCTTGCCGAGGTTCAGCTTGAGGTGGTGATCCGTCATCCACACTGATATGTCTGCCAGACATGCAGAGATGCGATTCGCCACCTGGTTATCAGAAGGGGGAAAAGAGAAGATTAGTTGTGTGTCGTCAGCGTAGCAATGATGGGAGAGGCCATGTGAGGATATGACAGAGCCAAGTGACTTGGTGTAGAGCGAGAATAGGAGAGGGCCTAGAACTGAACCCTGGGGGACACCAGTGGTGAGAGCACGCAACTTGGTAGGAGCGACCTGTCAGGTAGGACGCAATCCAGGAGTGAGCTGCGCCGGAGATGCCCAGCTCGGAGAGGGTGGAGAGGAGGATCTGATGGTTCACAGTATCAAAGGCAGCAGACATGTCTAGAAGGACAAGAGCATAGTAGAGAGAGTTAGCTTTAGCAGTGCGGAGAGCCTCCGTGACACAGAGAAGAGCAGTCTCAGTTGAATGACCAGTCTTGAAACCTGACCGGTTTGGATCAAGAAGGTCATTCTGAGAGAGATAGCAAGAGAGTTGGCTAAAGACGGCACGCTCAAGAGTTTTGGAGAGAAAAGAAAGAAGGGATACTGGTCTGTAGTTGTTGACATCGGAGGGATCGAGTGTAGGTTTTTTGAGAAGGGGTGCAACTCTCGCTCTCTTGAAGACGGAAGGGACATAGCCAGCGGTCAAGGATGAGTTGATGAGCGAGGTGAGTTAAGGGAGAAGGTCTCCGGAAATGTTCTGGAGAAGAGAGGAGGGGATAGGGTCAAGCATGCTCTTCAATCGAATGTTGCTTGCACCCGCCCACCCGACTAGAATCACTACTCTCGGCGGGTCTGACTTAGAATATGTGGACAACTACAAATACCTAGGTGTCTGGTTAGACCGTAAACTCTCCTTCCAGACTCACATTAAGCATCTCCAATCCAAAGTTAAATCTAGAATCGGCTTCCTATTTCGCAACAACGCCTCCTTCACTCATGCTGCTAAACATGTCCTCGTAAAACTGACTATCCTACCGATCCTTGACTTTGGCGATGTCATTTACAAAATAGCCTCCAACACTCTACTCAGCAAATTGGATGTAGTCTATCACAGTGCCATCCGTTTTGTTACCAAAGCCCCATATACTACCCACCATTGTGACCTGTACGCTCTCGTTGGCTGGCCCTCACTACATATTTGTCGCCAAACCCACTGGCTCCAGGTCATCTATAAATCACTTCTAGGCAAATCCCCGCCTTATCTTAGCTCATTAGTCACCATAGCAACACCCACCCGTAGTATGCGCTCCAGCAGGTATTTCTCACTGGTCATCCCCAAAGCCAACACCTCCTTTGGCCGCCATTCCTTCCAGTTCTCTGCTGCCAATGACTGGAACGAACTGCAAAAATCTCTGAAGCTGGAGACTCTTATCTCCCTCACTGACTTTAAGCATCAGTTGTCAGAGCAGCTTACCGATCACTGCACCTGTACACAGCCCATCTGTAATTAGCCCACCCAACTACCTCATCCCCATATTGTTATTTATTTTGCTGTTGCACCCCAGTATCTCTATTTGCACATCAATCTCTCCAGTGTTAATACTAAATTGTAATTATTTTGCACTATGGCCTATTTATTGCCTTACCTCCATAACTTGCTACATTTGCACACACTGTATATAGATTTTCTATTGTGTTATTGACTGTACGTTTTGTTTATTCCATGTGTAACTCTGTGTTGTTGTTGTTTTTATCGCACTGCTTTACTTTATCTTGGCCAGGTCGCAGTTGTAAATGAGAACTTGGTCTCATCTGACCACAACACTTTCATCCAGTTCTCCTCTGAATCATTCAGATGTTCATTGGCAAACTTCAGACGGCCCTGTATATGTGCTTTCTTGAGCAGGGGGACCTTGTTACCAATTGTTTTCTTGGTGACTATGGTCCCAGCTGCCTTGAGATCATTGACAATATCCTCCTGTGTAGTTCTGGGCTGATTCCTCACCGTTCTCATGATCATTGCAACTCCACGAGGTGAGATCTTGCATGGAGCCCCAGGCCGAGGGAGATTGACAGTTTCTTCCATTTGCTAATAATCGCACCAACTGTTGTCACCTTCTCTCCAAGCTGCTTGGCGATGGTCTTGTAGCCCATTCCAGCCTTGTGTAGGTCTACAATCTTGTCCCTGACATCATTGGAGAGCTCTTTGGTCTTGGCCATGGTGGAGAGTTTGGAATCTGATTGATTGATTGCTTCTGTGGACAGGTGTCTTTTATACAGGTAACAAGCTGAGATTAGGAGCCCCCCCTTTAAGAGTGTGCTCCTAATCTCAGCTCGTTACCTGTATAAAAGACACCTGGGAGCCTGAAATCTTTCTGATTGAGAGGGGGTCAAATACTTATTTCCCTCATTAAAATGCAAATCAATTTATAACATTTCTGACATGCGTTTTTCTGGATTTTTGATGTTGTTATTCTGTCTCTCACTGTTCAAATAAACCTACCATTAAAATTATAGACTGATCATGTCTTTGTCAGTGGGCAAACGTACAAAATCAGCAGGGGATCAAATACTTTTTTCCCCCTCACTGTACATGGTTAAATAAAGGTTAAATAAAATAAAAAAGTAATACAAATTGACGAAACGTTGGTGGTTGCAGCGATGCGTCGCTCCAACAGCACCCTGGAGAGGCATGCTGGGAATGGACAACATAAATATTTTGCTTCCCTGCAAAGTGGGCACTGCTTATCACAGGGCGGCATCAAAGCTCACCTAAAAAGCCCATATATGGTTGAGAGAAATTGTTATTGTTTTTGAATTATGAGGTTTTATCTTGGTCAGTTTAGCTCAGAAAATGCCATCCTCATCAGTCTGCCAACATACAGTGGCTTGCGAAAGTATTCACCCCCCTTGGCATTTATCATATTTTGTTGCCTTACAACCTGGAATTAAAATGGATTTTGTATCATTTGATTTACACAACACGCCTACCACTTTGAAGATGCAAAATATTTTTTTTTTGGGAAACAAACAAGAAATAAGACCATAAAAATGAACTTGAGCGTGCATAACTATTCACCCCCCCAAAGTCAATACTTTGTAGAGACACCTTTTGCAGCAATTACAGCTGCAAGTCTCTTGGGGTATGTCGCTATAAGCTTGGCACATCTAGCCACTGGGATTTTTCAAGGCAAAACTGCTCCAGCTCCATTCAAGTTGGATGGGTTCCGCTGGTGTATAGCAATATTTAAGTCATACCACAGATTCTCAATTGGATTGAGGTCTGGGCTTTGACTAGGCCATTCCAATACATTTAAATGTTTCCCCTTAAAACACTAGAGTGTTGCTTTAGCAGTATGCTTAGGGTCATTGTCCTGCTGGAAGGTGAAACTCTGTCACAGTCTCAAATCTCTGGAACACTGAAACAGGTTTCCCTCAAGAATTTCCCTGTATTTAGCACCATCCATCATTCCTTCAATGGCTTTTTTCTGGCCACTCTTCCGTAAAGCCCAGCTCTGTGGAGTGTACGGCTTAAAGTGGTCCCATGGACAGATACTCCAATATCAGCTTTGCAGCTCCTTCAGGGTTATCTTTGGTCTCTTTGTTGCCTCTCTGATTAATGCCCTCCTTGCCTGGTCTGTGAGTAATGGATTTAATGGTGCTCTGTGGGATGTTCAAAGTTTTCAGATATTTTTTTATAACCCAACCCTGATCTGTACTTCTCCACAACTTTGTCCCTGACCTGTTTGGAGAGCTCCTTGGTCTTCATGGTGCCGCTTGCTTGGTGGTGCCCCTTGCTTAGTGGTGTTGCCGACTCTGGTGCCTTTCAGAACAGCTGTATATATATACTGAGATCATGTGACAGATAATGTGACACTTAGATTGCACACAGGTGGACTTTATTTAACTAATTACGTGACTTCTGAAGGTAATTGGTTGCACCAGATCTTATTTAGGGGCTTCATAGCGAAGGGGTGAATACATATGCACGCACCACTTTTCCGTTATTAATATTTTTGAGTTTTTTTTCATTTCACTTCACCAATTTGGACTATTTTGTGTATGTCCATTACATGAAAATCCCCATTTTTTTTTTTTTTTTTACATTACAGGTTGTAATGCAACAAAATAGGAAAAACGCCAAGGGGGATGAATACTTTTGCAAAGCACTGTAGGCAGGCCGGCCCTGAGTCTGAGGCTTGTGTTTCTATGATCTGTATACTGATTAATGGTATTTTTATTTATTTTGTATTATTGTTGTTTTCTGTGTGTTTGTTTGTTGTTGTTTTGTTTGTCTTTATGTTTTTTTGTAATTATTATTCCCCTGTGTCTGTTGTTTCTAACTTTGTTTTCTTATATTTGTGTATTTTTCTTACTCTGTAAAAGCCACACAAAAAAAGGCCAATCAGCAATCTCCTGTGACATGTGATCTCTAGAAACCATCAGTGCACAGATTCCTGAAGTGAAAGGATAATCCACATATTAAATAGCGGTGGACACATCAGGCATTATGAATTGCAGCATATGACCGTGATGCATTGTGTTAGGAATGCCTGGGACTGAGACACTGGACTGTTGTATAACTATTAACAACACCTACCCCTCTGCCTCTCCTCTTCCTTTGTGAGTGTGTCCCAGATAGCGTGATACATCGGGCTGATGTAGTGTAGAGAGCGTTTGCACAATGGCAAGATGTCGCCGAGACGTCGGCATTAGATCGCATTCGCCCTTCAGCCGCTGTTTGTCCGATGCTGCTTAGGGTTAGGGTTAGGGCTCTACAGACGACATTTAAAAATACCCTTTATTTGAGGTCGGATCCAACAGCAAAATACTGTTTCACTACACAATTCGAATTACCCTTACCCAAATGAGCGTAAACATCGAATTTGAATGGAAAATATAAGAACGATTATTAGCTCAGTTATAGCATTGTGACACAACATTTTGAACGTCTACACAATCTCTGTGATGCTGAGCGGCCATGTGACGGGTGCAACGCGCGTGCATTTCGACCTACCACACCCTCCCGCCGACCTTCTACATGGAACACGATCTACTAACGATATACACCAATGTCGGGCTGACGTCGGCGAGATGTATGTGTGCTGTCTGGGATGTGTGTGTGAGTGTGTGTGTTTGTTTATGTGTGTGTTTGTGTATCAGGAGTGGGAGAAGCTCAACTATGACATCCATACTCTGAGGTACATCAAACGAGAGATCAGCAGCCGGTGGAAAAAGATTCTAATACAGCTAGGTGAGATAAACTTAGTAGAGATAATCTCCTCGCTTCGTATCTCAACCTTTTTATTCCTTAGCCTTTTCCTGTCTATTCTCACTTCACTTCTGCTGCTCTCCTTCTCTATTTACATATTGCCTTCAGAAAAGTATTCACACATCTTGACTTTTTTCAGAAAAAGTAAAACCTGAATTTAAAATGGATTACATTTCTTGTCACGGGCCTACTCGCAATACCACATAATGTCAAAGTGGAATTATGTTTTTTTTTAGAAATGTTTATAAATTAATTAAAAATGAAAAGCTGTAATGTCTTGAGTCAATAAGTATTCAACCCCTTTGTTATGGCAAGCCTAAATAAGTTCAGGAGTAAAAATGTGCTTAATACGTTGCATGGACTCACTCTGTGTGCAATAATATTGTTTAACCAGAATTTTCAATAAGTACCTCATCTCTGTACCCCACACATACAATTATCTGTAAGGTCCCTCAGTCGAGCAGTGAATTTCAAACACAGATTCAACCACAAAGACCAGGTAGGTTTTTTAATGCCTCGCAAAGAAGGGCACATATTGGTAGATGGGTAAAGATTAAAAAAGCAGACATTGAATATCCCTTTGAGGATGGTGAAGTTATTCATTACACTTTGGATACACCCAATCACTACAAAGATACAGGCGTCCTTCCTAACTCAGTTGCCGGAGAGGAAGGAAACTGCTCAGGGATTTCACCATGAGGCCAATAGTGACTTGAAAACAGTTACAGAGTTTAATGTGATGGGAGAAATCTGAGGATGGATCAACAACATTGTAGTTACTCCACAATACTAACCTAATTGACAGAGTGAAAAGAAGGAAGCCTGTACAGAATAAAAACATGTAAAACTGCTAAATATGTGGCAAAGCAATTAACTTTAGGTCCTGAATACAAAGTGTTATGTTTGGGGCAAATCCAACACAACACATTACTGAGTACCACTCTTCATATTTTCAAGCATAGTGGTGGCTGCATCATGTTATGGGTATGCTTGTCATCGTTAAGGACTGGGGAGTTTTTCAGGATCAAAAAGAAACGGAATGGAGCTAAGCACAGGCGAAATCCTAGAGGAAAACCTGGTTCAATCTGCTTTCCAACAGAGATGAATGTACCTTTCAGCAGGAAAATAAACAAAAAAGCAAGGCCAAATATACACTGGAGTTGCTTACCAAGAAGAAAGTGAATGTTCCTGAGTGGCCGAGTTACAGTTTGGACTTAAACCTGCTAGAAAATCTATGGCAAGACTTGAAAAATGGTTGTCTAGCGATGATCAACAACCAATTTGACAGAGCTTGAAGAAGTCTTTAAAGAATAATGGGCAAATGTTGCACAATCCAGGTGTGTAAATCTCTTAGAGACTTAGCCAGAAAGACTCACAGCTGTAATCACTGCCAAAAGTGATTTTAAGATGTATTGACTCAGGGGGTTGAATACTTATCCTAATCAAGATATATTACTGTTTCATTTTTCATATTTTTATTTTTTTACAAAGGTTAGAATTTTCTTCCATTTTGACATTACAGAGTATTTTGTGTAGATTGTTGACAAAAAAGATGACGATTAAATCCATTTGAATCCAAAATGTGGAGAAACTGGACTTCTAATTCTTTCATTTCAACAAAACACAACAACAGTGCACTGTGCAAAATCAAGACAGTCTCCATTTGAAATGGATGTGAACGAATGTGTGTTAACATTCTTAAGAGTTTGCTCTTTTGGTTGATGCTCGTGTTATGTACTTTTCCAAACTATATGCTTTTCCAAACCCTGAACACAATATTATAGTTTAAGGACTATTGAGTTGAACATTCCAGTTGTTGATTCTACGTCCCCAGGCTTTATACTGGTGCTTGTGTCCCCTGTAGGCTACCAGCGTGAGGTGGACTCTCTCCTGGCGGTGAACAGACAGCAGTACAGGACAACGCTGAGTGAATCTGATAACCTGAACAGAGCCAGAGAGCTGTTACAGACCACTCTGGACCACTCTAGTTTGTTCCCACGAAGAGTGGCTAGCTCAGACAGATACCTCTTTGTTATGGTACTGCTGCCCTACTGCTACACACACACACACACACACACACACACACACACACACACACACACACACACACACACACACACACACACACACACACACACACACACACACACACACACCTATTTATGCAGGAGGGGGGAGTAATCACTTAATGGGGCAATAATGAAGGGAAAAATGTTCAAGCAAAGTTACTGATGTTTATCTGTTGTTTCTCTCTTCTCCCCCTCTCTTCTCCCCCTCTCTTCTCCTCTCTCCTCTCTTCTCCCCCTCTCCTCTCCTCTCTTCTCCCCCTCTCCTCTCTTCTCCTCTCCTCTCTTCTCCTCCCCTCTCTTCTCCTCCTCTCCTCTCTTCTCCCCTCTCCTCCTCTCCCCCCCTCCCTCTCCCCCCTCCCCTCTCCTCTCTTCTCCTCTCCTCCTTCTCCTCCTCTCCTTTCTTCTCCCCTCTCCTCTCTTCTCCCCTCTCCTCTCTTCTCCCCTCTCCTCTCTTCTCCTCCTTCTTCTTTTCCCCCCCTCTCCTTCTTTTCTCCCCTCTCCTCTTTCCCCCTCTCCTCTTTTCCCCTCTCTCCCCTCTCCCTCTCCCTCTTCTCCCCCTCCCCTCTTTCCCCTCTCTTCTCCTCTCTCCCCCCTCCCTCTCTTCTCCCCTTTCCTTTCCCCCTCTTTTCTCCTCTCTTCCCCCTCTCCTCTTTTCCCTTCCCTCTCCCCCTCTTCCCCTCCCTCTCTCTCTTCTCCTCCTCTCTTTCTTCCTCTCCTTTCCTTCTCCTCTGCTTCTCCTCCTCTCTTCTCTTCCTTTCCCTCTCTTCTCCCCCTCTTCCTCGTCTGTTCTCCCCTCTCCTCTCTTCCCCCTTACTCTTTCCCCTCTCTTCTCCCTCGATCCCTCCCCATCGTCCTTCGGATCTTCTCTCTCTCCTCTCTTCTCTTCCTTTCCTCTCTTTTCCTCCTCTCCTCTCTTTCCTGTCATCCTCTACCAGGATCGCTTGGTGTCTCTGGACAGTGCAGAGGATTTCATCAGACTGGCGAAGGAGAAATACCCAAAGAGAGAATGAGAGAAAGAGAGAGAGAAGCCGGAGAGAGAAGCCGGAGAGAGAAGCCGGAGAGAGAAGCCGGAGAGAGAGAAGACGGAGAGAGAGAACGGAGAGAGAGAACGGAGAGAGAGAAGACGGAGAGAGAGAAGACGGAGAGAGAGAAGACGGAGAGAGAGAAGACGGAGAGACAGAAGACGGAGAGACAGAAGACGGAGAGAGAGAAGACGGAGAGAGAGAAGACGGAGAGAGAAGACGGAGAGAGAAGACGGAGAGAGAAGACGGAGAGAGAGAAGACGGAGAGAGAAGATGGAGAGAGAAGACGGAGAGTGAATGAGAGAACTAGTGTTTTGGGATCCTCCTGCCGGCATTAGAAGGAATGTGAAGATGTCCCTTCATTTAGAGACTTTAACTGATTCTAACTGACCTCCTTTTCACCTTTTTATATTCTAATGCCTAATGTCCCTCCAAAGCCATTTTCTATACAAGTTGTTGTAGGTGTTTCTTAGTTCCGGGATTGTTATAGCAACGACAAACATTGCACAATTGTCTGTAATATTTAACAGTTGTATGCAGTCCGAAAGGATACTTTTGATACAGAATTTTTAACATTTTTATGGTCATCTGAAATATTAGACTTTAACAGAAACTAAACATTTAATTGATTAACTAAATTTGATTGTCTCTCGGATGTCTATCAATGTCACCAGAACAGACGTTCTTGTCTTGTACCTGCATTATCTGACCAGTAGAGGGCTCCATATGTCCTCATCCAGGCTGTAGGGAAGTAAGACCTCACCTCAGGTGCACAAAACTTTCACCTCATTGGAAATCCTATTGAGATTGAAGGACCTGTGCAAAATGGAAAGGATTTCACAATGGGACCTTGCTTAGTACTCAATCAACAGTTAGTATTTCCATCATACCTTCAAATACTTTGCTTTATCTTGGCCAGGTCGCAGTTGTAAATGAGAACCTGTTCTCAACTGGCTTACCTGGTTAAATAAAGGTGAAATAAAATAAAATAAAATAAAACTATTTGTTTTCTCTCAAAAACTTCAGCTGTGCCCGATCGAGTGGAACTAATGGAATAGGCCCCCCAAAGTGCAAACTCCACCAATCTGGCCCTCCAGGCAGGTTGAAGCAACCGCTCAAAGTATTTGAAAGAATTCGAATAGTATTTGTACCCAGGTTTGGTCCATGGATGGAGTCCTGATGTGAGCTGCTGGTCATAGGGACTTACATATAAGCCGTATCCCAAATGGCACCCTATTCCCTGCATAGTGCACTACTATTGACCAGAGCCCATAGGACCCTGATCAAAAGTAGTGTACTATATAGGGAACAGGGTGCCAAATGGGACGCAGACATAATTCTCTCCCAGACCTAGTTCTGACTGGGGGCTGGAAACAGATGTGGAGCTAAAAGAGGGGTGGAGAGGGGGCATGGGGGTTCATTAGAGAGGAATGGTGCTGCTGGCTCTTTCTCTCTTTCTCCCTAGCTTTCTCCCTCTCTCTCTCCTCTCTCTCTTCTCTCTCTCTCCTTCTCTCTCTCTCTCATCTCTCTCCTCTCTCTCTCCTCTCTCCCTAGCTTCTCGGGCCAATCTCTTTCTCTCTCTCTCGCTCATCCTCTCTCTGTCTATCTCTCTCGCACTAGCTTTACCCTCTATCGATCTCCCTAGCTTTCGATCCCTCTCTTTCTCCTCTCCTATCTCTTCTCTCCTATCTCTCTATCTGTCTCTGTTGTATCTCATGTCTCTATCTCTGTCTCTCTGTCTCTGTCTCTCTCTCTCTCTCTCTTCTGTCTCTATTCTCTCCTCTATCGTCTCTCTCTCTGTCTCTCTGTCGCTCGTCTGTTCTCTCTATCTCTCTGTCTCTTGCTCTCTCTCTCTTCTTCTCTATCTCTCTCTCTCTCTCCTTCTCTCTCTTCTCTCGTCTCTCTTCTCTCGTCCGTTCTCTCTTTTCTTTGTTCTCTCTTGCTTCTCTCTCTCTTCTCTCTCTTCTCTCTCTCTCTCTCTCTCTCTCTCTCTTCCTCTCTTCTTTCTCTTCTGTTTCTTTTCTCTCTTTTTCTCTCTGTTTCTCTCTCTCTCCTCTCTCTCTCTCTCTCTCTCTCTCTCTCTCTCCCCTCTGTCTCTCTGTCTCTCTGTTCCCTCTCTCTCTCTTTCTGTCTCTCTCTGTTTCCCCTTCCTTTTCTCCCCTCTCTCTCTTCTCTCTGTTCTCTGTCTGTCTCTCTCTTTCTCTCTGCCTCTCTCTCGCTCTGCCTCTCTTCGTTCTTTGTCTTCTCGTCTCTTTTCTCCTTTCTCTCTCTTTCTCTCTCTCTCTTTTCTCTCTTCTCTCCTCTCTCTCTCGCTCTCGCTCTCGCTCTCGCTCTCGCTCTCGCTCTCGCTCTCGCTCTCTCTCGCTCTCGCTCTTGCTCGCTCTCTCTCTCTTTCTCTCTCTCTCTGCCATGTATTGTGAAAGGCAGCAAAAGACTGTGTGTGTAGCAGGCTGCATCTTGTTCTCATTATGTGTGACAGCATAATGTTCAGATTCCCCCCAGAAAGAAAGTGCTGGAAACGTTTACCATGACTGAAAGAAAGAGGGAGCGAGCCCAATGTTTGTGTGTGTGTGTGTGTGTGTGTGTGTGTGTAATGACGACATGTAGCTCTGAACCTTTTCCATGAAAGGCGAGCTGCTCTCCAGAACCTCAGTAGACAGGAGACTGGAAATAGGAGGCTGCTCTCCAGAACCTCAGAAGACAGGGAATTAAGGGAAATATGAGCGCTACAGCCATTAGTCTGTTATTGAGTTTCATTATTAAACTGCTATGAGGACTTTCTCCTCTGACCTAGACTAGGGCCCCAGGCAGTGGGTGGCTGGCTGGCTTTCATTATTACAGAGCTATGATGAACTATGAGCTGACCTGTAGGGCCCCAGGCAGTGGCTTTTTTTGTTTTACTTTTATTTTACTAGTTTGTCCCATTGAGGTGAAAATACCTATTTTTCAAGGGAGACCTAGCCGCTGTCTGCTGGGGCAGCGGCTGGCTGCCTGTCTGATTGAATGGCTGTCTGCTGGGGCAGCGGCTGGCTGCCTGTCTGATTGAATGGCTGTCTGCTGGGGCAGCGGCTGGCTGCCTGTCTGATTGAATGGCTGTCTGCTGGGGAAGCGGCTGGCTGCCTGTCTGATTGAATGGCTGTCTGCTGGGGCAGTGGCTGCCTGTCTGATTGAATGGCTGTCTGCTGGGGCAGTGGCTGGCTGCCTGTCTGATTGAATGGCTGTCTGCTGGGGCAGTGGCTGGCTGCCTGTCTGATTGAATGGCTGTCTGCTGGGGCAGTGGCTGGCTGCCTGTCTGATTGAATGGCTGTCTGCTCGGGCAGTGGCTGGCTGCCTGTCTGATTGAATGGCTGTCTGCTGGGGCAGTGGCTGGCTGTCTGTCTGATTGAATGGCTGTCTGCTGAGGCAGTGGCTGGCTGTCTGTCTGATTGAATGGCTGTCTGCTGGGGCAGTGGCTGGCTGCCTGTCTGATTGAATGGCTGTCTGCTGGGGCAGTGGCTGGCTGCCTGTCTGATTGAATGGCTATCTATCTGCTGGGGCAGTGGCTGGCTGTCTGTCTGATTGAATGGCTGTCTGCTGGGGCAGCGGCTGGCTGCCTGTCTGATTGAATGGCTGTCTGCTGGGGCAGCGGCTGGCTGCCTGTCTGATTGAATGGCTGTCTGCTGGGGTAGTGGCTGGCTGTCTGTCTGATTGAATGGCTGTCTGCTGGGGCAGCGGCTGGCTGCCTGTCTGATTGAATGGCTGTCTGCTGGGGTAGTGGCTGGCTGCCTGTCTGATTGAATGGCTGTCTGCTGGGGCAGGGGTAGTGGCTGTCTTTCTTGCTGTTTGGCTGGATGACAGATGGCTGGCTTGATGGATGCATGACTGGATGGCTGGATATCTGGCTTCCCCAGCTGGGTGTATGACTGGATGGCTGGATATCTGGCTTCCCCAGCTGGATGTATGACTGGATGGCTGGATATCTGGCTTCCCCAGCTGGATGTATGACTGGATGGCTGGATATCTGGCTTCCCCAGCTGGATGTATGACTGGATGGCTGGATATATGGCTTCCCCAGCTGGATGTAGACTGGATGGCTGGATATCTGGCTTCCCCAGCTGGATGTATGACTGGATGGCTGGATATCTGGCTTCCCCAGCTGGATGTATGACTGGATGGCTGGATATCTGGCTTCCCCAGCTGGATGTATGACTGGATGGCTGGATATCTGGCTTCCCCAGCTGGATGTATGACTGGATGGCTGGATATCTGGCTTCCCCAGCTGGATGTATGACTGGATGGCTGGATATCTGGCTTCCCCAGCTGGATGTATGACTGGATGGCTGGATATCTGGCTTCCCCAGCTGGATGTATGACTGGATGGCTGGATATCTGGCTTCCCCAGCTGGATGTATGACTGGATGGCTGGATATCTGGCTTCCCCAGCTGGATGTATGACTGGATGGCTGGATATCTGGCTTCCCCAGCTGGATGTATGACTGGATGGCTGGATATCTGGCTTCCCCAGCTGGATGTATGACTGGATGGCTGGATATCTGGCTTCCCCAGCTGGATGTATGACTGGATGGCTGGATATCTGGCTTCCCCAGCTGGATGTATGACTGGATGGCTGGATATCTGGCTTCCCCAGCTGGATGGCTGTTTGCAGGCAGTTATATTTGCAGGGACCATGCGCAGCACATATAGATATACAGTGAACTCCAAAAGTATTGGGACGGTGATACATTGTCTGTTGTGAATAATGATGTGAGAAAATAACAGACGCACAAATATCAACATCAACATAATTACTGGTCAATTAATTTATCCATTTATAATTAGTATGTTTTGTTATCTGTTTTAACGAACCTTTTTTTATTTTTGTACTTATGTATATACATTGCCTTCGGAAAGTATTCAGACCCCTTGACTTTTTCCACATCATGTAACTTTACAGCCTTATTCTAAAATGGATTAAATAAAAAAACTATCCTCATCAATCTACACACAATACCCAATAATGACAAAGCGAAAACAGGTTTCTCATTACCAACAACAGGGGAGGTTTTTTCTGGTATTTGTGCATCTGTAACTTTCTCACTCATCATTATTCACATTTAATTCAGGATTATCCGTAATCATGGTATTATCCAAATTAATGTAGAAGTGTTTAGAAACACATTCTATTCTTATTTACAATAAAAGTGACTCACCATTAATTTTTATTGGACACAAAACAATCTGAAACACAACCAAAACAAAACATGCAAATGCATCCAACAAGTTTGTAGAGTCACAAGATTGATGTAATCATTGTGTGCTAGGAATATGGGACCAAATACTAAACTTTGTACTACTTTAATACACATATACAGTGCCTTGCAGATGTATTCATCCCCCTTGGCGTTTTTCCTATTTTGTTGCATTACAACCTGTAATTTAAATGGATTTTTGGGGGGTTTGTATCATTTGATTTACACAACATGACTACCACGTTGAAGATGGAAAATATTTGTTATTGTGAAACAAACAAGAAATAAGACAAAAAAACAGAACTTGAGATTTGGATTTCATGTAATGGACAAAAATAACTTGTTTCAAAAAATTCTAAAAAATTAATAACGGAAAAGTGGTATTCACCCCCTTCGCTATGCAGCCCCTAAATAAGATCTGGTGCAACCAATTACCTTCAGAAGTCACATAATTAGTTAAATAAAGTCCACCTTTGTGCAATCTAAGTGTCACATGATCTCAGTATATATACAGCTGTTCTGAAAGGCCCCAGAGTCTGCAACACCACTAAGCAAGGGGCACCACCAAGCAAGCGGCACCATGAAGACCAAGGAGCTCTCCAAACAGGTCAGGGACAAAGTTGTTGGGTTATAAAAATAATATCAGAAACTTTGAACATCCCACGGACCACCATTAAATCCATTATTAAAATGTTTAAAGAATATGGCACCACAAACAACAAACCTGCCAAGAGAGGGCCGCCCACCAAAACTCACGGACCAGGCAAGGAGGGCATTAATCAGAGAGGCAACAAAGAGACCAAAGATAACCCTGAAGGAGCTGTAAAGCTCCACAACGGAGATTGGAGTATCTGTCCATAGGACCACTTTAAGCCATACACTCCACAGAGCTGGACTTAACGGATGAGTGGCAAGAAAAAAGCCATTGCTTAAAGAAAAAAATAAGCAAACGTTTGGTGACGCCAAAAGCCATGTGGGACACTCCCCAAACATATGGAAGAAGGTACTCTGGTCAGATGAGACTAAAATTTAGCTTTTTGGCCATCAAGGAAAATGCTGGCGCAAACCCAACACCTCATCACCCCGAGATGTTTTTCATCGGCAGGGACTGGGAAACTGGTCAGATTTGAAGGAATGATGGATGGCGCTAAATACAGGGAAATTCTTGAGGGGAAACCTGTTTCCGTCTTCCAGAGACTTAAAAAATATATAATAATATTTGAGACTGGGACGGAGGTTCACCTTCCAGCAGGACAATGACCCTAGGCATACTGCTAAAGCAACACTCGAGTGGTTTAAGGGGAAACATTTAAATGTCTTGGAATGGCCTAGTCAAAGCCCAGACCTCAATCCAATTGAGAATCTGTGGTATGACTTAAAGATTGCTGTACACCAGTGGAACCCATCCAACTTGAAGGAGCTGGAGCAGTTTTGCCTTGAATAATGGTCAAAAATCCCAGTGGCTAGATGTGCCAAGCTTATAGAGACATACCCCATGAGACTTGCAGCCGTAATTGCTGCAAAAGGTGGCTCTACAAAGTATTGACTTTGGGTGGGTGAATAGTTATGCACGCTCAAGTTTTCAGTTTTTTTGTCTTATTTCTTGTTTGTTTCACAAAAAAAGATTTTGCATCTTCAAAAGTGGTAGGCATGTTGTGTAAATCAAATGATACAACCCCCCCAAAAATCAAATTTAATTCCAGGTTGTAAGGCAACAAAATAGGAAAAATGCCAAGGGGAGTGAATACTTTCACAAGCCACTGTAAGTACATTTTTCCTAAAACCTTTTGTCCCCCTAAAATGGGTGGACTATGTAAGTAAAGTGCTGTAATTTCTAAACGGTTCACCCGACATGGATAAAAATACCTTCAAATTAAAGCTCACAGTCTGCACTTTAACCTCATGGTCAATGTATCATTTCAAATCCAACGTGCTGGAGTACAGAGCCACAACAACAACAAAAATGTCAATGTCTCAATACTTTTGGAGCTTCCTGTATCTTCATAGCTAATCTCCATCAGCAGTGGCTGTTTGGATGTCTGGGCGTTAGCTTGGTGTCCTTTAGATGGCCTCTGCACTGTCACTGCCCTGGACACACCACAGGTCATGGACACACCACAGGCCATGGACACACCACAGGCCATGGACACACCACAGGCCATGGACACACCACAGGCCATGGACACACCACAGGCCATGGACACACCACAGGTCATGGACACACCACAGGCCATGGACACACCACAGGCCCTGGACACACCACAGGCCATGGACACACCACAGGCCATGGACACACCACAGGCCATGGACACACCACAGGCCATGGACACACCACAGGCCATGGACACACCACAGGTCATGGACACACCACAGGCCATGGACACACCACAGGCCATGGACACACCACAGGCCATGGGCACACCACAGGTCATGGACACACCACAGGCCCTGGACACACCACAGGCCATGGACACACCACAGGCCCTGGACACACCACAGGCCATGGACACACCACAGGCCATGGACACACCACAGGCCATGGACACACCACAGGCCATGGACACACCACAGGCCATGGACACACCACAGGTCCTGGACACACCACAGGCCCTGGACACACCACAGGCCCTGGACACACCACAGGCCCTGGACACACCACAGGCCCTGGACACACCACAGGCCCTGGACACACCACAGGCCCTGGACACACCACAGGCCATGGACACACCACAGGCCCTGGACACAACCACAGGCCATGGACACACCACAGGCCATGGACACACCCCCAGGCCATGGACACAACCACAGGCCCTGGACCACCACGCCTGACACACCACAGGCCCTGGACACACCACAGGCCATGGACACACCACAGGTCCATGGACACACCACAGGCCATGGACACACCACACATGGACACCTGGACCAACCACCACAGGTCATGGACACACCACAGGCCATGGACACCCACACATGACACCACGCCATGGACACCACCACAGGCCCTGGACACACCACAGTCCATGGGACACACCACAGGTCATGGACCACCCACAGCCATGGACACACCACAGGTCATGGACACACCAAAGGCCATGGACACACACAGGTCATGGACACACCACAGGCCATGGACACACCACAGGCCATGGACACACCACAGGCCATGACACACCACAGGCCATGACACACCACAGGCCATGGACACACCACAGGCCATGGACACACCATGGCCATGGACACACCACAGGTCATGACACACCCACAGGCCATGGACACACACACAGGCCCTGGACACCCCCACAGGCCATGGACACCACAGGCTGGACCCCCAAAAGGCCATGGACACACCACAGGCCATGGACACACCACAGGCCATGGACACCACCACAGGCCATGGACACACCACAGGCATGGACACCCACAGGTCATGGACAAAACCACAGGCCATGGACACACCACAGGCCAGACCCCCAAGGCATGCACACAAGCCGACACACCAAACACAGGTCATGGACACACCACGGGCCATAGACACACCACAGGGCCATGGACACACCAAAAGGCCATGGACCACCCACAAGCCATGGACACACCACAGGTCATGGACCAACCACAGGCCCTGGACCACACCACAGGTCATGGACCACACCAAAAGGCCATGGACACACCACAGGCCATGGACACACCACAGGCCATGGACACACCACAGGCCCTGGACACACCACAGGTCATGGACACACCACAGGCCATGGACACACCACAGGCCATGGACACACCACAGGCCATGGACACACCACAGGCCCCGGACACACCACAGGTCATGGACACACCACAGGCCATAGACACACCACAGGCCATGGACACACCACAGGCCATGGACACACCACAAGCCATGGACACACCACAGGTCATGGACACACCACAGGCCCTGGACACACCACAGGCCATGGACACACCACAGGCCATAGACACACCACAGGCCATGGACACACCACAGGTCATGGACACACCACAGGCCATAGACACACCACAGGTCATGGACACACCACAGGCCATGGACACACCACAGGTCATGGACACACCACAGGCCCTGGACACATCACAGGCCATGGACACACCACAGGTCATGGACACACCACAGGCCCTGGACACACCACAGGCCCTGGACACACCACAGGTCATAGATAGACTGATGGTAGGGTTGGTCCTGGTGTAGGGCAGCAGGTAGCTTAGTGGTTAAGAGCGTTGTGCCAGTAACTGAAAGGTCGCTGGTTCTAATCCCCGAGCCGACTAGGTGAGCAAATCTGTCGATGTGCCCTTGAGCAAGGCACTTAACCCTAATTGCTCTGGATAAGAGCGTCGACTAAAATGTAAATGTTATGTGTAGGGTAGGTACAAACAGTCTCTGGTCATGGCCAGGATGGGGTTTTTGGAGGGTTTAGTCCAAACAACAAACGTTCTCCCTGACCCCTCAACTTTGACATCACTAATGGAACTAATAGAATTGTTAAACAAGTCCTTTATTCTATTCTCCATGGAAGCTACATCCATGATGGAAATATTTCATTTCCACAGTGAAAATATTTTGTTTCCCATTTAGTTAGCACATTCATAACCTTGTCCCTAGGCCCAATTGCTACTGAGAGAGAGGGGAGGTTAGCATTTTATATCATACCCCCACGACATGCTAACCTCTCACCATTACCAATAACAGGGGAGGTTAGCATTTTTTTTTGGGGGGGGGGGGGGGGGGGGTATGGTATTTGTGCATCTGTAACTTTCTCACTCATCATTATTCACATTCAGTATGGAGACAGTAGGGAGCTTTCAGTTGTTGACCATGGATCTATCTATCCGTATAGCCTAGAGTTGATGCAGAAACCAGATTGGGACATAGAGACGATTCTATTAAAACTCAATTGGTCTCCCAGCCCCTGTCTGGGTCTCAAATCCCAAATCCCAGTATTCAGTAGGGCAGGGAATTGCCAGGGACCTCAAGATACTATATTATCACGGTATGTACTGCGATTCACACGATTACATATGTATTGCGATTTGATACTGTGATTTTTTTTATTGCGACTTGATGTTCCAAACATATTGCTCACTAAATGTCTGCAGACAGACACAAGAGGCCATGGGAAGATGAGTTTTAATCAGATCTGCAGACAGACACGAGAGGCCATGGGAAGATGAGTTTTAATCAGATCTGCAGACAGACACGAGAGGCCATGGGAAGATGAGTTTTGATCAGTCATGGAAATAACGGTGCTGAAAACATGTTGGCTTACTATTTTAAAAAGAAGATGGAGAAAAAGCTATTGGATGGGTTAGGGTTTTGGCGCAGGTACAGCTGACTAGCGCTAGCTAACGCTACCTAGCAACAACAACACAAATATTGATACTTTGATTCAAAGTGTTTGTATAATGTCGCGATTTGTAACTGCATTGATTTTTTTTAACCCATCACTAGTATTCAGCCCATCTCACCAACCAGTCAGGATGTAAGCCTCACCCTCACCTCACCCGGCGTCATCCGCACCGCACCCGGCGACACACGCACAGCACCCAGCGCAGCCGCACAGCAGCCAGGCAGCCCGCACCCAGCGCAGCCGCACCGACACCCAGGCGCACACGAACCGCACCCGGCGCAGCCGCACCGCACCCGGCGCACCCGCACCGCACCCCGGGCGCACCGCACCGCACCCGGCGCACCCGCACCGCACCCGGCGCACCCGCACCGCACCCGCGCAGCCGCACCGCACCAGGCGCACCCGAACCGCACCCGGCGCAGCCGCACCGCACCCGGCGCACACGCACCGCACCCGGCGCACACGCACCGCACCCAGCGCAGCCGCACAGCAGCCAGCGCAGCCGCACCCAGCGCAGCCGCACCGCACCAGGCGCACCCGAACCGCACCCGGCGCAGCCGCACCGCACCCGGCGCACCCGCACCGCACCCGGCGCACCCGCACCGCACCCGGCGCACCCGCACCGCACCCGGCGCACCCGCACGCACCAGCAGCCGCACGCACCAAGCGCAGCCGCACCGCACCGGCGCACCGAACCGCACCCGGCGCACCCCGACCGCACCCCAGGCGCACCGCACCGCACCGCACCGGCGAGCCGCACCGCACCACCAGGCAGCCGCACCGCACCAGGCGCACCCGCACCGCACCCGGCGCACCCGCACCGCACCGCGCACGGGCACGCACCCCCAGCCGCACCGCACCAGCCGCACCGCACCGGGACCGCACCGCACCCGGCGCAGCGCACCCAGCCGGCGCAGCCGCACCGGGGCACGGCACCGGACCGGGGCACGCGCACCGCACCCGGGCACGCGCACCCGGGGAAGCGCACCGCACCCGGGCAGCACCAGCGATCACACGGCACGCACCACGGGAACCGCGCACCCGCACGACCCGCCACCGCACCCAAGGCGAAGCCCACCCACCCTTACAGCACACACCCATCCAGCCACCGCACCATTCACCGACGCACCGAACACCACCACCCGCACCGGAACCAGCACCCCCCCACCTCACCGCACCCATCCTCACCACCCGGCACCCCACCTCACCTTCCATCTTAACTCAGCTTCATCACCTCACCTTGTCACTCACCTTACCCTTTTTCACTCTACCTCACCCTTTTCACTCTCACCCTTCTCACCCTCACCTCACCCTTCTCATCTTCACCTCAGCCTTCTCATCCTCACCCTTGTCACTCTCACCTTACCCTTTTTCACTCTCACCTCACCCTTTTCACTCTCACCCTTTTAATCTTCACCTCACCCTTCTCACCCTCATATATCTGTCTGTCTGGAGCAGTGCTGAGGCCGAAAGGTTGACTACAGTCTTGAGTTGAATTACCTGATGGGTTGATACACAGAGAGACAGCCAGTCTATGACCTGATGGGTTGATACACAGAGAGACAGCCAGTCTATGACCTGATACACAGAGAGACAGCCAGTCTATGACCTGATGGGTTGATACACAGAGAGACAGCCAGTCTATGACCTGATGGGTTGATACACAGAGAGACAGCCAGTCTATGACCTGATGGGTTGATACACAGAGAGACAGCCAGTCTATGACCTGATGGTTGATACACAGAGAGACAGCCAGTCTATGACCTGATGGGTTGATACACAGAGAGACAGCCAGTCTATGACCTGATGGGTTGATACACAGAGAGACAGCCAGTCTATGACCTGATGGGTTGATACACAGAGAGACAGAGAGTCTATGACCTGATGGGTTGATACACAGAGAGACAGCCAGTCTATGACCTGATGGGTTGATACAAAGAGAGACAGCCAGTCTATGACCTGATGGGTTGATACACAGAGACAGCCACTCCTTTTCCTCAGTCTCCAGACTCTTTGTCTGAGTCCCAAATGGCACCACCAAAGTATCGCACTACAGTATATAGGGAATAGGGTGGCATTTGGGACGCATACCTTCTGCTAAAATATTTTACGAGTGGCTGCAAAGAGAAAGACGTAGCCGACAGCTGGCAGGGCCGACTGGCTCGTCCACAAGGCCCTGACCAGACCAGGCCAATTGGCTCGTCCACAAGGCCCAGACCAGACCAGGCTGATTGGCTCGCTTACAAGGCCCAGACCAGACCAGGCTGATTGGCTCGCTTACAAGGCCCTGACCAGACCAGGCCGACTGGCTCGTCCACAAGGCCCAGACCAGACCAGGCTGATTGGCTCGTCCACAAGGCCCTGACCAGACCAGGCTGATTGGCGCCAAGGTCATGGATTCAATACCCACAGGAATGACATGCCAATACTAAAAACGATACCCACTGCCCTACTATTCCAACACCACCAACAACCATTTCTATATAGTCCAACCCCTTCTCTCCCTGTTCAATACTACACATTCACGTCCGGGGCGGGCAGTAGGCAGTGTTATTAACAACGTGTGGAGATGGAGATGGTTTTGTCATCATGAAGGTGACTGACGGGGTTACTACAAGCTTCTCTCCGTTGATCTACGTGTGTGCTTGCGTGGATGGAGTGAGATTTTTGGAGCAGCAGACACCTTTTGGTAACATGATATCCTCGCCGGTCCCACTCCCATTCACAAGGGGGCGATAGCAACGTTTTTTTTCCCTCGCCTTCCCTTGCCAGTAGTAGCTAGCTGGCTTTAGCCTGGCTAAAAACATAGCAAGCTAGCTAGCGTTTTTTTATCTTCCCACATCTCCATGTGAAAATCTGATGTTTTATTAAAAAAATATGCCCTGGCAAATATTCTTACACAACTTAAAACATTATCCCAGTTTGATATGCTGCTTGTATATTAATTCCCTTATCAGCAAAAAATAGGACGTCATCATGTTTTGGTCACAGAGAAAAAAGCACATGGCTAGTTATTTGGCTACAAAAGGTTATACCATTTTACAATAGACTGGAATGACTAGTTATTACTTCTAAACAAAATACCTTTTTTGGGTGGATTCTTGTTGTTTGGTTAACTTTTTGAACAGTCGCTGAGATGATATTCAACGCAAGATAACCTACTGCGATGAATAGCCTATATTGCCTATTGATCTGTGCCCATTTCCACAAAGCCTCTCAGAGTAGGAGTGATCTGATCTAGGGATCTGTCCATATAATCGTATTCATTATGATCTAAAAGTCACAACAGATCAGCACTCTGAGAGGCTTTGCCGTGGCTGCAGAAGGAATAATACAGCATCTCAGTTTTACTGCCGTTATTATAGCCTCCATTGTGAGATGAGTCATGAACTGACAACACAGACACACCTCCGGGACCTACACTTTATCATCTGTTCAGACGAACACACACACACACACACACACACACACACACACACACACACACACACACACACACACACACAGAGAGAGAGAACACCTTCCCTGACAGTTCATCATCTGGTTGAAGTAGAATAATACATTTAAAACGTATTAAAAGTGTCATGTGACGTCAGATATCCCGGAGCCCTGACTAGAGTTCCTCATCACATCGGTATTTAGTGTAAACTAAAGAGAGAGAGAGAGGGGATCTAAGTTAATTATGTTTCAACCATTTAAGAGTCCCCCTCTTTGAAGGAAAGGGCTCTGCCAGAGGTTTGTAGTGCTGTAAATATACACTACCAGTCAAACATTTGGACATATCTACTCATTCAAGGGTTTTTCTTTATTTGTACTATTTTTTACATTGTAGAATAATAGTGAAGACATCAAAACTATGAAATAACACATATGGAATCATATAGTAACCAAAAAAGTGTTAAACAAATCAAAATATATTTTATATTTGAGATTCTTCAAATAGCCACCCTTTGTCTTGATGACAGCTTTGCACACTCTTGGCATTCTCTGAACCAGTTTCATGAGGTAGTCACCTGGAATGCATTTCAATTAACAGGTGTGCCTTCTTAAAAGTTAATTTGTGGAATTTCTTTCCTTCTTAATGCATTTGAGCCAATCAGTTATGTTGTGACAAGGTAGGGAGATAGCCCTATTTGGTAAAATACCAAAACAGCTCAAATAAGCAAAGAGAAACGACAGTCCATCATTACTTTAAGACATGAAGGTCCGTCAATACGGAAAATGTCAAGAACTTTGAAAGTTTCTTCAAGTGCAGTCGCAAAAACCATCAAGCGCTATGATGAAACTGGCTCTCATGAGGACCGCCACAGGAATGGAAGACCCAGAGTTACCTCTGCTGCAGAGGATAAGTTAATTAGAGTTACCAGCCTCAGAAATTGCAGCCCAAATAAATGCTTCACAGATTTCACAGTCCTCAGTCTCAGCCAGGAAGTCCAGTCCAGCACGTTTTGCAGTGATCACGAGAAGGTCCACAGGGAGGTGAGGCGAGGGAATGGCCCAGATGGTCAGCTCCAGTCTGGAGAGAGAACGTGTGTCAATGTTAAACACCAAATAATGCATGCAGAACAGAATTAGGACGATACCTGCTAATTATTCCACCACCTAAAAGGAAGTGAACATTCCATAACAAAAGCCATCACCTACAGAGAGATGAGCCTAGAGAAGAGGACAGAAACGCAATTAGACCCAACCAAATCATGAGAAAACAAAAAGATAATTACTTGACACATTGGAAAGAATAAACCCAAAAAAAACGGAGCAAACTAGAATGCTATTTCGCCCTAAATAAAGAGTACATGGTGGCAGAATATCTGACCACTGTGACTGACCCAAAATTAAGTAATGCTTTGAGTACGTACAGACTTAGTGAGCATAGCCGTGCTATTGAGAGAGGCCGCCGTAGGCAGACCTGGCTCTCAAGAGAAGACCGGCTATGTGCACACTGCCCACAAAATAAGGTGGAAACTGAGCTGCACTTCCAAACCTACTGCCAAATGTATGACCATATTAGAGACACATAATTCCCTCAGATTTGTATTTGTATTTATTATGGATCCCCATTAGCTGTTGCCAAGGCAGCAGCTACTCTTCCTGGGGTCCAGCAAAATTAAGGCAGTTATACATTTTAAAAACATTACAATACATTCATAACAGATTTCACAATATATTAAGTGTGTGACCTCAGGCCTCTACTCTACTAACACAATAGTGGCTTGCGAAAGTATTCACGCCCCTTGGCATTTATCCTATTTTGTTGCCTTACAACCTGGAATTAAAATGAATTTTTGGGGGGTTTGTATCATTTGATTTACACAACATGCCTACCACTTTGAATATGTTTTATTGTAAAACAAACAAGAAATAAGACACACAAAAAACAGAAAACTTGAGCGTGCATCACCACCCCCAAAGTCAATTATTTGTAGAGCCACCTTTTGCAGCAATTACAGCTGCAAGTCTCATGGGGTATGTCTCTATAAGCTTGGCACATCTAGCCACTGGGATTTTTGGCCATTCTTCAAGGAAAAACTTCTCCAGCTCCTTCAAGTTGGATGGGTTCCGCTGGTGTACAGCAATCTTTAAGTCATACCACAGATTCTCAATGGGATTGAGGTCTGGGCTTTGACTAGGCCATTCCAAGACATTTAAATGTTTCCCCTTAAACCACTCGAGTGTTACTTTAGCAGTATGCTTAGGGTCATTGTCCTGCTGGAAGGTGAACCTCCGTGTGAGAGTGTGATTTGAAGGAATCAGGCGCAGGAGGGTAAATCACCGAATACAGAGTTTATTCCATAGGACACAGTTACGCTGGATAGCGTCAACAAAATACAGGCACACGGGGAACAATATCCCTGGAAATACAAAGTACGGGTAGCTCAACCGAGCTACACTCAACTCACAAATAACAATCACCCACAAGAACAAGGGGGGCAGAGGGAACACTTATACATGTACTAATGAGGGGATATGAACCAGGTGTGTGTAATTGACAAGACAAGACAAATGGAATGATGAGATATGGAGCGGCAGTGGCTAGAAGGCCGGTGACGACGAACGCCGAAGCCTGTCCGAACAAGGAGGGGAGGCAGCTTCGGAGGAAGTCGTGACACTCCGTCCCAGTCTCAAATCTCTGGAAGACTGAAACAGGTGTTCCTCAAGAATTTCCCTGTATTTAGCACCATCCACCATTCCTTCAATTCTGACCAGTTTCCCAGTCCCTGCCGATGAAAAACATCCCCACAGCATGATGGTGCCACCACCATGCTTCACTGTGGGGATGGTGTTCTCGGGGTGATGAGAGGTGTTGGGTTGGCGCCAGACATAGCGTTTTTCCTTGATGGCCAAAAAGCTACATTTTAGTCTCATCTGACCAGAGTAACTTCTTCCATATGTTTGGGGAGTCTCCCACATGGTTTTTGGCGAACACCAAACGTGTTTGGTTATTTTTTTCTTTAAGCAATGGCTTTTTCTGGCCACTCTTCCATAAAGCCCAGCTCTGTGGAGTGTACGGCTTAAAGTGGTCCTATGGACAGATACTCCAATCTCCGCTGTGGAACTTTGCAGCTCCTTCAGGGTTATCTTTGGTCTCTTTGTTGCCTCTCTGATTAATGCCCTCCTTGCCTGGTCCGTGAGTTTTGGTGGGCGGCCCTCTCTTGGCAGGTTTGTTGTGGTGCCATAATATATTTTTTAATAATGGATGTAATGCTGCTCCGTGGGATGTTCAAAGTTTCTGATATTTTTTAAAAACCCAACCCTGATCTGTACTTCTCCACAACTTTGTCCCTGACCTGTTTGGAGAGCTCCTTGGTCTTCATGGTGCCGCTTGCTTGGTGGTGACCCTTGCTTAGTGGTGTTGCAGGCTCTGCGGCCTTTCAGAACAGGTGTATATATATACTGAGATCATGTGACAGATCATGTGACACTTAGATTGCACACAGGTGGACTTTATTTAACTAATTATGTGACTTCTGAAGGTAATTGGTTGCACCAGTTCTTATTTAGGGGCTTCATAGCAAAGGGTATTTGAAACACTGCCGATTTTGCAGGTTTTCCTACTTACAAAGCATGTAGAGGTCTGTAATTTTTATCATAGGTACACTTCAACTGTGAGAGACGGAATCTAAAACAAAAATCCAGAAAATCACATTGTATGATTTTTAAGTAATTAATTTGCATTTTATTGCATGACATAAGTATTTGATACATCAGAAAAGCAGAACTTAATATTTGGGACAGAAACCTTTGTTTGCAATTACAGAGATCATACGTTTCCTGTAGGTCTTGACCAGGTTTGCACACACTGCAGCAGGGATTTTGGTCCACTCCTCCATACAGACCTTCTCCAGATCCTTCAGGTTTTGGGGCTGTCGCTGGGCAATACAGACTTTTAGCTCCCTCCAAAGATTTTCTATTGGGTTCAGGACTGGAGACTGGCTAGACCACTCCAGGACCTTGAGATGCTTCTTACGGAGCCACTCCTTAGTTGCTCTGGCTGTGTGGTTCGGGTCGTTGTCATGCTGGAAGATCCAGCCACAACCCATCTTCAATGCTCTTACTGGGGGAAGGAGGTTGTTGGCCAAGATCTCGCGATACATGGCCCCATCCATCCTCCCCTCAATACAGTGCAGTCGTCCTGTCCCCTTTGCAGAAAAGCATCCCCAAAGAATGATGTTTCCACCTCCATGCTTCACGGTTGGGATGGTGTTCTTGGAGTTGTACTCATCCTTCTTCTTCCTCCAAACACGGCGAGTGGAGTTTAGACCAAAAAGCTCTATTTTTGTCTCATCAGACCACATGACCTTCTCCCATTCCTCCTCTGGATCATCCAGATGGTCATTGGCAAACTTCAGACGGGCCTGGACATGCGCTGGCTTGAGCAGGGGGACCTTGCGTGCCCTGCAGGATTTTAATCCATGACGGCGTAGTGTGTTACTAATGGTTTTCTTTGAGACTGTGGTCCCAGCTCTCTTCAGGTCATTGACCAGGTCCTGCCGTGTAGTTCTGGGCTGATCCCTCACCTTCCTCATGATCATCTCCCCACGAGGTGAGATCTTGCATGGAGCCCCAGACACGAGGGTGATTGACCGTCATCTTGAACTTCTTCCATTTTCTAATAATTGCGCCAACAGTTGTTGCCTTCTCACCAAGCTGCTTGCCTATTGTCCTGTAGCCCATCCCAGCCTTGTGCAGGTCTACAATTTTATCCCTGATGTCCTTACACAGCTCTCTGGTCTTGGCCATTGTGGAGAGGTTGGTGTCTGTTTGATTGAGTGTGTGGACAGGTGTCTTTTATACAGGTAACGAGTTCAAACAGGTGCAGTTAATACAGGTAATGAGTGGAGAACAGGAGGGCTTCTTAAAGAAAAAAAAAGGGGGTGAATACATTTGCACCCACCACTTTTCCGTGATATATTCTTTCGAATGTTTTTAAACAAGTTATTATTTTCATTTCATTTCACCAATTTGGACTATTTTGTGTATGTCCATTACATGAAATTCAAATAAAAAATCCATTTAAATTACAGGTTGCAATGCAACAAAATAGGAAAAACACCCAAGGAGGATGAATGCTTTTGCAAGGCACTGTAGATATAATATGACATTTATAATGTCTCTTTTATTTTGAAACTTTTGTGAGTGCAATGTTTACTGTTAATTTCTGATTGTTTATTTCACTTTTGTTTATTATCTATTTCACTTGCTTTGGCAATGTAGACATATGTTTCCCATGCCAATAAAGCACATTGAATTGAGAGCGAGAGAAAATCCCTGTGGAGACTTCACAGCCAGGCCCCAATCTACAGACGACGGGTGTATTCATATGTGGCACACCATAGCAAAATGTTTTGCAACGGCAACCGTTTTACTCCAAATGCTCTGCAATGTGACGTAAAAGCTGTTGAATTATCGTTCTTAAACAGAAGGTGTAGTTCTCTGCTGCTTCAAAAGAATGAACAACAACTTCTGTTTAAGAACTAAATGGAACTCAACTGCTTTTTACGGCACGTTATGGAGGGTCTAGATTCAATGGTTTCCGTTACAAATTAACTACAATAGTTCAAGGGTCCAAGGTCAGGATATGTGACAATGACCATAGGAGTTTGGCAGACTAGAAACAGATCTGGGACCAGTGTTGGCTAGCTAGAGAGCAGAACAGGTCAATACCTCTGTAATTATCTGGTTACTGTTCAACAAAGCATCAACATAGCCAACACTATTCAACACAGCCCAACGGAATGTTTTGCAGATCCTTATCGAATGAGATATTAAATAATGTTAACATGTGTCTCAGTGAGGGAAGCTCTTTGGGATGGGGGGCGGCAGGTAGCTTAGTGGTTAAGAGCGTTGTGCCAGTAACCGAAAGGTCGCTGGTTCTAATCCCCGAGCCGACTAGGTGAAAAAGCTGTTGATGTGCCCTTGAGCAAGGCACTTAACCCTAATTTCTCCTGTAAGTCGCTCTGGATAAGAGCGTCTGCTAAATGACTAAAATGTAATGGATGAGTGGTTTATTGCTGTTCCACAGAGCAGGAGAAGAATGGAAGGAAAAGCAATGGTGTACATTAGTTAGCATCAGGAGGCATTTATTCATATGATTTACATACATAATATCGTCACGGTATATTACTATAGTATAGTAATAGGTCCCGTGTATCTCAGTTGGTAGAGCATGGCGCTTGCAACGCCAGGGTTGTGGGTTCGATTCCCACGGGAAACCAGTATGAAAAAATAAATACACATGTATGCACTAACTGTAAGTTGCTCTGGATAAGAGCGTCTGCTAAATGACTAAAATGTTTTTTTAAAATGTCAATGTAATTAGCTCACTGATGACCACCTTTTCCTTTTAAGTCTTCAAGCTTAGAAGACCATTCGACGCACTGCGTACACACACTGGTTATTTTCTAAGGCGTGGCAGCGGGGTATTGGTATTTTATCAGGATCCCCATTAGCTGTTGTGAAAGCAGCAGCTACTCTTCCTGGGGTCCACACAGAACATGAAACATGACATAATACAGAACATTAATAGACAAGAACAGCTCAAGGACAGAACTACATCAATTTAAAAAATGCACACGTAGCCTACATATCAATACATACACACAAACTATCTAGGTCAAATAGGGGAGTGGCGTTGTGCCGTGAGGTGTTGCTTTATCTGTTTTTTGAAACCAGGTTTGCTGTTCATTTGAGCAATATGAGATGGAACGGAGTTCCATGCAATAATGGTTCAATATAATACTGTACACTTTATTGAATTTGTTCTGGATTTGGGGACTGTGAAAAGACCCCTGGTGGCATGTCTGGTGGGGTAAGTGTGTGTGTCAGAGCTGTGTGTAAGTTGACTATGCAAACAATTTGGGATTTTCAACACATTGTTTCTTATAAAAAGAAAAAGTGATGCAGTCAGTCTCTCCTCAACTCTTAGCCAGGAGAGACTGGCATGCATAGTATTTATATCAGCCCTCTGTTTACAATGAAGAGCAAGACGTGCCACTCTGTTCTGGACCAGCTGCAGCTTAACTAGGTCTTTCCTTGCAGCACTCGACCTCGAGACTGGAAAATAATCAAGATAAGATAAAACTAGAGTCTGTAGGACTTGCTTTGTGGAGTGTGGTGTCAAAAAAGCAGACCATCTCTTTATTACAGACAGACCTCTCCCCATCTTTACAACCATTTAATCTATATGTTTTGACCATGACAGTTTACAATCTAAGGTAACGCCAAGTAATTTAGTATCCTCAACTTGTTCAACAGCCACACCATTCATTGCCAGATTCAGCTGAGGTCTAGAACTTAGGGAATGATTTGTACCAAATATAATCCTCTTAGTTTTATAGATGTTAAGGACCAGTTTATTACTGGCCAACCATTCCAAAACAGACTGCAACTCTTTGTTAAAGGTTTCAGTGACTTCATTAGCTGTGGTTGCTAATGCGTACTGTATATGGTTGAATCATCAGCATACATGGACACACGTTAATTTGTTTACAGAGAAGTAGCATTGTATTTGGTCAAACACAATTTTTTCAAACAGTTTGCTAAGAGCTGGCAGCAAGCTGATAGGTGTGCTGTTAGAACAAGTAAAGGCCGTTTTGCCACTCTTGGGTAGCGGAATGACTTTGACTTCCCTCCAGGCCTGAAGACAAAGACTTTCCTCTAGTCTCAGATTAAAGATATGACAGATAGGAGTGGCTATAGAGTCAGCTACCATCCTCAATAGCTTTCCATCTAAGTTGTCAATGCCAGGAGGTTTGTCATTATTGATCGATAACAATACATTCTCCACCTCTCCCACACTAACTTTACAAAATTCTAACTTGCAATGTTTTTCTGTCATTATTTGTTTTTTTATGCATGAATATGATGGCTCACTGTTCGTTGTTGGCATTTCCTGCCAATGTTTGCCCACTTTGCCAATGAAGTAATCATTAAAATAATTGTCACGACCGTCTACGGAAGGAGTGGACCAAAGCGCAGCGTTTGTAGCGAACATGACTTTATTAAAGTTAAAGTGCACGAACGAGAAAACAATAAACAATGACGGATAGTGAAGTCCTCAGTACACAGACTGAAACATGGAACAAAAACCCACAACCCTAAGGTGAACACTGACAGTTTAAATATGGCTCCCAATCAGAGATAACGAGCCGACAGCTGACACTCGTTACCTCCGATTGGGAGTCACATGACGAGACAAGACACTACAACCAAAACCAAACACAACCAAATGAACACACCCTATACCCAACACAACCAAATGAATACACCCTGGCTCAAACTACACAGTCCCGGAGCCAGAGCGTGACAGTACCCCCCCCCTAAAGGCGCGGACTCCGACCGCGCCTACACCCCAAAATAGGGGAGGGCTGGGTGGGTGTTGCTCCTCGGAGGCGGCTCCGGCTCCGGGCTTGACCACCACCCCACTTCACTCCCCCCGTAGTGCCCCCGGTCCGATCTGACCCAGCTTGCTGGATCAGGACCTCCGACGCGCACCCCTGGCTTGGCGCGTGAGGTAGGAATGGACCGGAACTGGCAGACGATACGCACCCTTTGCCTGGTGCGTGGAGCCGGAACAGGCCTCACCAGGCTGAAGACTCGCATCCCTGGCTTGGTGCGAGTAGCAGGGACGAGCTGAACCAGGCTGACGACTCGCACCCTTGGCTTGGTGCGAGTAGCAGGAACGGGCTGGACCAGGCCGACGACTCGTACCCCTGGCTTGGTGCGAGTAGCAGGAACGGGCTGGACCAGGCTGACGACTCGCCCCCTTGGCTTGGTGCGAGTGGCAGGAACAGGCCGGGTCGGGCTGGCGACGCACACCGTAGGTTCTGTGCGTGGAACAGGAACAGGCCGGGCTGGGCTGGCGACGCACACCGTAGGCCTTGTGCGTAGAGCAGGGACAGGCCGGGCTGGGCTGGCAACGCACACCGTAGGCCTTGTGCGTAGAGCAGGGACAGGCCGGGCTGGGCTGGCAACGCACCCCGTAGGCTTGGTGCGTGGAGTAGGGATAGGCCGGGCTGGCGACGCACACCGTAGGTTTAGTGCGTGGAGCAGGAACAGGCCGGGCTGGGCTGGCGACGCACACCGTAGGTTTAGTGCGTGGAGCAGGAACAGGCCGGGCTGGGCTGGCGACGCACCCCGTAGGCTTTGTGCGTGGAGCAGGAACAGGCCGGGCTGGGCTGGCGACGCACACCGTAGGTTTTGTGCGTGGAGCAGGAACCGGCCGGGCTAGGCTGACGACGCACCCAGTAGGCTTTGTGCGTAGAGCAGGAACAGGCCGGGCTGGGCTGGCGACGCACACCGTAGGTTTTGTGCGTGGAGCAGGAACCGGCCGGGCTGGGCTGGCCACGTACACCGTAGGCTTTGTACGTGGAGCAGGAACCGGCCGGGCAGGGCTGGCGACGCACACCACAGGCTTAGTGCGTGGAACAGGAACCGGCCGGGCTGGACTGGCGACGCACACCGTGGGCTTGGTGCGTGGAGTAGGAACATGCCGGTCCGTACTGGGAACACACACCATTGGCCTTAACCGGGGATCAGGAACGGGCCGGACCGGACTGGTAACACACCTCAGTCTCTCACGCCGTGCCTCAACTACTTCCCTCCCTCTACTCGCCAATGGCTCCCGTAATCCGGTAGCCTTCTCTCCACGTCTCCCTGTGGCAGCCTCCTGCTGCCCAGCCGCCCAAGCCATGTGCCCCCCCCCCAAAACTTTTTGGGGTTGCCTCTCGTCCCTCCGACGATGGCCCTGCTGACGCCGTTGCTCCTCTCTCAGTCGCCTCTCCACTGTTTTACTCCATGGCCGGCGATCCATCCCATCCAGGATCTCCTCCCAAGTCCAAGACCCTTTACCATCCAAAATCTCCTCCCATGTCCAGACCCTTGGCTCCTGGACACGCTGCTTGGTCCTGGTACGGTGGGTTTTTCTGTCACGACCGTCTACGGAAGGAGTGGACCAAAGCGCAGCGTTTGTAGCGAACATGACTTTATTAAAGTTAAAGTGCACGAACGAGAAAACAATAAACAATGACGGATAGTGAAGTCCTCAGTACACAGACTGAAACATGGAACAAAAACCCACAACCCTAAGGTGAACACTGACAGTTTAAATATGGCTCCCAATCAGAGATAACGAGCCGACAGCTGACACTCGTTACCTCCGATTGGGAGTCACATGACGAGACAAGACACTACAACCAAAACCAAACACAACCAAATGAACACACCCTATACCCAACACAACCAAATGAATACACCCTGGCTCAAACTACACAGTCCCGGAGCCAGAGCGTGACAATAATTGCCAACATCAAATGGTTTTGTGATGAATGAGCCATCTGATTCGATGAAAGATGGAGTTGAATTTGTCTTTCTGCCCTTAATTTATTTTAAGGTACTCAAGTTTTTTTTTCCATCATTCTTTATACAGTGGGGGAAAAAATTATTTAGTCAGCCACCAATTGTGCAAGTTCTCCCACTTAAAAAGATGAGAGAGGCCTGTACTTTTCATCATAGGTACACTTCAAATATGACAGACAAAATGAGAAAAAAAAATCCAGAAAATCACATTGTAGGATTTTTAATGAATTTATTTGCAAATTATGGTGGAAAATAAGTATTTGGTCAATAACAAAAGTTTCTCAATACTTTGTTATATACCCTTTGTTGGCAATGACACAGGTCAAACGTTTTCTGTAAGTCTTCACAAGGTTTTCACACGCTGTTGCTGGTATTTTGGCCCATTCCTCCATGCAGATCTCCACTAGAGCAGTGATGTTTTGGGGCTGTCGCTGGGCAACATGGACTTTCAACTCCCTCCAAAGATTTTCTATGGGGTTGAGATCTGGAGACTGGCTAGGCCACTCCAGGACCTTGAAATGCTTCTTACGAAGCCACTCCTTCGTTGCCCGGGCGGTGTGTTTGGGATCATTGTCATGCTGAAAGACCCAGCCACGTTTCATCTTCAATGCCCTTGCTGATGGAAGGAGGTTTTCACTCAAAATCTCACGATACATGGCCCCATTCATTCTTTCCTTTACACGGATCAGTCGTCCTGATCCCTTTGCAGAAAAACAGCCACAAAGCATGATATTTCCACCCCCATGCTTCACAGTAGGTATGGTGTTCTTTGGATGCAACTCAGCATTCTTTGTCCTCCTAACACGACGAGTTGAGTTTTTACCAAAAAGTTCTATTTTGGTTTCATCTGACCATATGACATTCTCCCAATCCTCTTCTGGATCATCCAAATGCACTCTAGCAAACTTCAGACGGGCCTGGACATGTACTGACTTAAGCAGGGGGACACCTCTGGCACTGCAGGATTTGAGTCCCTGGCGGCGTAGTGTGTTACTGATGGTAGGCTTTGTTACTTTGGTCCCAGCTCTCTGCAGGTCATTCACTAGGTCCCCCCGTGTGGTTCTGGGATTTTTGCTCACCGTTCTTGTGATCATTTTGACCCCACGGGGTGAGATCTTGTGTGGAGCCCCAGATCGAGGGAGATTATCAGTGGTCTTGTATGTCTTCCATTTCCTAATAATTGTTCCCACAGTTGATTTCTTCAAACCAAGCTGCTTACCTATTGCAGATTCAGTCTTCCCAGCCTGGTGCAGGTCTACAATTTTGTTTCTGGTGTCCTTTGACAGCTCTTTGGTCTTGGCCGTAGTGGAGTTTGGAGTGTGACTGTTTGAGGTTGTGGACAGGTGTATTTTATACTGATAACAAGTTCAAACAGGTGCCATTAATACAGGTAACGAGTGGAGGACAGAGGAGCCTCTTAAATAAGAAGTTACAGGTCTGTGAGAGCCAGAAATCTTGCTTGTTTGTAGGTGACCAAATACTTATTTTCCACCATAATTTGCAAATAAATTCATTAAAAATCCTACAATGTGATTTTCTGGAATTTTTTCTCTCAATTTGTCTGTCATAGTTGACGTGTACCTATGATGAAAATTACAGGCCTCTCTCATCTTTTTAAGTGGGAGAACTTGCACAATTGGTGGCTGACTAAATACTTTTTTCCCCCACTGTATATCATAATTTCTCAATTTGCAGTAAGTCAGCCAGTCAGATGTGCAGCCAGACTTATTAGCCACTCCTTTTGCCCCGTCTCTTTCAACCAGACAGTTTTTCAATTCCTCATCAATCCATGGAGCCTTAACAGTTATAACAGTCAGTTTCTTAACAGGTGCATTTTTAGCAATAATTGGAAGACGCAATTTCATAAATTCCTCAAGTGCTGCGTCTGGATGCTCCATATTAATCACATCAGACCGACAAATATTTTTAAACATCATCCACATAAGAGTCACAGCAAAATCTTTTGTATGATCTCTTATACACTATTTTAGGCCCAGCTTTTGGAACTTTGGCTTTCCTGGATATAGCCACTATATTGTGATCACTGCACCCAATGGGTACGGATACAGCTTTAGAACAAAGTTCTACAGTATTAGTCAAAATGTGATCAATACATGTGGATGATCTTGTTCCTGTAGTGTTTGTAAACACCCTGGTAGGTTGATTAATAACCTGAACCAGATTACAGGCACTGGTTACAGTGAGAAGCTTCCTCCTTGAGCGGACAGCTTGATGAAAACCAGTCAATATTCAGATCCCCAAGAAAGTAGACCTCTCTGTTGACATCACATACACTATCAAGCATTTCACACATATTATTTAGATACTGACTGTTAGCACTTGGTGGCCTATAGCAACACCCCAAAAGAAAAGGATGTGCCAAGTGAACCTGCAACCACAACACTTCAATAACACTTGACATAAGATCTTATTTAAGCATTACAGGGATATGGCTCTGAATATATACAGCAACATCTCCCCCATAAGCATTCCTGTCTCTTCTATAGATGTTATATCCTTGTATTGCTACTGCTGTATCATCAAAGGAATTATCTAAGTGAGTCTCAGAAATTGCTAATATATGAATGTTATCTGATGATAGTAAGTTATTGATTACACGAACCTTATTTCTAAGGCTACATATATTAATATGAACTATTTTCAGCCCTTTCCTGGGCAGCTTATCAGAGATGGACCTAATATGGAAAAGAGCAAACAAAGGAAGAGAAAAAAATATACATTCAGCAGTCCATTAATCAGCTGGTGTGCACTCACTCTGCACACACACACACACACACACACACACACACACACACACACACACACACACACACACACACACGCACCGGTTCGGAGATGTTATCAGTGTGTCCCCGCAGTGGGTTCTCTATTGATCACAAACCTCCCAGTTTGCCTTGTGCTGTAATTACCACTCATTAAAACGTAACCTGAGCAGGACTTCCCTCCTCCCCCAGGTTATTCCTCTCCTCTCCTCCTCCCTACCTGGTCTGATCCCTCTCTCCTCTCCTCTCCTCCTCCCCCAGGTTATTCCTCTCCTCTCCTCTCCTCTCCTCCTCCCTGCCTGGTCTGATCCCTCTCTCCTCTCCTCTCCTCCTCCCTGCCTGGTATGATCCCTCTCTCCTCTCCTCTCCTCCTCCCTGCCTGGTCTGATCCCTCTCTCCAGTCCATTAACCAGCTGGTGTGTGTGTAAGTGTGTTTGTGCTGCAGGGTTGAAGCTACGAACCAGTAGGCTTGGCTCTCTCATTCCTTCCAGGCTTCTGGGAGGGAGGGTGGACAATGAGCCTGTCATAGCGGACGTAACCAATGTCCCCACGCGCTCTGGCAGCTTTCATGGCTGGGATAAGTTCTTTCCTCTTCTGGCGCACAGCTTCAGGATAGTCCTCGTTGAGGAAGATATACGTTCCTCTCAAGTTCTTGGCTCTTTTCAGAACAACTACCTTGTCCTTGAACCTCAGGAACTTGACCACTATCGGCCTGGGCCTGTCACCTGGGCCGGTGGTGGGTTTTCCAGTTCTGTGACAGCATGTCTGTGGGTGCTGGTCTCAGTGGTAATCTGAGGACTAGACTTTCTTTATATACTGTATCTGATGTGATTTATTTACCCCTAATCAAATGAAGTCCTCTGGAATTAAAGCTCTTCACGTTGCATCTGATAATCATCAAACACTATCCAGGCTCCTCCTACATTCCTGTGTCCCCCTTCTAACATTATCAAGACTCCTCCTACATTCCTGCGTCCCCCCTTCTAACATTATCAAGACTCCTCCTACATTCCTGTGTCCCCCTTCTAACATTATCAAGACTCCTCCTACATTCCTGTGTCTTCTATTGTCACACCCAACAGAGGCCTGTCTGATGATCCCTCCCTCCCTCTCTCTCTCTCGCCTCTCTGATGTGTAGAGTCGCTGTGTGTGTGTGTGTGTGTGTACTGTTCTGTTCTGTTGTGTTGTGTAGAGTCCAGTGCTGCTCTAGCATGGTTCTGGAGCAGTATTGTGGCTGGTTTGTTGGTTCAGAGCAGACTGAGGCCCCTCATCTCATGTCTTCCCACTAGCAGCAGCTATAGAGTGGGCTGGGCTGGCTGGCTCAACCTCCTGCCTGGCAGGCAGAGGAGCTCTCCAGATGTACTGCTGTGTGTGCGTGCGTGCGAGCGTGCGTGCGTGCGTGCGAGCGTGCGAGAGCGAGAGCGAGAGCGAGAGCGAGAGCGAGAGAGACAATTGTAAATACAACCCATATTTATGTTTATTTATTTTCCCATTTGTACTTTAACTATTTGCACATCATTACAACACTGTATATAGACATAATATGACATTTGAAATGTCTTTATTCTTTTGGAACTTCTGAGTGTAATGTTTACTGTTAATATTTATTGTTTATTTCACTTTTGTTTGCTATCTACTTCACTTGCTTTGGCAATGTTAACATACGTTTCCCATGCCAATAAAGCCCTGTAATTGAATGAATTGAATTGAGAGAGAGAGAGAGAGAGAGAGAGAGAGACGGAGAGGAGAGAGGAGAGGAGAGAGAGGAGAGAGAGAGAGAGAGAGAGAGAGAGAGAGACAGAGAGAAGAGAGAGAGAGAGAGAGAGAGAGAGAGAGAGAGTAGACAGAGGGAGAGAGAGAGAGAGAGAGACAGAGAGAGAGAGAGAATATGTTTTTAGAGACAGAGGAAGAGAACACAAAGGTATGTGCTAGACTGGTTGCTGTTGAAAAGCATGTAGACTGTTATCTCTGTGTCACTCTCTGCTGTACGGTGGAGTTTCAGACCAGACAATGACTCACACAGATTTTATCATCACCTGGTTTGGAAGAATACCGCATACAGTGGTTTACACCTCCACCTATCACTCTGATTTAGCATTCCTTTTTAAATGATACATCCCTATCAGGCCTGGCGTCAATTTTAGTCATTTCATGAAACATAATTTACTCCAGCCCGGATCCTTATCACCATCATTTAGTTAGTTAATTATGGAAAAATGTACACAAACAACATGAGTCAATCTAATTTACACCGAAAACCGCAGCTTATATCATGTTATGATGTAAACTGTCTCCATGTGCCAGTTTCTTTGTGTTTGCCTGGATACAGAGATACATAACCCAAGGTATTAATAGTGTAAATCGTTAACATGTGCACATGTTGGTTCAACACAGACCTGAGAGATGCTGACAGCTTCAGACTCAGGCTGAGTCCCAAACGGCACCCCTTATTCCCTACATAGTGCACTACTTTAGACCAGAGCCCCAACATCACTACGTTTGAGGAGAATCTGAGGTCTTTGGGTTGGTGAGACCACAGCATAGCAGAAGACAGGCAGTTAGATCTATATTAACATACAAGCTACAACAGCAAGGGGAGATTCTGTGGTCCTCTGTAGCTCAGCTGGTAGAGCACGGCGCTTGTAACGCCCAGGGTAGTGGGTTCGATCCCCGGGACCACCCATACGTAAAAATGTATGCACACATGACTGTAAGTCGCTTTGGATAAAAGTGTCTGCTAAATAGCATATTTTTAAAGAGCTGGAGTAGTAAGATTCACTGTACAACAGCTGGAGTAAGAAACAGACATGTGAGGGTTGAGAGCAGCATGTGGAGGACCACCCACGTGGAGGACCATGTGGATAAGGTCTGGTTTTGGGAGGGGACTGTTACTGTTGGGGTTATGTTTCTACTAGTATTCCAAACCCCGGTTCTGTTATAAGAGGGGGCTGATGTTTCAGTCTATGGTAATCTACGATCCATCTCTATTCCAGTCTATGGTAATCTACGATCCATCTCTATTCCAGTCTATGGTCATCTACGACTATGGATAACCTTAGGTTCCTTCCTATGATCTCAGATATCATATGGAGGATATAGCTTCTCCTGATACAGCTTCTCCTGTAGTGAGAATACAGCTTCTCCTGTAGTGAGGATACAGCTTCTCCTGATACAGCTTCTCCTGTAGTGAGGATACAGCTTCTCCTGTAGTGAGGATACAGCTTCTCCTGTAGTGAGGATACAGCTTCTCCTGTAGTGAGGATACAGCTTCTCCTGTAGTGAGGATACAGCTTCTCCTGTAGTGATGATTCAGCTTCTCCTGTAGTGATGATACAGCTTCTCCTGTAGTGATGATACAGCTTCTCCTGATACAGCTTCTCCTGTAGTGATGATACAGCTTCTCCTGTAGTGAGGATACAGCTTCTCCTGTAGTGATGATACAGCTTCTCCTGTAGTGACGATACAGCTTCTCCTGATACAGCTTCTCCTGTAGTGATGATACAGCTTCTCCTGTAGTGATGATACAGCTTCTCCTGATACAGCTTCTCCTGTAGTGATGATACAGCTTCTCCTGTAGTGAGGATACAGCTTCTCCTGTAGTGATGATACAGCTTCTCCTGTAGTGAGGATACAGCTTCTCCTGTAGTGACGATACAGCTTCTCCTGTAGTGATGATACAGCTTCTCCTGTAGTGACGATACAGCTTCTCCTGTAGTGAGGATACAGCTTCTCCTTTAGTGATGATACAGCTTCTCCTGTAGTGATGATACAGCTTCTCCTGTAGTGACGATACAGATTCTCCTGTAGTGAGGATACAGCTTCTCCTGTAGTGATGATACAGCTTCTCCTGTAGTGATGATACAGCTTCTCCTGTAGTGAGGATACAGCTTCTCCTGTAGTGATGATTCAGCTTCTCCTGTAGTGAGGATACAGCTTCTCCTGTAGTGACGATACAGCTTCTCCTGTAGTGATGATACAGCTTCTCCTGTAGTGACGATACAGCTTCTCCTGTAGTGAGGATACAGCTTCTCCTTTAGTGATGATACAGCTTCTCCTGTAGTGATGATACAGCTTCTCCTGTAGTGATGATACAGCTTCTCCTGTAGTGAGGATACAGCTTCTCCTGATACAGCTTCTCCTGTAGTGACGATACAGCTTCTCCTGTAGTGATGATACAGCTTATCCTGTAGTGATGATACAGCTTCTCCTGTAGTGAGGATACAGCTTCTCCTGTAGTGACGATACAGCTTCTCCTGTAGTGATGATACAGCTTCTCCTGTAGTGAGGATACAGCTTCTCCTGTAGTGACGATACAGCTTCTCCTGTAGTGATGATACAGCTTCTCCTGTAGTGATGATACAGCTTCTCCTGTAGTGAGGATACAGCTTCTCCTGTAGTGATGATACAGCTTCTCCTGTAGTGAGGATACAGCTTCTCCTGTAGTGAGGATACAGCTTCTCCTGAGGATACAGCTTCTCCTTTAGTGATGATACAGCTTCTCCTGTATTGATGATACAGCTTCTCCTGTAGTTATGATACAGCTTCTCCTGATACAGCTTCTCCTGTAGTGATGATACAGCTTCTCCTGTAGTGATGATACAGCTTCTCCTGATACAGCTTCTCCTGTAGTGATGATACAGCTTCTCCTGTAGTGATGATACAGCTTCTCCTGTAGTGATGATACAGCTTCTCCTGATACAGCTTCTCCTGTAGTGATGATACAGCTTCTCCTTTAGTGATGATACAGCTTCTCCTGTAGTGAGGATACAGCTTCTCCTGTAGTGATGATACAGCTTCTCCTGTAGTGATGATACAGCTTCTCCTGTAGTGATGATACAGCTTCTCCTGATACAGCTTCTCCTGTAGTGACGATGCAGCTTCTCCTGAGGATTCAGCTTCTCCTGTAGTGATGATACAGCCTCTCCTGTAGTGACGATACAGCTTCTCCTGTAGTGAAGATACAGCTTCTCCTGTAGTGATGATACAGCTTCTCCTGTAGTGATGATACAGCTTCTCCTGTAGTGAGGATACAGCTTCTCCCGTAGTGACGATACAGCTTCTCCTGTAGTGAGGATACAGCTTCTCCTTTAGTGATGATACAGCTTCTCCTGTAGTGATGATACAGCTTCTCCTGTAGTGACGATACAGATTCTCCTGTAGTGAGGATACAGCTTCTCCTGATACAGCTTCTCCTGTAGTGACGATACAGCTTCTCCTGTAGTGATGATACAGCTTCTCCTGTAGTGATGATACAGCTTCTCCTGTAGTGAGGATACAGCTTCTCCTGTAGTGATGATACAGCTTCTCCTGTAGTGACGATACAGCTTCTCCTGTAGTGACGATACAGCTTCTCCTGTAGTGATGATACAGCTTCTCCTGTAGTGATGATACAGCTTCTCCTGTAGTGAGGATACAGCTTCTCCTGAGGATACAGCTTCTCCTTTAGTGATGATACAGCTTCTCCTGTATTGATGATACAGCTTCTCCTGTAGTTATGATACAGCTTCTCCTGATACAGCTTCTCCTGTAGTGACGATACAGCTTCTCATGTAGTGATGATACAGCTTCTCCTGTAGTGATGATACAGCTTCTCCTGATACAGCTTCTCCTGTAGTGACGATACAGCTTCTCCTGTAGTGACGATTTAGCTTCTCCTGAGGATACAGCTTCTCCTGTAGTGATGATACAGCTTCTCCTGTAGTGATGATACAGCTTCTCCTGTAGTGATGATACAGCTTTTCCTGTAGTGATGATACAGCTTCTCCTGTAGTGACGATACAGCTTCTCCTGTAGTGAGGATACAGCTTCTCCTGAGGATACAGCTTCTCCTGTAGTGAGGATACAGCTTCTACTGAGGATACAGCTTCTCCTGTAATGAGGATACAGCTTCTCCTGTAGTGAGTTTTGTTTTATATGAGTCTTTATGTCTCAGTGACTAGAATCCCAGGTTTATTTAAACCACCAATACTGACTTCATAACCACCAAAACTGACTTCATAACCACAAGCTGGATTTCCTTTTTTGTTTTGTTATGAAAACATACCTAGACAAAAACAATAGGCACCATAAGATTTACATTTCCACAAACATGAATCAAACTTTCTCAGACCCACATGTTCCCACCGTATCCACACCCAATGTTGTTTCTAAGACTCCGCCCCATATGACTTCAGATTGTGTTATGCTGTTAATGTCTATAGACAGATTTTTTCAATATTTCAATAATTGAAGTATATGATTCTTCCATTCTCTTAACGTTGGGTATCATTTGACTTCCAGTATTTAAGTAATATAAGTGACAAAATTATATTGTCCAACCCATTGGGTATCTCACCGCACCTCATATGCCATGTCTTGATCTATGCAGATAGACAGATTAAAAGTACATTTACATTGTAAAATGTCTGACAACAGCTTTCTAACTCTGGGTTTAACCTTTGGACTTTATAGCACTCCCAGAAGGCATGAATTATTGAGTCATTGTTAGTTTTTAACACTTAAGACATGACTCTGCCATTGTGCTGTAGAATTTGTGAATTCTGTCTCTTGTCTCGATGACGTCGTCCCCACAGTGACCGTACGTACCCCAACCAGAAGCCATGGATTACAGGCAACATCCACACTGAGCTAAAGGGTAGAGCTGCCGCTTTCAAGGAGCGGGACTCTAACTCGGACGCTTATAAGAAACAGGCAAAGAGTCAATACAGGACTAAGATTGAATCGTACTACACCAGCTCCGACGCTCGTCGGATATGGCAGGGCTTGCAAACTATTACAGACTACAAAGGGAAGCACAGCCGCGAGCTGCCCATTGAAACAAGCCTACCAGACGAGCTAAATCACTTCTCTGCTCGCTTCGAGGCAAGCAACACTGAAGCATGCATGAGAGCATCAGCTGTTCCGGATGACTATGTGATCACGCTCTCCGTAGCCAATGTAAGTAAGACTTTTAAGCAGGTCAACATTCACAAGGCCACAGGGCCAGACGGATTACCAGGACGTGTACTGCGAGCATACGCTGACCAACTGGCAAGTGTCTTCACTGCTATTTTCAACATGTCCCTGACTGAATCTGTAATACCAACATGTTTTTATTATTAATTAATTATGTTTCAAGCAGACCACCATAGTCCCTGTGCCCAAGAACACTAAGATAACCTGCCTAAATGACTACCGACCCGTAGCAACCTCAATCATCTCTCAAAGGAGACTCCAGCCACCCTAGTCATAGACTGTTCTTTCTGCTACCGCACGGCAAGCGGTACCGGAGCGCCAAGTCTAGGTCCAAAAGGCTTCTTAACAGCTTCTACCCCCAAGCCATAAGACTCCTGAACAGCTAATCATGGCTACCCGGACTATTTGCATTGCCCCCCCCACCCCAACCCACCCCACCCCCTCTTTTATGCTGCTACTCTCTGTTTATTATCTATCCATAGTCACTTTAATAACTCTACCTACATGTACATATTACCTCAATTACCTCGACTAACCAGTGCCCCCACACATTGACTCTGTACCGGTACCCCCTGTATATAGCCTCCCTACTGTTATTTTATTTTACTGCTGCTCTTTCATTATTTTTATTTTTTACTTATCTATTCTTTACTTAAGACTTTTTTTTCTTCTTAAAACTGCATTGTTGGTTAAGGGCTGTAAGTAAGCATTTCACTGTAATGTCTACACCTGTTGTATTCGGCGCATGTGGCAAATAAAATTGACTTGATTTGTATAATACATTCTAAACATTCATTTATGCTGGATTAATCTTATATTTTCGTTAACTGTACTTTGTTCATTATGTTACAACACTCCCTCCATCTTGTGCCAATATCAGTTCTCTTTAAGTCTTGCTTCCAATAGTTTATATTTCTAAGAGGTTGTCAGTTGGATATGCTCTCTGCAAGGTTTTGTACATCTTACCTATCATATGAGTATATTTTATTGACACAAAAAGGATTCCCTAAACATTGCTCTGATGTCCAAAAGCTTTCAGGTCGAGATTTCGTAGTTTCATAGTTGCGCTCCGCCGAGCTGAGCTTCTTCGAGTAGAAAGCACAGGGGCGGAGTTTAGGTGGCGCGCCGGACCGCTGTGACAGGACTGCCCCAATACCGGTCTCGGACGCGTCTACCTCAACCTGGAATGGTAAAGAGGGATCCGGATGCGCCAGCACCGGAGCCAAAGGTGAACAGGTTCTTAAGTTTGACAAATGCCCTGTCCGCCTCAGCCGACCACCGCAAACGAACCGGACCCCCCTTTAGCAGGGACGTAATGGGAGCTGCAACCTGTCCAAAACCCCGAATAAACCTCCGGTAGTAATTAGCAAAACCCAAGAACTGCTGCACCTCTTTTACAGTGGTTGGAGTTTGCCAATTACGCACGGCCGATACCCGGTCTACCTCTATCTCCACACCAGACGCGGACAACCGATAACCCAAAAAGGAGACAGACTCCTGGAAGAACAGGCATTTCTCTGCCTTGACATACAAGTCATGCTCCAACAGTCGTCTCAACACTCGGCGTACCTGGGCTACATGCTCGGCTCATGTAGAAGAGTACACTAGAATGTCGTCGATGTAAACTACTACACCCTGCCCATGCATGTCCCGGAAAATCTCGTCAACAAAGGATTGGAAGACTGACGGAGCATTCATTAACCCGTATGGCATGACGAGATACTCGTAATGACCCGAGGTGGTGCTAAATGCTGTCTTCCATTCATCCCCCTCCCTAATGCGCACCAGATTGTACGCGCTCCTGAGATCCAACTTTGTGAAGAACCGCGCTCCGCGTAATGATTCCGTCATCGTCGCAATCAGTGGCAGTGGGTAGCTGTATTTAACTGTGATCTGATTGAGACTACGATAATCAATACACGGGCGCAATCCCCCGTCCTTCTTCTTCACAAAGAAGAAACTCGAGGAGACTGGGGAAGTAGAGGACCGTATGTATCCCTGTGCCAAGGACTCGGCTATGTATGTCTCCATAGCCGCTGTCTCCTCTTGAGACAGGGGATACACATGACTCCGTGGAAGAGCCGCTCCTGTTTGGAGATTTATCGCACAGTCCCCCTGTCTATGAGGAGGTAGCCGTGCCGCCCTCGATTTGCTAAACACGAGTGCTAAATCCTCATACTCGGGGGGAATGCGCAGTGCGGGCACTTGGTTCGGACTCTCTACCGAGGTCGCCCCTACGGAAACACCTAGACATTTCCCTACACACTGAGCAGACCACTCCATAAGAGCCCTCTGTTGCCACGCTATGGTAGGATCATGGGTGCTTAACCAGGGAAGGCCCAACACCACGTGGGTACGCAGGAGAGTCAATCAGATAAAACTGAATGATCTCCTCATGACCCCCCTGCGTCGTCATAGTCAGTGGTGCTGTGACCTCCCTGATCAGGCCCGACCCCAACGGCCGGCTGTCTAATGCGTGGACAGGAAATGGATTGTCTACCGGCCGAAGGGGAATCCTTAACCTACTACAAAATGCCCGATCAATAAAGTTCCCAGCTGTGCCTGAATCTACTAGCGCCTTATGCTGGGCATGAGGTGCCACCTGTGGAAACCTCACAGGAATACTCATGTGACCAACAGAGAGCTCTGGGTGAGTGGGGCGCCTACTCACCTGAAATGACTCCCCAGTGCGTGGCCTGTTGTCACCTCTCCCAGGAGACCCTCCCCAGCACCTGGCCGCAGTGTGTCCTCCACGACCGCAGGTGGTGCAGGGGATGGCCCCCCTCGGGTTCCCTCTCCTCCTCTCTCTAGCGCCAGCACCCCCTAGCTCCATGGGAATCGGCTCGGGGGTGCTGGAGGGTGGACTGGACGACCCCCACTCGGGACGTCCGCGGGTAGCCAGCAGGGTATCCAGACGGATGGAAATGTCCACCAACTGGTCAAACGACAGGTTGGTGTCCCTGCAGGCCAGCTCCCTACGAACGTCCTCTCGTAGACTACATCGGTACTGGTCGATGAGGGCCCTCTCATTCCACCCCGCATCCGCCGCTAGTGTCCGGAACTCCAGTGCGAACTCCTGTGCGCTCCTCTTCCCCTGTCGGAGGTGGAATAGACGCTCTCCCGCCGCTTTCCCCTCAGGGGGATGATCGAAGACAGCCCTGAAGCGGCGGGAGAACTCAGCGTAGGTGATAGTAGCGGCGTCTATTCCCCTCCATTCGGCGTTGGCCCATTCCAACGCCTTGCCGGAGAGACAGGAGATGAGGGCGGAGACGCTCTCGTATCCCGAGGGCGCCGGGTGTATAGTGGCAAGGTACAGTTCTACCTGCAGGAGGAATCCCTGACACCCGGCTGCAGAACCGTCATATGCCCTCGGGAGTGAGAGCCGAATGCCACTGGGTTCCGGTACTGAGAGAGGAGGACTGGCCGTTGGTGATACGATGTTGTAAGGGTCCTTGGCCACCTCAGAGTTCACCAATCGGCGCAGGGCGTTGGACACCTCGTCCATGGCAGTCCCGAGTTGCTGGATCATGGCGTCCTGGAAATTGATCCGGTCCAGCAGGGATTCGGGTGCCGCCGCTGATCCTGCTGACTCCATGATGGTGTGTTGTTCTGTCATAACCCGTCGTGGATGTGGTGGAGGAGTCAAGCGCAGGAAGCAGAGGTTTAGTCCAACAAGACTTTTAATAGTCTTAAAAGCAAGATAACAAACCCCGACCTCGATAACACGAAGTGGCGAGGGAAAATTACGCACACGCGTAAAACACTAAACATGGAAAAATGACACGGAAAACAAACACGTATCATATACAAAGTGGCAACGGAAAACAACACACAAATACCCTAGATTACAACACGGAACTTATAAGACACGTAATCAACTCTCAAACAGACACAGGTGTGACAGACAGACAAAAGCAATCAAACTCAGAAACATAGAGCGGTGGCAGCTAGTACTCCGGGGACGGCGAACGCCGAAGCCTGCCCGAACCAGGAGGAGGAGCAGCCTCGGCCGAAACCGTGACAAAAACTTTCCTGTTTATTCTATGAGTTTTATTTGCCCATATGAAGTTTGTTATGGCCGAGTATACTTTTTTAAAGAATGTGTTCAGTAATTTGTATTACCGAAAATAAATATCAAAACTTTGAGCCATGCCATTCTAAAGAGGTTTATTCTACCTGTAAGGTTTATGGGGAGATTGTTCCATTTAAATAGATCTGCTTTCATATTGTTGAGTAATGGAATAAAGTTATCTTTACAGTGCATTCGGAAAGTATTCAGACCCCTTCACTTTTTCCACATTTTGTTACATTACAGCCTTATTCTACAATTCACCTTCCAACAGGACAACGACCCTAAGCACACAGCCAAGACAACGCAGGAGTGGCTTCGGGACAAGTCTCTGAATGTCCTTGAGTGGCCCAGCCAGAACCCGGACTTGAACCAGATCTAACATCTCTGGAGAGACCTGAAAATAGCTGTGCAGCGACGCTCCCCATCCAACCTGACAGAGCTTGAGAGAATCTGCAGAGAATAATGGGAGAAACTCCCCAAATACAGGTGTGCCAAGCTTGTAGCGTCATACACAGGAAGACTCAAGGCTGTAATTTCTGCCAAAGGTGCTTCAACAAAGTACTGAGTAAAGGGTCTGAATACTTATGTAAATGTAATATTTCCAATTTTTTATTTTTTATAAATTAGCAAAAAAATCTAGAAACCTGTTTTTGCTTTGTCATTATGGGGTATTGTGTGAGGGGGGGGGGGGACAATTTAATCCATTTTAGAATAAGGCTGTAACGTAACAAAATGTGGAAAAGTGAAGGGGTCTGAATACTTTCCGAATGCACTGTATATACAGTACCAGTCAAAAGTTTGGACACACCTACTCATTCAAAGGTTTTTCTTTATTTTTACTATTTTTTACATTGCAGAATAATAGTGAAGACATCAAAACTATAAAATAACACATATGGAATCATGTAGTAACCAAAAAAGTGTTAAACAAATCAAAATATATTTTAGATTCTTCAAGTAGCCACCCATTGCCTTGATGACAGATTTGCACACTCATTGTCTTAACCCCCAACGTAATACCATTCTAAATAGCTTAAGAACTCTACTACACTATACTATACAAAATAACAATTAAAGAAATATTAAAAACATATTGTGCTGAGACCACATCTGTTCAGTCGATACTGGCAAATTGGGATACCTTGATTGGCAAAGTGGGACACTTAATTCTTTATTGTAAAGTAGGATAAATTAGAGAGCCTATGAGTAATTTCAATATTTTAATGACAAACTTCAATTATTCATACAAATGAATTGTATTAAAACATTCTTTAGGTATTTTTGTGGAACATTAAGAATGATAATTTATTATTGTCATTGTTATTATTATTGTTATTATTATTATTGTGAAGTATAGTGGCTGGTGGTCTCTACCAAGAGACTGATGTGAGATGAAGTGTCTGATTAAGTCTCTACTTGGGGAGAGTGGGTCCACCAAGAGACTGATGCTCTCCCAGCCCCCCATCCCGATTCCTCGGATAGAGCTCATCTTCACTCTCACCAAAAACCACCATGAACTATAATGGCAAACAAGTAATAATATCGACTTGACCTCCTCTCCTAATTTAGCCAGAACTCTTATTCATTTTACAGCAGGTTTGTGGTCACAAAAATAAATAAAATGGCATTGTAGTATAGATCAATCCTTCCTTCCCTCTTTCCTTACCAAGCTCGTCTCTCACCTCCTCTCCCTCCCAGTTTCCCTCCCTCTCCTCCTCTCCCTCCCAGTTTCCCTCCCTCTCCTCCTCTCCCTCCCAGTTTCCCTCCCTCTCCTCCTCTCCCTCCCAGTTTCCCTCCCCCCTTTTCCCCTTCCCAAAGGTCTACTATGGCGAACTCTTCACACACGTTCCATCGATTTGCAATTTCAGCTATTTCTATTGTATAAATATATCCTCAAGCCTCTGGAACTAAGTTCCACTTGAACTTGCTCACATTTTATTTTTATAGTGCACTTGACAGATGGGGAGTGTCACATCATACACTTCATAGAAAGCAAAATATATATATATTTTTTTACAATTAACGCCATCCTTTTTACTTTTTGCCAAATCAAATCAAACTTTATTTCTAGAGCACATTTCTTACAGAGAATTCATTTCAAAGTGATTAACAAATAAAACAATACAAAGTGAGAAAGATGAAAACTGTTTTCTAAATGAGACAAATTAAAATAGTAAAACAATAATAAAATAACAGGAGAGAAAAATGCATTAAAATAAATAAGAAATAGAATGAGATCAGATAAATATACTGAACAAAAATATTAACGTAACATGCAACAATTTCAACAATTTAACTGAGTTACAGTTCATATAAGGAAATCAGTCAATTTAAATAAGTTAATTAGGCCCTAATCTATGGATTTCACATGACTGGGCAGGAGTGCAGCCATGGGTGGCCCTGGGAGGGCATAGGCACAACCACTTGGGAGCCAGGCCCACCCACTAGGGAGCCAGGCCCAGCCAATCAGAATGAGTTTTTCCCCACAAAAGGGCTTTATTACAGACAGAAATACTCCTCAGTTTCATCAGCTGTCCGGGTGGCTGGTCTCAGACGATCCCACAGGTGAAGAAGCAGGATGTAGAGGTTCTGGGTTGCCGTGGTTACACGTGGTCTGCGGTTGTGAGGCCCGTTGGACGTACTGCCAAATTCTCTAAAACGACGTTGGAGGCGGCATATGGTAGAGAAATGAACATTAAATTATCTGGCAACAGCTCTGGTGGACATTCCTGCAGTCAGCATGCCAATTGAACGCTCCCTCAAAACTTGAGACATCTGTGGCATTGTGTTGTGTGACAAAACTGCACATTTTAGAGTGGCCTTTTATTGTCAAATCAAATCAAATCAAATCAAATTTTATTGGTCACATGCGCCGAATACAACAGGTGCAGACATTACAGTGAAATGCTTACTTACAGCCCTTAACCAACAGTGCATTTATTTTAAACAAAAAAAGTAAGAATAAAACAACAACAAAAAAAGTGTTGAGAAAAAAAGAGCAGAAGTAAAATAAAGTGACAGTAGGGAGGCTATATATACAGTAAAATAAAGTGACAGTAGGGAGGCTATATATACAGTAAAATAAAGTGACAGTAGGGAGGCTATATATACAGTAAAATAAAGTGACAGTAGGGAGGCTATATATACAGGGGGGTACCGTTGCAGAGTCAATGTGCGGGGGCACCGGCTAGTTGAGGTAGTTGAGGTAATATGTACATGTGGGTAGAGTTAAAGTGACTATGCATAAATACTTACTTAACAGAGTAGCAGCAGCGTAAAAAGGATGGGGTGGGGGGCAGTGCAAATAGTCCGGGTAGCCATGATTAGCTGTTCAGGAGTCTTATGGCTTGGGGGTAGAAGCTGTTGAGAAGTCTTTTGGACCTAGACTTGGCACTCCGGTACCGCTTGCCGTGCGGTAGCAGAGAGAACAGTCTATGACTAGGGTGGCTGGAGTCTTTGACAATTTTGAGGGCCTTCCTCTGACACCGCCTGGTATAGAGGTCCCTGACTGAGTCTGTAATACCAACATGTTTCAAGTGTACCCAGCACAAGGTGCACCTGTGTAATGATCATGCTGTTTAATCAGCTTCTTGATATGCCACACCTGTGAGGTGGATGGATTATCTTGGCAAAGGAGAAATGTTCACTAACAGGAATGTAAACAAATCTGAGAGAAATAAGCTTTTTGTGCGTATGGAAAAATTCGGGGATCTTTTATTTCAGCTCATGAAACATGGGACCAACACTTTACATGTTGCGTTTATATTTTTTGTTCAGTATATTGACTAGAAAGCACGGCTAAAAAGGTGTCTTAAGATCTTTTACAAAACATTTCAACAGTTGTCATTGTCTAATTGCACCAGTTGTAAAATAGATTAATAGACATGCACTCAGGCAGTAAATTATGTTCAGGGATACAACTTCAGGATGCAGCATCAATGTTTCCAACACATTCAGATGATGTAGTGTGGTAGCTGGCACATGAAGAGGACCTAATGGAGAACATGCCTGGTTGTGTGGTGGATCCGGCAGAGATCCAGAACTATCTACATACAGAACTTCTGCTCGCCCCCCCCCCCCCCCCCCCCCCCCCATATGCTACCAATTAGAGAAACTCAACAAAAAAAACATGATCTGAAACAGTACCTCCCAGACCAAAGAAGAGAAGAGCAGTGGAAAGATAAAGTTCATCTTAGTTAACCATCCATCCTTGAGGGAACCACACACCAGCTGGTTCTCGAAGGGTTCTCCCTGACCTCAGTAGTTTCCCTCACTCTCACAGAAACAGGATGACGCCCAAGGGACTTACATACCTAAATATGAGAATGGTTTTGGCTTAAACATTACATAATTTTTTGAAACTCATTTCATAATGAAAAATTTACAAAGGCCTAGTTCTGGACTAAAAAGCCTGCTCAATAGAGAATCCGCCACTAAAGTGCTTTTTAGTCCAGGACAGGACTAGGCTTAATCTGTGTCTGCAAAACCGGTCCATATAAATTCAGGATATGTCCAGACTAGAATGGCCCTTCCTAGGTATGTCTGACTCATGAAGCTTATCCCCTGAGAAGCATTGAACAGTTTAATATATCAGGTCTCTTTACTCAACAAACCGTTCTAATGTCTCCCAAACCGTTCTAATGTCTCCCAAACCGTTCTAATGTCTCCCAAACCGTTCTAATGTCTCCCAAACCCTTCTAATGTCTCCCAAACCCTTCTAATGTCTCCCAAACCATTCTAATGTCTCCCAAACCATTCTAATGTCTCACTAGATGAGGGTTGAATGGTTGAGAGTTTGCACCCATATTTAGTTGTGTTTCTGAGGAAATTTCCCAACTCTGAGTCATCCTGTAGGCAATACAGTGAGGGAAAAAAATATTTGATCCCCTGCTGATTTTGTATGTTTGCCCACTGACAAAGAAATGATTAGTCTATCATTTTAATGGTAGGTTTATTTGAACAGTGAGAGACAGAATAACAACAACAAAATCCTGAAAAACGCATGTCAGAAATGTTATAAATTGATTTGCATTTTTTAAATGATGGAAATAAGTATTTGACCCCCTCTCAATCAGAAAGTTTTCTGGCTCCCAGGTGTCTTTTATACAGGTAACGAGCTGAGATTAGGAGCACACTCCATGCAAGATCTCAACTCGTGGAGTTGCAATGATCATGAGAACGGTGAGGAGCCCAGAACTACACGGGAGGATCTTGTCAATGATTTCAAGGCAGCTGGGACCATAGTCACCAAGAAAACAATTGGTAACACACTACGCCGTGAAGGACTGAAATCCTGCAGCGCCCGCAAGGTCCCCTTGCTCAAGAAAGCACATATACAGACCCGTCTGAAGTTTGCCAATGAACATCTGAATGATTCAGAGGAGAACTGGGTGAAAGTGTTGTGGTCAGATGAGACCAAAATCGAGCTCTTTGGCATCAACTCAACTCGTCATGTTTGGAGGAATGCTGCCTATGACCCCAAGAACACAATCCCCACCGTCAAACATGGAGGTGGAAACATTATGCTTTGGGGGTGTTTTTCTGCTAAGGGTACAGGACAACTTCACCGCATCAAAGGGATGATGGACGGGGCCATGTACCGTCAAATCTTGGGTGAGAACCTCCTTCCCTCAGCCAGGGCATTGAAAATGGGTCGTGGATGGGTATTCCAGCATGACAATGACCAAAAACACACGGCCAAGGCAACAAAGGAGTGGCTCAAGAAGAAGCACATTAAGTTCCTGGAGTGGCCTAGCCAGTCTCCAGACCTTAATCCCATAGAAAATCTGTGGAGGGAGCTGAAGGTTCAAGTTGCCAAACGTCAGGCTCGAAACCTTAATGACTTGGAGAGGATCTGCAAAGAGGAGTGGGTCAAAATCCCTCCTGAGATGTGTGCAAACCTGGTGGCCAACTACAAGAAACGTCTGACCTCTGTGATTGCCAACAAGAGTTTTGCCACCAAGTACAAAGTCATATTTTGCAGAGGGGTCAAATACTTATTTCCCTCATTAAAATGCAAATCAATTTATAACATTTTTGACATGAGTTTTTCTGGATTTTTGTTGTTGTTATTCTGTCTCTCACTGTTCAAATAAACCAACCATTAAAATTATAGACTGATCATGTCTTTGTCAGTGGGCAAACGTACAAAATCAGCAGGGGATCAAATACTTTTTTCCCTCACTGTATATCAGCTATGAAAATGTTTAACACCCCTTAAGTTAAACAAAATGGACAGCATGGATGGAGTGAATCCACTCTAAATTCATCCATGTAGTAGACATATTCTGTCAGACAGCCAGCTGTGAGTCGAGTTGAAGTCTGAATTCTTTGTGGGGGATTTCTGACTCCCTCAAGCTCTACCCTCCTCCTTTCCTTGCCTCCTTCCCTCCACCCCTCACTCCCTGTCTGCTTTGCACTGCTTTGTTTATGTGCTAATATGTTCAAATCCTTTCCCGTTTCTGTTGTGGCGAGGGCCATAAAGGGCGTCTATTCCTGTTTTGTGTGGGATCTGGGGTGTAACATTTCTCAGTAGTTTATCAGAGTATACAAATAGTTTTGGAGGAGGCTAGCAGTGATTCCTGTTAAGTAGCAGTTAACTGCTAGCCATCATGGATTCCTGTTAAGTAGCAGTTAGCTGCTAGCCATCATGGATTCCTGTTAAGTAGCAGTTAGCTGCTAGCCATCATGGATTCCTGTTAAGTAGCAGTTGGCTGCTAGCCATCATGGATTCCTGTTAAGTAGCAGTTAGCTGCTAGCCATCATGGATTCCTGTTAAGTAGCAGTTAGCTGCTAGCCATCATGGATTCCTGTTAAGTAGCAGTTAGCTGCTAGCCATCATGGATTCCTGTTAAGTAGCAGTTAGCTGCTAGCCATCATGGATTCCTGTTAAGTAGCAGTTAGCTGCTAGCCATCATGGATTCCTGTTAAGTAGAAGTTAGCTGCTAGCCATCATGGATTCCTGTTAAGTAGCAGTTAGCTGCTAGCCATCATGGATTCCTGTTAAGTAGCAGTTAGCTGCTAGCCATCATGGAAATGGAGCAGGATAAAGCTAGCAGTGCTAGCCCACCTGTGTTTTTATCCACGACAAAAATGCTTTAGGTGTGAGATGATTTCCACAAAATCACAAGATGAAGATAAGGTGGAGCTGGAAAATTGATAGGGATTTGTCTGCCCTACATGCACCACCATCAAGCAGCTTAGGGAAGAGATCCTCCGGCTGTTAGCTCGGCTGAGAGAAAAGGATAACCTGCTTTCTAACTACACCAACCTTGCTGTAGCCCAGGCAAACGGAATCTCTGTTTTAAATGCTTCCTATAGCAAAGCTGTCGATGAGTTGGGCGGCGTTGATCTGTTCCAATCCAACGGACAGATGTTAAGCTCAACTCCAGGGCCCATGGGAGACTGGACACTCGCAAGGCATAAGAGATCGGGGAGGCAGTTTGGCCACCCATCTATCCGAGAAGATCCGATCCAGCTATCAAACAGCTTTGTCCCGCTTGAGACGGACCTACCAGCCCCGGGAGTCAGCACGGATCCTGGGTGTATACCAACAGGCCACCGAGTGGCACCCTCCCCCACGGCCACCCAGTGACACCCTCCCTCACGGCCACCCAGTGACACCCTCCCCCACGGCCACCCAGTGGCACCCTCCCCCACGGCCACCCAGTGACATCCTCCCCCACGGCCACCACAATTCAGCAGGTCGTTTCCCTATCGAATTCCATCACGACCACCATCATTGTGGGCAGCTCGATAGTGTGAGATTTTGTCCTGCCTACGATCTGTGGACCGACCAAAGTCCTCTGTTACCCAGGAGCCTGTGTCCATGACATCATCTCCCTCCTGTCCACGGTTCTGGACAACTACCCCAATATCGACACCATCGTCACTCACGTAGATTTTAACGACATTCGTTTTAGGCGATCTGAGGGACTGAGGGAGGACTACAAACATGTTTTAAAGACCCTCGCTAGCACAGGGAAGATAATAATTAATTGTCCCCCTCCCGTGCTACTGAAGAGGTTCTGAACATTTCAGCCGACTCTTTGCCCTAAACGAGTATCTGAAGACATTTTTGCAACGACAGGAATCTCTCTTTTTGTGACCACTTTGATTTGCTGTGGTAGCAACCAGCACTTTTGAAAAGAGACGGGATTCACCCTAACCGCAAGGGTTCCAGGATTATTTCCAGCAACATCGCAAACTGTTTTAGAGACTGACGGACAGGTTCTGGTAGTGCTCTAGTTCTCCCTGTCAGAATAAGAAACAGAGCACTTGGAAACCATATCAACTCCTATAGAAAATGGCACTAGGGTTATTGTGAGGAACCTAATTTATGTTCCTTTAACTCCGCCTTCTATTGAGTTCATACAAACTGTCATCTCCTACCATTCTGTTAGATTGGAGACTGTCAGAAAACGTGGTTGTGACATTAATAATTTGGTTGTTATTCCATTGGTTACCTCGAGGCAGATGCCCCAGGGGCAGAATGGCCCACACTCATTGAATATGGTGCTTTTAAATGTTAGGGCAATCACTAGTTAAACCTTTCTTGTGAATGACCTCATTACTTAGCACAAAGTTGATTGCTTGTTTCTCACTGAAACATGGCTGTCTTCAGACTGTAGTGCCGCTCTTATTGAAGCCCCCCCCCCCCCCCGGACTACAGCTTTTCATACTCTATCAGAAAAGGGCAAAAGGGTGGGGGGACAGCCTCTTTTTTTACTAATGCTCTCAGCCATAAGGATATTTCATTTGGCGACTTTGGGTCTTTTGAACATCATTCTATGCTGTTTAAATGTCAGCCACCAGTACTGGCCATAACCCTGTGTAGGCCACCAAAGCACTGCCCCACTTTCTTTACTGATATATCTGAACTATTACCTATTGTCCTTGAGGACTATGATCAAATCATTGTGTTGGGCGATTTTTATATTCATGTTGACAAAGAGACTGTGGACTTTATCCAACATGTTACCTACTGGGCCCACCCATAACCACGGCCATACTCTGGACCTGGTTATTACCGAGGGGCTTTCTATTGACATATCCTCTACGGCCATACTCTGGACCTGGTTATTATCGAGGGGCTTTCTATTGACATATCCTCTACGGCCATACTCTGGACCTGGTTATTATCGAGGGGCTTTCTATTGACATATCCTCTACGGCCATACTCTGGACCTGGTTATTATCGAGGGGCTTTCTATTGACATATCCTCTACGGCCATACTCTGGACCTGGTTATTACCGAGGGGCTTTCTATTGACATATCCTCTACGGCCATACTCTGGACCTGGTTATTACCAAGGGGCTTTCTATTGACATATCCTCTAACGGCTTTTCTATTGACATATCCTCTACGGCCATACTCTGGACCTGGTTATTACCAAGGGCTTTCTATTGACATATCCTCTACGGCCATACTCTGGACCTGGTTATTACCGAGGGGCTTTCTATTGACATATCCTCTACGGCCATACTCTGGACCTGGTTATTATCGAGGGGCTTTCTATTGACATATCCTCTACGGCCATACTCTGGACCTGGTTATTATCGAGGGGCTTTCTATTGACATATCCTCTACGGCCATACTCTGGACCTGGTTATTATCGAGGGGCTTTCTATTGACATATCCTCTACGCCTAACTCTGGACCTGGTTATTACCGAGGGGCTTTCTATTGACATATCCTCTACGGCCATACTCTGGACCTGGTTATTACCAAGGGGCTTTCTATTGACATATCCTCTACGGCCATACTCTGGACCTGGTTATTACCAAGGGGCTTTCTATTGACATATCCTCTACGGCCATACTCTGGACCTGGTTATTATCGAGGGGCTTTCTATTGACATATCCTCTACGGCCATACTCTGGACCTGGTTATTATCGAGGGGCTTTCTATTGACATATCCTCTATGGCCATACTCTGGACCTGGTTATTATCGAGGGGCTTTCTATTGACATATCCTCTACGGCCATACTCTGGACCTGGTTATTGTCATTGTACTCTTGGAATTAAGTGCTGCATTCGACACTGTTGACCATGATGTCCTTCTGGACAGACTAGAGAGGTGGGTTGGTGAATATAACTCGGAGAAAATACATATCACATGTGGCGTTCCACAAGGTTCGATTTTGGGTCCGGTACTGTTCAGTTTATATATGTTACCCCTTGGCATCGTTATCAGAAAGCACAGCATTGATTTTAACTGCTACGCAACTTTACATTTCTGTGTCACCAGAGGATTTTAGCTCCACAGATGAATTCTTAGACTGTATTAGTGATTTAAATACTTGGATGGCTCACAACTTTTCTCCAGCTAAATCAAGACAAGACCGAGGTACTTATTGTTAGAGCCAAAGCACAGAGAGAGAATCTGGACGCACATTTTAATTCACGGGCAATAAAGATAAAACACCAGGTAAAAAACCTAGGTGTTATTTTAGACTCTTAACTACATGTCGAATCACACATTAGCATAGCTTTGTTACTGTGTGGCAGCTCTATCGTTCCATCTTTAGTTTAGCCAAAAAGCCTCCAATCTTCAGATGAAAGGAAACAGCCGAACAGCATATTAGCAGATGATTGTGAACACAATACCAGGACAAACTGTTTATTTGGGATCCGCACCGTGGCGGGTGTCTTTAAGAATTACAATGGGGAAAAAAAGTATTTAGTCAGCCACCAATTGTGCAAGTTCTCCCACTTAAAAAGATGAGAGAGGCCTGTAATTTTCATCATAGGTACACGTCAACTATGACAGACAAATTGAGGAAAAAAAATCCAGAAAATCACATTCTAGGATTTTTTATGAATTTATTTGCAAATGATGGTGGAAAATAAGTATTTGGTCACCTACAAACAAGCAAGATTTCTGGCTCTCACAGACCTGTAACTTCTTCTTTAAGAGGCTCCTCTGTCCTCCACTCGTTACCTGTATTAATGGCACCTGTTTGAACTTGTTATCAGTATAAAAGACACCTGTCCACAACCTCAAACAGTCACACTCCAAACTCCACTATGGCCAAGACCAAAGAGCTGTCAAAGGACACCAGAAACAGAATTGTAGACCTGCACCAGGCTGGGAAGACTGAATCTGCAATAGGTAAGCAGCTTGGTTTGAAGAAATCAACTGTGGGAGCAATTATTAGGAAATGGAAGACATACAAGACCACTGATAATCTCCCTCGATCTGGGGCTCCACGCAAGATCTCACACCGTGGGGTCAAAATGATCACAAGAACGGTGAGCAAAAATCCCAGAACCACACGGGGGGACCTAGTGAATGACCTGCAGAGAGCTGGGACCAAAGTAACAAAGCCTACCATCAGTAACACACTACGCCGCCAGGGACTCAAATCCTGCAGTGCGAGACGTGTCCCCCTGCTTAAGCCAGTACATGTCGAGGCCCATCTGAAGTTTGCTAGAGTGCATTTGGATGATCCAGAAGAGGATTGGGAGAATGTCATATGGTCAGATGAAACCAAAATATAACTTTTTGGTAAAAACTCAACTTGTCGTGTTTGGAGGACAAAGAATGCTGAGTTGCATCCAAAGAACACCATACCTACTGTGAAGCATGCGGGTGGAAACATCATGCTTTGGGGCTGTTTTTCTGCAAAGGGACCAGGACGACTGATCCGTGTAAAGGAAAGAATGAATGGGGCTATGTATCGTGAGATTTTGAGTGAAAACCTCCTTCCATCAGCAAGGGCATTGAAGATGAAACGTGGCTGGGTCTTTCAGCATGACAATGATCCAAAACACACCGCCCGGGCAACGAAGGAGTGGCTTCGTAAGAAGCATTTCAAGGTCCTGGAGTGGCCTAGCCAGTCTCCAGATCTCAACCCCATAGAAAATCTTTGGAAGGAGTTGAAAGTCCGTGTTGCCCAGCGACAGCCCCAAAACATCACTGCTCTAGAGGAGATCTGCATGGAGGAATGGGCCAAAATACCAGCAACAGTGTGTGAAAACCTTGTGAAGACTTACAGAAAACGTTTGACCTGTGTCATTGCCAACAAAGGGTATATAACAAAGTATTGAGAAACTTTTGTTATTGACCAAATACTTATTTTCCACCATAATTTGCAAATAAATTCATTAAAAATCCTACAATGTGATTTTCTGGATTTTTTTTCCTCATTTTGTCTGTCATAGTTGACGTGTACCTATGATGAAAATTACAGGCCTCTCTCATCTTTTTAAGTGGGAGAACTTGCACAATTGGTGGCTGACTAAATACTTTTTTGCCCCACTGTATGTCTTTTTCAAATGTCTCTAAATGCAGACTGTCTGTAGTTTATTAGTTTCCACTAATAATAGCAACATGTAGGATACACATACACAAATGTGAAGAGAAATAACCATCCTCATCACTAGACTAAACAGCTGTATTCTGCAAACTGCCAACATGAAATGTTAATCTAATTCTACCGTTAACTTTCACTAAGTACTGTTTTTAGACAGAGTGAGTTTTTTTCAGTCAGGATTTCCAAACTCATCGCTCTGGGGTCAGTCAACACAGACAGATGATGTCAACAGAACAGCATTTGGTTTATCTCCACTGATACCCACAATGCAGTTGTGTTGTTACCCCAGGGGCCCCGGAAGGAAGTTCGGGGGGGGGGGGTCGAGGTGAGGGGGTCATGGGTGGGGTTACATAAATAATGGTTCTGCTCTGGGAATTGCTGTTAGGGGTATATCTAACAGGGACATACTATCACACACACACATAGAAGTAGGATCTCACATCATCATTAGTCAGTCTGTCCTCCTCCCTCACAAGCATCAGCAGGAGCAATGTGAAGAGAGAGGCAGTGTACAAAATGGCACCCTATTCCCTTTATAGTGCACTACTTTTGACCAGGATCCATTGTGCACTATATAGGGAATAGGGTGCCATTTGGGACTCAGAAAGGGTACAGTGCCTTGCAAAAGTATTCATCCCCCTTGGCGTTTTTTTCCTATTTTGTTGCATTACAACCTGTAATTTAAATGGATTTTCATTTGGATTTCATGTAATGGACGTACACAAAATAGTCCAAATTGGTGAAGTGAAATGAAAAAAAATAACTTGTTTCAAAAAATTTGAAACAATAAATAACGGAAAAGTGGTGCGTGCATATGTATATATGTATTCACCCCCTTTGCTATGAAGCCCCTAAATAAGATCTGGTGCAACCAATTACCTTCAGAAGTCACATAGTTAGATAATTGAATTAGTTCGATAGTATGAAAAACAAAAAAATATGCACTCACTAACTGTAAGTCGCTCTGGATAAGAGCGTCTGCTAAATGACTAAAATGTAAATGTAGATAAAGTCCACCTTTGTGCAATCTAAGTGTCACATGATCTCAGTATATACAGTGGGTAGAACAAGTATTTGATACACTGCCGATTTTGCAGGTTTTCCTACTTACAAAGCATGTAGAGGTCTGTAATTTTTATCATAGGTACACTTCAACTGTGAGAGACGGACTCTAAAACAAAAATCCAGAAAATCACATTGTATGATTTTTAAGTAATTAATTTGCATTTTATTGCATGACATAAGTATTTGATCACGTACCAACCAGTAAGAATTCCGTCTCTCACAGACCTGTTTGTTTTTCTTTAAGAAGCCCTCCTGTTCTCCACTCATTACCTGTATTAACTGCACCTGTTTGAACTTGTTACCTGTATAAAAGACACCTGTACACACACTCAATCAAGCAGACTCCAACCTCTCCACAATGGCCAAGACCAGAGAGCTGTGTAAGGACATCAGGGATAAAATTGTAGACCTGCACAAGGCTGGGATGGGCTACAGGACAATAGGCAAGCAGCTTGGTGAGAAGGCAACAACTGTTGGCGCAATTATTAGAAAATGGAAGAAGTTCAAGATGACGGTCAATTACCCTCGGTCTGGGGCTCCATGCAAGATCTCACCTCGTGGGGCATCAATGATCATGAGGAAGGTGAGGGATCAGCCCAGAACTACACGGCAGGACCTGGTCAATGAGCTGAAGAGAGCTGGGACCACAGTCTCAAAGAAAACCATTAGTAACACACTACGCTGTCATGGATTAAAATCCTGCAGTGCACGCAAGGTCCCCATGCTCAAGCCAGCGCATGTCCAGGCCCGTCTGAAGTTTGCCAATGACCATCTGGATGATCCAGAGGAGGAATGGGAGAAGGTCATGTGGTCTGATGAGACAAAAATAGAGCTTTTTGGTCTAAACTCCACTCGCCGTGTTTGGAGGAAGAAGAAGGATGAGTACAACCCCAAGAACACCATCCCAACCGTGAAGCATGGAGGTGGAAACATCATTCTTTGGGGATGCTTTTCTGCAAAGGGGACAGGACGACTGCACCGTATTGAGGGGAGGATGGATGGGGCCATGTATCGCGAGATCTTGGCCAACAACCTCCTTCCCTCAGTAAGAGCATTGAAGATGGGTCGTGGCTGGGTCTTCCAGCATGACAACGACCCGAAACACACAGCCAGGGCAACTAAGGAGTGGCTCCGTAAGAAGCATCTCAAGGTCCTGGAGTGGCCTAGCCAGTCTCCAGACCTGAACCCAATAGAAAATCTTCGGAGGGAGCTGAAAGTCTGTATTGCCCAGCGACAGCCCCGAAACCTGAAGGATCTGGAGAAGGTCTGTATGGAGGAGTGGGCCAAAATCCCTGCTGCAGTGTGTACAAACCTGGTCAAGACCTACAGGAAACGTATGATCTCTGTAATTGCAAACAAAGGTTTCTGTACCAAATATTAAGTTCTGCTTTTCTGATGTATCAAATACTTATGTCATGCAATAAAATGCAAATGAATTACTTTAAAATCTTACAATGTGATTTTCTGGATTTTTGTTTTAGATTCCGTCTCTCACAGTTGAAGTGTACCTATGATAAAAATTACAGACCTCTACATGCTTTGTAAGTAGGAAAACCTGCAAAATCGGCAGTGTATCAAATACTTGTTCTCCCCACTGTATACACCTGTTCTGAAAGGCCCCAGAGTCTGCAACACCACTAAGCAAGGGGCACCACCAAGCAAGCGGCACCATGAAGACCAAGGAGCTCTCCAAATATGTCAGGGACAAAGTTGTGGAGAAGTACAGATCAGGGTTGGGTTATAATAAAATATCAGAAACTTTGAACATCCCATGGAGCACCATTAAATCCATTATTAAAAAATGGAAAGAATATGGCACCACAACAAACCTGCCAAGAGAGGGCCACCCACCAAAACTCACGGACCAGGCAAGGAGGGCATTAATCAGAGAGCAACAAAGAGACCAAATATAACCCTGAAGGAGCTGCAAAGCTCCACAACAGAGATTGGAGTATCTGTCCATTGGACCACTTTAAGCAGTACACTCCACAAAGCTGGGCTTTATGGAAGATTGGCCAGAAAAAAGCCATTGCTTAAAGAAAAAAAATAAGCAAACACGTTTGGTGTTCGCCAAAAAGCATGTGGGAGACTCCCCAAACATAAGGAAGAAGGTACTCTGGTCAGATGAGACTAAAATTGAGCTTTTTGGCCATCAAGGAAAATGCTATGTCTGTCGCAAACCCAACACCTCTCATCACCCCGAGAACACCATCCCCACAGTGAAGCATGGTGGTGGCAGCGTCATGCTGTGGGCATGTTTTTCATCGGCAGGGACTGGGAAACTGGTCAGAATTGAAGGAATGATGGATGGCGCTAAAGACAGGGAGTTTCTTGAGGGAAACCTGTTTCAGTCTTCCAGAGATTTGAGACTGGGACGGAGGTTCACCTTCCAGCAGGACAATGACCCTAAGCATACTGCTAAAGCAACACTCGAGTGGTTTAAGGGGAAAAGTTTAAATGTCTTGGAATGGCCTAGTCAAAGCCCAGACCTCAATCCCATTGAGAATCTGTGGTATGACTTAAAGATTACTGTACACCAGCGAAATCCATCCAACTTGAAGGAGCTGGAGCAGGTTTGCCTTGAAGAATGGGCAGAAATCCCAGTAGCTAGATGTGCCAAGCTTATAGAGACATACCCCAAGAGACTTGCAGCTGTAATTGCTGCCAAAGGTGGCTCTACAAGGTATTGACTTTGGGGGGGGGTGAATAGGTATGCACGCTCAAGTTTTCAGTTTTTTTGTCTTATTTCTTGTTTGTTTCACAAGAAAAAATATTTTGCATCTTCAAAGTGGTAGGCATGTTGTGTAAATCAAATGATACAACCCCCCCCAAAAATCAAATTTAATTCCAGGTTGTAAGGCAACATAATAGGAAAAATGCCAAGGGGGGTGAATACTTTCGCAAGCCACTGTATTGTGGAGATGCAAATGAGAGGGACAGGAGAGGAACCGTCATCTGACCTGGAACTAGTTTAAAGTCTCTATGTAATAATGTCACCAAGAAAGAATGAACGTCAGCAGAAGGTAAGCAGAATGTTACCAGAAGGTAACCAGAACATCACCAGAAGGTAAGCAGAACGTCACCAGAAGGTAAGCAGAACGTCACCAGAAGGTAAGCAGAACGTCACCAGAAGGTAAGCAGAACGTCACCAGAAGGTAAGCAGAACGTCACCAGAAGGAAACCAGAACATCACCAGAAGATATGCAGAAGACCAAAACAATGAGCTAAAAATTCCCTTTCCTTCCATGATCACCTGAGTTAAAAAAGTTAACTTGTAAGATTGATGTATTCAAAGTACAGAAAATAGATATTCTCTAAGACCAGCCTTCAAATTCCAAACTCATTATGTAGCAGCAATTATAGGGCCTTTCAGAGGAAAGGAAAAGTGTATCCATGGTTAAACCATAACAGGAGGAGAGAATTCCAAGGCTGTGACAGTCTGGAGCCGAGAGAGTCACTGGGAGCAGGTTTTCCTTTCATTGTGGTGGAAGCCCATGGTTTGGGAAGAGAAGAGAGGTCTCGTTGCAGTGGGACTCTGTGGAGGTAGAGGAAGCCCCCCCCCCCTCCCCACTCACTCCTTTCCATAGCTCTGCTATGAGGCAACACAGACCAGCTCTCCTCTGACAGGGACTCCATGACAAAACAAAACCTCTGCTGTGATGCTTCCTTTTGGCTCCTCACAGCCTGAAGTCAGGATGGTTTGAAAGTTGTTTGCTCTCTCACTCTCTCCCAGCTTTCAAAGGCATCTGCAAGAAAAATAAAATAGCTTCAAGACAAAGAAACTACTCCATAGAATATCTCATCTCAAGTTCTCTTTTTTTTAATGCAGCACATAGAACACCCCAGCAAAGTTCCTATACTTGATGAGTGTGTGGGGGCAGTGGGACTAGGGGCCAGTACTAAGACATGGTTTAGCCCCAAAGGGGTTTCTCAGGGTTGGGGCTCGGGTGTATGCATGGGGGTATGGAGGGGCTTGGGGGCATGGTTGGGGGTCTGGATGTTGGGGTATGGGGGTGTAAGGAGACGACTGACTGAGGCCCATTCAGAGTGTCCTGCAGATAAAGCCCCTGCTGGGGTGATATGGATGCCAGGAGAAGGAACAGAACAGAACAGGAGACATCCTTATCTGGAAATCCTTATCTACAGGGATTTTTCTGCTATTGAAATCCTTGGGCGGGCCGACCTAAGAGTTGTTTCGGGTTGCCTAGGTCCAAACTGAAAAAGAAAAAAAATATTATTTCAATTTTTGTAATACATTTTTGGGATGGAAAAACACTTGCAGTGTTAACTTAAACAACTTAAACTAGAAATGGAGCATGTAGTAATTATATAATGGACCTATATCTTTTTTAAATAAAATAATATTTTAGAACTAACAACCACCAAAATCAAAGCTAGAAAGTCAGGGAGAATAGAACATTCCAAATACAATTAATTTAGCAGTTTATATTTTGTTATTATGTTTGAGCAATGGCAAAATGCATTGAAATCTCAGGAGGAAATCTCAGCTCCATGGCAGAATATGTAGAATGGAAAATGAAAATGAAAATTGCATTAAAACTGCAACATTGTCTCTCAGCTGCATGGCAAAATGTGTAGAATTGCAGGAAATGTGCTTTAAAACGACAAAGATTTCTCGCAACTCCTTGGAGAAATTTGAGAAAATAATTATACAAAATTCAGCCACACTGACGGCCGACCACGCCCCCTGCCACGCCCCCTGCCACAACCACCACCTAAGCCCCTTTTTGATCCAGCAAAAACCCTGATCTCCATTACAAAACACACTCCCCTTGCCAGAGGCTGTGGAAGAATCCATAACACCCACCTTGCCAGAGGCTGTGGAAGAATCCATAACACCCACCTTGCCAGAGGCTGTGGAAGAACCCATAACACCCACCTTGCCAGAGGCTGTGGAAGAACCCATAACACCCACCTTGCCAGAGGCTGTGGAAGAACCCATAACACCCACCTTGCCAGAGGCTTGGAAGAATCCATAACACCCACCTTGCCAGAGGCTGTGGAAGAATCCATAACACCCACCTTGCCAGAGGCTGTGGAAGAACCCATAACACCCACCTTGCCAGAGGCTGTGGAAGAATCCATAACACCCACCTTGCCAGAGGCTGTGGAAGAACCCATAACACCCACCTTGCCAGAGGCTGTGGAAGAATCCATAACACCCACCTTGCCAGAGGCTGTGGAAGAACCCATAACACCCACCCTGCGAGAGGCTGTGGAAGAATCCATAACACCCACCTTGCCAGAGGCTGTGGAAGAACCCATAACACCCACCCTGCGAGAGGCTGTGGAAGAATCCATAACACCCACCTTGCCAGAGGCTGTGGAAGAACCCATAACACCCACCCTGCGAGAGGCTGTGGAAGAATCCATAACACCCACCTTGCCAGAGGCTGTGGAAGAATCCATAACACCCACCCTGCGAGAGGCTGTGGAAGAATCCATAACACCCACCTTGCCAGAGGCTGTGGAAGAATCCATAACACCCACCTTGCCAGAGGCTGTGGAAGAATCCATAACACCCACCTTGCCAGAGGCTGTGGAAGAATCCATAACACCCACCCTGCGAGAGTTAGATATTGTATTTCTCAGCTCTGGCAGTTGTTCCAGAAAGATCAAGCTATGGAATGACCCAAAACATCAGCCTTGTGTTCTCCATTCACTTCCAGTCAATCAGCTAGTTAATGATGCTAACCCTGGGACAAAGGTCTGATCAGTCAACTAGCTAATGATGCTAACCCTGGGACAAAGGTCTGATCAGTCAACTAGTTAATGATGCTAACCCTGGGGCAGAGGTCTGATCAGTCAGCTAGTTAATGATGCTACCTCTGGGGCAGAGGTCTGATCAGTCAACTAGTTAATGATGCTACCTCTGGGGAGTGACCACTAGTAATGATGCTAACCCTGGGACAGGATCAGTCAACTAGTTAATGATGCTAACCCTGGGACAGAGGTCTGATCAGTCAACTAGTTAATGATGCTAACCCTGGGGCAGAGGTCTGATCAGTCAACTAGTTAATGATGCTAACCCTGGGACAGAGGACTGATCAGTCAACTAGCTAATGATGCTAACCCTGGGGCAGAGGCCTGATCAGTCAGCTAGTTAATGATGCTAACCCTGGGGCAGAGGTCTGATCAGTCAACTAGCTAATGATGCTAACCCTGGGACAAAGGTCTGATCTGTCAACTAGTTAATGATGCTAACCCTGGGGCAGTGGTCTGATCAGTCAACTAGCTAATGATGCTAACCCTGGGACAGAGGACTGATCAGTCAGCTAGTTAAATGGCGCTAACCCTGGTAAAGAGGCCTTATCAGTCAGCTAGTTAATGATGCTAGGCCAACTCTTAGGATAACCCATAGTGGACCATCAAAGCCACAGCAGGGATCATAATGGAGCTGCACTCTATACGATCTGTTGCATGTTCTATAACCAAGAGGTGTTGTTCTGCAGGTTTGTTCTTTAATCAAGAGGTGAAGTTCTGCAGGTTTGTTCTTTAAGAAGAAGTGAAGTACTCTGCAGGTTATTTCCTTAACAAGAGGTGAAGTACTGCAGGTTTGTTCTTTTAGAATAATTTCAGTTGACCAACATCTTATTTACTGCTAAAATGTTGCAACCGTCTTTCCCCATAAAAATAGATTATTATTTAGAGAAGGGTGTCTCAGAAACATTTACATTCTACACACCCACACACCCAGACACCCACACACCCAGACACCCACACACCCACACGAACACACCACAGACACCCACACCAGACACCAGACACCACACACCAAACACCAGACACCACACAACACCCCAACACCAACACCACACACCCAGACACCCAGACACCCACACACCCAGACACCCAGACACCCACACACCCAGACACACACACCCAGACACACACACACACAGCACCCACACCCCACACCCAGACCACACACCACACCCAGACACACACACACCCACAAATACCCACACAGACACCACACACCACACACACCCAGTACACGCTATCCACACATGACACTCCACACACCCAACATCCAGACGACCATGATCACCCAAGTGACACCTCAGAACCCTCACACCAGCCTCCACACACCATGAGTCAGCGTCACGACCTGAACAACCCATACACCCACAACCGATACACACGAACTCTAGACACTCCACACTTCCAATGGACAACCACACACTACCCAACACCCACAACCTAGACCGAACACCCACAACACATACACTACTAAAACGCCAGTGACACCCACACAACAACACCCACAAAGACACCCACACACCCACACAACAACACCACACACGACACCACACACCAGACACCCTAACCCACACACCAGACAGAACCCAAACACAGGACACCCCACACATAGACACCCAACACCCAAACCCAAACCCAACACCCATACACCCAACACAACATAACACCCAGACCAAACACACCCAGACACCCATACCACACCCAACACCCACACACCCAACACCCAACACCCAGAACACCCAGACACCCAACACCACACCACACCAACACCCAGACACCCACACACCCATGACACCCAGACACCCACACACACCCGAACCCAGACACCCACACACCCAACACCCACACCCAGACACCCAGACACCCACACCCAGACACCCAGACACCCAACACCCAGCACCCAGACACCCACACACCCAGACACACACACCCAACATACCCACACCAACACCCAAACCCAACACCCACTCAACACCTAGCACCACACACCACATACCCAACACCATGACAACCCAACACCCCCCCACCCAGCACCCCACCAGTAACCCAGCTACCAAACCATACACACACACCACAATAAACTGACCACACTAGGATACAGCTTCTCATCATCTTCTTCAACAGATTGGTTAACAAGCCAGCTTGCCTAGCCCAGCTACCCACAGGTATGCGGTGGTTTTGACTGAAATACCAGAGGTATTGGGCCCCCCAGATGTTCAACCACTACTGTAGAAACGGTCTTGAGGGGTTGGTTACTTAATATAACAACCTCAAAATCGAATCAAATTGTATTTGTCACATGCGGCGAATACAACAGGTGTAGACTTTACAGTGAAATGCTTACTGACAAGCATTCCTTAATCAACAATGCAGAGTTTTTAAAAAGTAAAAAAAAAAAGTGCTAAACTAAAGGAAAAATAGTAACACAATAAAAGAACAATAACGAGGCTATATATAAGGGTTACCGGTACCGAGTCAATGTGCGGGGGTACGGAGTAGTTGAGGTAATTGAGGTAAATATGTACAGTTGAAGTCGGAAGTTTACATACACCTTAGCCAAATACATTTAAACTCAGTTTTTCACAATTCCTGACATTTAATCCTAGTAAAAATTCCCTGTCTTAGGTCAGTTAGGATCACCACTTTATTTTAAGAATGTGAAATGTCAGAATAATGGTAGAGAGAATGATTTATTTCAGCTTTTATTTATTTCATCACATTCCCAGTGGGTCAGAAGTTTACATACACTCAATTAGTATTTGGTAGCATTGCCTTTCAATTGTTTAACTTGGGTCAAACGTTTCAGGTAGCCTTCCACAAGCTTCCCACAATAAGTTGGGTGAATTTTGGCCCATTCCTCCTGACAGAGCTGGTGTAACTGAGTCAGGTTTGTAGGCCTCCTTGCTCGCACACGCTTTTTCAGTTCTGCCCACAAATGTTCTATAGGATTGAGGTCAGGGCTTTGTGATGGCCACTCCAATACCTTGACTTTGTTGTCCTTAAGCCATTTTGCCACAACTTTGGAAGTATGCTTGGGGTCATTGTCCATTTGGAAGACCCATTTGACCATGATAGGTCCTTAGTGATGTGGACACCAAGGAATTTGACGCTCTCGACCCGCTCCACTACAGCCCCGTCGATGTGAATGGGGGCGTGGTCGGTCCTCCGTTTCCTGTAGTCTGTAGGCCTACCAACAGACAGAAGGGGCATAGTGTAGAAACGGTCTTAAAGGGTTAGTTACCTAATATAAGGGTTGGTTACTTAATGTAAGGGTTGGGTACCTAATGTAAGGGTTGGTTACCTAATATAAGGGTTGGTTACCTAATGTAAGGGTTGGTTACCTAACATAAGGGTTGGTTACCTAATATAAGGGTTGGTTACCTAACATAAGGGTTGGTTGGTTACCTAATATAAGGGTAGGTTACCTAACATAAGGGTTGGTTGGTTACCTAATATAAGGGTAGGTTACCTAATATAAGGGTTGGTTACCTAACATAAGGGTTGGTTACCTAATATAAGGGTAGGTTACCTAACATAAGGGTTGGTTGGTTACCTAATATAAGGGTAGGTTACCTAATATAAGGGTTGGTTACCTAACATAAGGGTTGGTTACCTAATATAAGGGTAGGTTACCTAACATAAGGGTTGGTTGGTTACCTAATATAAGGGTAGGTTACCTAACATAAGGGTTGGTTGGTTACCTAATAGAAGGGTAGGTTACCTAATATAAGGGTTGGTTACCTAACATAAGGGTTGGTTACCTAATATAAGGGTAGGTTACCTAACATAAGGGTTGGTTGGTTACCTAATATAAGGGTAGGTTACCTAACATAAGGGTTGGTTGGTTACCTAATATAAGGGTAGGTTACCTAATATAAGGGTTGGTTACCTAACATAAGGGTTGGTTACCTAATATAAGGGTAGGTTACCTAACATAAGGGTTGGTTGGTTACCTAATATAAGGGTAGGTTACCTAACATAAGGGTTGGTTGGTTACCTAATATAAGGGTAGGTTACCTAACATAAGGGTTGGTTGGTTACCTAATATAAGGGTTGGTTGGTTACCTAACATAAGGGTTGGTTGGTTACCTAATACAAGGGTTGGTTACCTAACATAAGGGTTGGTTACCTAATATAAGGGTAGGTTACCTAACATAAGGGTTGGTTGGTTACCTAATATAAGGGTTGGTTGGTTACCTAACATAAGGGTTGGTTACCTAATATAAGGGTTGGTTACCTAATATAAGGGTTGGTTACCTAACATAAGGGTTGGTTACCTAATATAAGGGTAGGTTACCTAACATAAGGGTTGGTTACCTAATATAAGGGTTGGTTACCTAACATTCAAAGTGACACCACATCCTGTTATGACTATACAATATAGAAAGGTGATGGGGCCTCATCACCTCTGTGTTAGTGGACCCATATTATGACAAACTCAACTGTCATGGAGCACAAATGGACATTTTCTCTCCAAGGTTATTAATGTCAATCAGTCTGTTAGTCGCATAAAATGAAAAGACTACAAATGAAGTCCTCCAACGTCCAATACACCCACTATGCTACAACTTATCAACAGCATTAATTTGCTAGAAAGCAAATGCTTATCGCTAATGTCTTAACTCTTTCGAAGTAATGTATTATTAGTTATATACAGTGGGGGAAAAAAGTATTTAGTCAGCCACCAATTGTGCAAGTTCTCCCACTTAAAAAGATGAGAGAGGCCTGTAATTTTCATCATAGGTACACGTCAACTATGACAGACAAAATGAGAAAAAAAATTCCAGAAAATCACATTGTAGGATTTTTAATGAATTTATTTGCAAATTATGGTGGAAAATAAGTATTTGGTCAATAACAAAAGTTTCTCAATACTTTGTTATATACCCTTTGTTGGCAATGACACAGGTCAAACGTTTTCTGTAAGTCTTCACAAGGTTTTCACACACTGTTGCTGGTATTTTGGCCCATTCCTCCATGCAGATCTCCTCTAGAGCAGTGATGTTTTGGGGCTGTCGCTGGGCAACACAGACTTTCAACTCCCTCCAAAGATTTTCTATGGGGTTGAGATCTGGAGACTGGCTAGGCCACTCCAGGACCTTGAAATGCTTCTTACGAAGCCACTCCTTCGTTGCCCGGGCGGTGTGTTTGGGATCATTGTCATGCTGAAAGACCCAGCCACGTTTCATCTTCAATGCCCTTGCTGATGGAAGGAGGTTTTCACTCAAAATCTCACGATACATGGCCCCATTCATTCTTTCCTTTACACAGATCAGTCGTCCTGGTCCCTTTGCAGAAAAACAGCCCCAAAGCATGATGTTTCCACCCCCATGCTTCACAGTAGGTATGGTGTTCAACTCAGCATTCTTTGTCCTCCAAACACGACGAGTTGAGTTTTTACCAAAAAGTTATATTTTGGTTTCATCTGACCATATGACATTCTCCCAATCCTCTTCTGGATCATCCAAATGCACTCTAGCAAACTTCAGACGGGCCTGGACATGTACTGGCTTAAGCAGGGGGACACGTCTTTCACTGCAGGATTTGAGTCCCTGGCGGCGTAGTGTGTTACTGATGGTAGGCTTTGTTACTTTGGTCCCAGCTCTCTGCAGGTCATTCACTAGGTCCCCCTGTGTGGTTCTGGGATTTTTGCTCACCGTTCTTGTGATCATTTTGACCCCACGGGGTGAGATCTTGCGTGGAGCCCCAGATCGAGGGAGATTATCAGTGGTTTTGTATGTCTTCCATTTCCTAATAATTGCTCCCACAGTTGATTTCTTCAAACCAAGCTGCTTACCTATTGCAGATTCAGTCTTCCCAGCCTGGTGCAGGTCTACAATCTTGTTTCTGGTGTCCTTTGACAGCTCTTTGGTCTTGGCCATAGTGGAGTTTGGAGTGTGACTGTTTGAGGTTGTGGACAGGTGTCTTTTATACTGATAACAAGTTCAAACAGGTGCCATTAATACAGGTAACGAGTGGAGGACAGAGGAGCCTCTTAAAGAAGAAGTTACAGGTCTGTGAGAGCCAGAAATCTTGCTTGTTTGTAGGTGACCAAATACTTATTTTCCACCATAATTTGCAAATAAATTCATTAAAAATCCTACAAAGTGATTTTCTGGATTTTTTTTCCTCAATTTGTCTGTCATAGTTGACGTGTACCTATGATGAAAATTACAGGCCTCTCTCATCTTTTTAAGTGGGAGAACTTGCACAATTGGTGGCTGACTAAATACTTTTTTTCCCCACTGTATTAGCCGGCTTTATATTCCCTCTCATGTAGCGGGTCTTGCTCATACAGCGGAAGACAAGTTCTTCTTCCTCCTTCATATGCTGCTAGATAAAGACTAGGGCTGCGTCCCTATTAGACATGGTTCACTGAGCTGGTAACACATCCATTTTCACATTTTAGTCATTTAGCAGACGCTCTAATCAGTATACATTCTTTTTTAATGTTTTAATTTATTTTTTCATACTGGCCCCCCGTGGGAATTGAACCCACAACCCTGGCGTTGCAAACGCCATGCTCTACCAACTGAGCTACATCCCTGCCGGCCATTTAAATAAAGGACGCACCGTGGTTTCCCCAGAGAGGAGAGACAGGTTAAAAAGGTCAGAGATAGATGAGGAAATGTTGGGCGGGCAACGAGGCATGGCTGAGTCAAATAGGAATCCTGACATAATGAAGTGGTGATTAAAGAGCTCAGCCATGTGCTCCTTGTCAGTAACAACCACATCATCAACATTACGGGACATGGGCAGCTGTGAGGAGGAGGGTTTACTCTCCAGGTCTTTCACCGTTTTCCAGAACTTCTTGGGGTTCGACCCACAGAGAGAGAACTGCTCCTTAAAGTAACTAACCTTTGGCCTTCCGGATAGCCTGAGAGCACTTATTTCTCATTTGCCTGAACGACAGCCAGTCAGCCTGAGTATGCGTGTGCTGAGCCTTTCGAACCAGGGGCTGAACCTGTTTTTTAAATTCTAATTTTCTTTATGGGGGCGTGTTTGATAACAATACCACTAAAAATATCAAAATAGAAGGTCCAAGCGTCTTCAACAGAGGGGATCAAGCTGATTCTATACCAATTTACAGAGGCCAGGTCATGAAGGAAGGCTTGCTCATTAAAGTTTTTTCAGCAAGCGTCTATGACAGATCAGAACAGGTCGTTTCACTGAGCAGCCATTACGAACACAGGCTGTAAAACAGTGATCACTAAGGTCATTACAGAAAACACCAGACTGATACCTATCAGGATTATTGGTGAGGATAACATCAAGGAGAGTAGCCTTTTCTGGGTGTTTGGAGTCATACCTTGTAGGATTGGTAATAATCTGAGAAAGATTTAGGGAGTCCCATTGCTTTAGGACTTGGTTATGTGGTTTAAGCATGTCCCAGTTTAGGTCACCTAGCAGGACACATTCAGACTTAGTGTAAGGGGCCAGGAGAGAGCTCAGGGCAGGTAGGGTACAGGCCGGTGCTGTGTAAGGGGCCAGGAGAGAGCTTAGGGCAGGTAGGGTACAGGCCGGTGCTGTGTAAGGGGCCAGGAGAGAGCTCAGGGCAGGTAGGGTTCAGGCCGGTGCTGTGTAAGGGGCCAGGAGAGAGCTTAGGGCAGGTAGGGTACAGGCCGGTGCTGTGTAAGGGGCCAGGAGAGAGCTTAGGGCAGGTAGGGTACAGGCCGGTGCTGTGTAAGGGGCCAGGAGAGAGCTTAGGGCAGGGTAGGGTACAGGCCGGTGCTGTGTAAGGGGCCAGGAGAGAGCTCAGGGCAGGTAGGGTACAGGCCGGTGCTGTGTAAGGGGCCAGGAGAGAGCTTAGGGCAGGTAGGGTACAGGCCGGTGCTGATTGTCGACAATAACACCCAGCAACAGTCAACAAAGAGCTATTTGAAAGTTTAATGCTTAAAACCAGCAAATCAAATTGTTTGGGGACAGACTTGGTGGAGACAACCGAGCCCTGAAGGTGTTCCCTGGTAAAGATCGCCACTCCACCACCTTCGGAAGATCTGTCTTGCCGAAAAAGGCAATTTTTTGCCTAAAATGACATACCCAAATCTAACTGCCTGTTGCTCAGGACCTGAAGCAAGGATATGCATATTATTGATACCATTTGAAAGGAAACACTTTGAAGTTTGTGGAAATGTGAAACGAATGTAGGAGAATAACACATTATATCTGGTAAAAGATAACACAAACAAAAAAAACCACACGTTTATTTTATATTTTTGTTCCATCATCTTTGGAAGGCCACAATATAATATTGCAGTTTAGGCACAATTTCGATTTTGGCCACTAGATGGCAGCAGTGTGTGTACCAAGTTTCAGATTGATTCAGTGAAGCGTTGCAATACTGGAATATTTTGTATCAAGTCTGTCCAAATGTGCCAAATTGGTCAATTGATACATTTTCAAGTACATAACTATAGAGAACATACAAAAAAATGATATGGTAATACAAAATGTAAGTTTACACACTCCCAGGAATGTCATAAATGATGGCTCATTAGCTCATACACTAACTATCACACATCTAGATGGCCGGGCGGGGTGGATGTGGAGCCAGAGACAGCAGGGGTTCACACTGTAGTAACCAGTTCCTACATTTGAATATAAAAATGGATTTTATCAAACAAAATGATGCTACATTTTATCTCTGGGAACCTCAGGATGACAAATCAGAGCAAGATTACTGAATGTAAGTACATTATTTACCTTCAGAGGTGAATATATCAAACCAGTTGCCGTGATAAGTGTTGTTGTGCACTCTCCTCAAACAATAGCATGGTCTTTTTTCACTGTAATAGCTACTGTAAATTGAACAGTGCAGTTAGATTAACAAGAATGTAACCTTTCTGCCCATATAAGATATGTATATGTCCTGGAAAGTTTGCTGTTACTTACAACAGTCATGCTAATCACATTAGCGCACGTTAGCTCAACCGTCCCGTATACGGGACACCGATCCCTTTGAGGTTAACATCAGTGTTCAAAACACTATTTCTTAATCACGTAGTCTGTAATGACCAACACATCCAGATTGGAGCTGTGAACCCACACTTTCAATTGATCCATTTTAGGTAATAAGCTTCTAGTGTTAACGTGCAGAAAACCCAGGCTTTTACGAGAGCAGAAATCAGTGAAGCAGATATCAGAGCACAAGTCAGAATTGGGGCTAGCAACAGCAGATGGGCCAGGGTGTACATGCACATTTCCAGAGATCATCAGCAGTAATACAATCAGGGCACGGCAGAGGACATGGAGGAGCTCTGCAGGGTTGGTTTATGACATTTGAATGTGCATCAGATGGCTACAAGATCATATTGTACAGCAATTTCATCAGGTAACATGAATACAAAGCCAAGAGACCGTGTAATCAATAGAGAGTCAGAGTCCCGAGTGTGGGAACAAACATCGTCTGGGTAAACAAGCAAGTTCATAGTCAACAAAGCACACAGGATGCATGAGGCAAATAGCATAAAGCACAAGAACAAAATATATAACGACTTGGGGCTAGCCATCGTAAGTTCAAAGAGTCACTCGCCCCAACAAGATAACTTGAGAGAGTAGCTCTCTATGTGTCCAGTAGGCTATAAAAGTATGAGATAAAATAAATAAATAGTAGGCCAGTGCTAGTTAATTAAAGCGTTTCAGAGTAAGCTCACATAATAAGCTTCACAGGTTAATTAGCCTACATAAAATTCAGATCGTCCAAAGTCTGCGGTGTGTGCTGGAGGCGAGCGAAAGCTCGGGAGAGAGGGGGAGACAGGGGGAGAGAGGGGGAGACTAGGGGGAGACAGGGGGAGACAGAAGGGGGGGGGGGGGGGGGGGGGAAGAGAGGGGGGAGACAGGGGGGGAGAGGGGGGAGAGAGGGGGAGACGGGGGAGAGAAGGGGAGGGGAGAAGGGGGGAGAGAGGGGAGGAGAAGGGGGGGGAGGAGAAGGGGGGAAGGGGGAGAGGGGGGAGACAGGGGGAGTGGTGGAGGGGGGGGGGGGGACCTGTACCACACAGGGGGGAGACAGGGGGGGAGACAGGGGGGAGACAGACCAGGGCAGACGGTGATCAGATCGCCAGGTAGAATCCAACCAGCAGTGCAGCAGGCAACGGAGTAGGTGTCACAATACGATACCCAATAGGCACTGAAAGGCAGACCATATGCTATCCCTGGTACTTCCTTCTCAGCCAACTACTAGAATCTTACCACTCACTTTGGAGACATGCTACCATTTAGCCATTTTTTTCAGTGAGAACTTGAAACTACACATTGAAGGTAATACGTTTCAAATTCTTTGGAAGACTGTTCCGAAGAGTGGCAGTTGAGTACAAAAAACTTTTCTTTCCCCATACCACTATTAAATCTAAAAGGAACAACAGTTTCACTCCTATCTTGGCGGGCACCATTGTACCAGGAAGAGCACGCATAGTCAAATTGGCACTGAACAAGAACCCCTGCCAATGTCCCCATTGCATTCTTATCCAGATATTTGGAGGTTCTTACCAGAAACCTAATTTTATGGTTACTTTTTGGGATACATGTTCCCGCTTCCCCTCAAGATTTATCTACACAACCCAATATTTTAACATCTTATCCCCAATCCAAGATATTAACGTCTTTCACCTCCAAATACTTAAAATTTTACCCCCAAAAATCCAAATCTTAAAAACAGTCTTATCACCCACCAAATATTTAACTCATCACACACCCCAAGATATTTAACACAGTCTAAGCTATGTGCTATTCACCACTACCACCTTAAAATCCGCGATTTCCTCCGTTTTACTTTTGGGCCCGAAAAAATGGACTCTGTTTTTTTTAAGTGAAATGACGCTTTGTCATATACCTTTCTGATTTTAAAAGGGGCCAATAAAAACTAATATGAGCGTCCCAAGTCAAATATTACCATGTACACAGGCCTATTTCGACCAAAGCCCTATGGAAATGGTCAAAAGTGTCATGGGAAAGTCTGTTTGGGGCGAAAAAAAAACTCCAAAACCGTCTGATGGCTTTTATTCATAAAGGTTTGCCCGACCTTATTTTTACCATGACATCATCCTACCTCTACCACTAAAGTCTAGGGTTTTGGGGAAAAAACTGCCAGACTTACCATGCCCTATTAGGATCTAGACTGTACCCCGGTTAGGATCTATGACTGTACCCCCGGTTAGGATTATACTGTACCCTGGGTTAAAAGGGGTTAAAATCTATACTGTAAAACCCCGTTGGTCTATACTTTACCCGGTTAGGATCTATCTGTACCCTGGGTTGGGTCATCTGTACCCTGGTTTGGATTATTGAAAACCCGGTTAAAATCTTTTTAAAACGTACCCTTGTTAGGGTCTATACTGTACCCTGGTTAAAATCTATAAATGTAAACCGGTTTAAAATCATAACTGTACCCTGGTAAAACTTTAACTTTACCCTGGTTTAAAATCTTTAACTGTACCCTGGTTAAGATCTATAACTGTACCCTGGTTAAGATCTATAACTGTACCCTGGTTAAGATCTATAACTGTACCCTGGTTAAGATCTATAACTGTACCCTGGTTAAGATCTATAACTGTACCCTGGTTAAGATCTTTAACTGCACCAGACCCTGGTTAAGAGTTCTTAGGTTTCTGTAAGTGAGGGTGATGAGACTCAGGAGACAGGCAGGGGGTAGAGAGATCTGTTGTGGTTCCAGACTCATGGAGACGGCAGGGGTAGAGAGATCTGTTGTGTTCCAGCTCAGGAGACAGCAGGGGTTAGAGAGATCTGTTGTGGTTCCAGACTCAGGAGACAGGCAGGGGTAAGAAGATCTGTTGTGGTTCCAGACTCAGGAGACGGCAGGGGGTAGAGAGATCTGTTGTGGTTCCAGACTCATGAGACAGGCAGGGTTAGATAGATCTGTTGTGGTTCCAGACTCAGAGACAGGCAGGGGGTAGAGAGATCTGTTGTGGTTCCAGACTCAGAGACAGGCAGGGGGTAGAGAGATCTGTTGTGGTTCCAGACTCAGGAGACAGGCAGGGGTTAGATAGATCTGTTGTGGTTCCAGACTCAGGAGACAGGCAGGGGGTAGAGAGATCTGTTGTGGTTCCAGACTCAGGAGACAGGCAGGGGGTAGAGAGATCTGTTGTGGTTCCAGACTCAGGAGACAGGCAGGGGTTAGAGAGATCTGTTGTGGTTCCAGACTCAGGAGACAGGCAGGGGTTAGAGAGATCTGTTGTGGTTCCAGACTCAGGAGACAGGCAGGGGTTAGATAGATCTGTTGTGGTTCCAGACTCAGGAGACAGGCAGGGGTTAGATAGATCTGTTGTGGTTCCAGACTCAGGAGACAGGCAGGGGTTAGAGAGAGCCCCGCAGCAACACAGCACGAAGGGAAATGTGATCAGATTGTGTTGAGATTGTTTTTGTTGCTTGTGTCCTGCTGTGGAGCATTCCTCCATCACTATATAGGTTCCTATGGGGCAGAGACCTGACCACGGAAGAGGCTGAGGTGCTATTTAGGTTCCTATGGGGCAGAGACCTGACCATGGAAGAGGCTGAGGTGCTATTTAGGTTCCTATGGGGCAGAGACCTGACCACGGAAGAGGCTGAGGTGATAATAAGGTTCCTATGGGGCAGATACCTGACCATGGATGAGGCTGAGGTGCTATATAGGTTCCTATGGGGCAGAGACCTGACCACGGAAGAGGCTGAGGTGCTATTTAGGTTCCTATGGGGCAGAGACCTGACCACGGAAGAGGCTGAGGTGATAATAAGGTTCCTATGGGGCAGAGACCTGACCACGGAAGAGGCTGAGGTGATAATAAGGTTCCTATGGGGCAGAGACCTGACCACGGAAGAGGCTGAGGTGCTATATAGGTTCCTATGGGGCAGAGACCTGACCACGGAAGAGGCTGAGGTGCTATTTAGGTTCCTATGGGGCAGAGACCTGACCATGGAAGAGGCTGAGCTGCTATATAGTTCATATCAGATGAAGGGAGACAATGTTCTCAACTATCCTCTTGCAAAATACACAAATGAAAGGATGCTAGAAGCCAACAGTCACTCAGCATGTGTGTGAAACAGGGTGTTCTTTCCCGTGAAAGAACATTAAAAAAAACAAAGTGCAACTGGACCTTTTTTCAACAACATAGTTCACCCTCTGTGAGGAAATACGTATATGTGAAATCATGAGTTTCCATAGTGACTCATATCTCCACAGTATACACATGCCAAGTGTACAGTTTAACAAACAGTACTTTGAACTCAAGCCCTTCTCCTTTTTTCAGAGGCTGAGGGTCTATCTAGTTATGAAATATGTAAAATCAAGCAGCTCCATAGTGACTCATTTCTCCAACCCAGAGTCTTTGCTGTTCTTCTAACATAGATGGTCATCTGATTCATACAGTACTTTGATGTGCTTGAGGCGATCACATCAGAGTATATCCGTATTGTTTTAAACAACACATCTCATGCTTGACGGTGGTAATGAGAGAATCATTAAAAGCAAATCTCCTGTTTCTCCTCTGAAATATGAGCCTGCCTGCCAAACGACTACCTATGGGCCCTGGTGAAAGGGTTGCATCTGAATCACGGTGGCATTTGGGCCATTTTGACCCTCCGGGGTTCGGCTGTTGTCCCATCCTACCTGTTGTGGTG
>LR778275.1:48999961-49066375 GCA_902810595.1 Coregonus sp. 'balchen' | reverse complement strand
TGAGTAAAGCCAGGTGTCTATGTATGCGCATGACTCACACTATACATGTCAGCTAATACAGCGACTGAAATGACTGCAACACTTAACAAAGAGTTGCAGTTAGTTTCAGAGTGGGTGGCAAGGAATAAGTTAGTCCTAAATATTCTAAAACTACAAGCATTGTATTTGGAACAAAATCATTCACTAAACTCCAAACTTCAATTAAATATTGTAATAAATAATGTGGAGATTGAGCAAGTTGAGGTGACTAACCTGCTTGGAGTAACCCTGGATTGTAAACTGTCATGGCCAAACATATTGATACAACAGTAGCTAAGCTGGGGAGTAGTCTGCCCACAATAAAGCCCTATTCTATCTTCTTCTTCTTCTTCACTATCAACAAGGCAGGTCCTACAGGCTCTAGTTTTATCGCACCTGGACTACTGTTCAGTTGTGTGGTCAGGTGCCACAAAGAGGGATTTAGGGAAATTGCATTTGGCTCAAAACAGGGCAGCACGGCAGGCCCTTGGATGTACACAGAGAGCAAACATTAATAATATGCATGTCAATCTCTCCTGGCTCAAAGTTGAGGAGAGATTGACTTCATCACTGCTTGTGTTTGTGAGAGGTGTTGACATGTTGAAAGCACCGGGCTGTCTGTTTGAACGACTGGCACACAGCTCAGACACCCATGCATACCCCACAAGACATGCCACCAGAGGTCTCTTCATGGTCCCCAAGTCCAGAACAGACTATGGGAGGCACATAGTACTACATAGAGCCATGACTACATGGAATTCTATTCCACATCAGGTAACTGATGCAAGCAGTAGAATCAGATTTTTAAAACAGATACAAATACACCTTATGGAACAGCGGGGACTGTGAAGCAACACAAACATAGGCACAAACACATGATAACACACACATGATAACATACGCACTATACACACACGTACACATGGATTTTGTGTTGTAGATATGTAGTAGTGGAGTAGGGGCCTGAGGGCACACACTTAGTGTGCTGTTTTAAATGGGTAACTGCCTTAATTTTACTGGACCCCAGGAAGAGTGCTAATGGAGATCCATAATAAATACAAATACAAAATGTGACAAATAAAATAAAATCTGATTTGATTTGATTTAGAAGAATATACTCTAATCTCCTGACTAATGCCATAGGGGTCTATACTCTAATCTCCTGACTAATGCCATAGAAGTCTATACTCTAATCTGGTGTACATGGTTCTTAACCTTGCTTGGTAAGTTAATGTGCCCCTTATCACGTTTTGCTCCGTCCAAAGTACCTCCTCATGTGCAACTGATCATATATAGTCTTCCCAAGTTGGCTGCCCCCTCTGGCTAGGCCGGTACCTCTGGCTAGGCCGGTACCTCTGGCTAGGCCGGTACCTCTGGCTAGGCCGGTACCTCTGGGTAGGCTGGTACCTCTAACTAGGCCGGTACCTCTAACTAGGCCGGTACCTCTGGCTAGGCCGGTACCCCCAGGGGTAGTAGTACCAGGTTTCGAACCAGGTAAGCCTTAGGGTGGATCTTAGCCCAGGACATGTAGTGAGTGTAGAACCAGGTAAGCCTTAGGGTGGATCTTAGCCCAGGACAGGCAGCGAGTGCAGAACCAGGTAAGCCTCAGGGTGGATCTTAGCCCAGGACATGCAGTGAGTGTAGAACCAGGTAAGCCTTAGGGTGGATCTTAGCCCAGGACAGGCAGCGAGTGCAGAACCAGGTAAGCCTTAGGGTGGATCTTAGCCCAGGACATGCAGTGAGTGTAGAACCAGGTAAGCCTCAGGGTGGATCTTAGCCCAGGACATGCAGTGAGTGCAGAACCAGGTATGCCTTAGCATCAACTTCACCAACAATCTTCCAGTTCTCATCATATCCACCAACATGTTTTCCTTCTGAAAGATCAGTACTGGAGATCACAGAGACACAATTACAGAGTGACTGGATTCCACGGACTGTGTCCTCCTCTCTTTGATGGCTGTAAATAAAGACATGGATTTTGTGTTGTAGATTTTACATTTAAATCATTTAGCAGACGCTCTTGTCCAGAGCGACTTAAAAATTGGTGCATTCAACTTATGATAGAAGGATTACTTTTATACTATTCCAGGTATTCCTTAAAGAGGTAGGGTTTCAAGTGTCTCCGGAAGGTGGTCAGTGACTCCGCTGTCCTGGCGTCGTGGGGGAGCTTGTTCCATCATTTGGGTGCCAGAGCAGCGAATAGCTTTGACTGGGCTGAGCGGGAACTGGGCTTCCGTAGAGGTAGGGGGGCTAGCAGGCCAGAGGTGGATGAACGTAGTGCCCTCGTTTGGGTGTAGGGCCTTGCAAAAGTATTCATCCCCCTTGGTGTTTTTCCTATTTTGTTGCATTACAACCTGGAATTTAAATGGATTTTTATTTGGATTTCAATGTTATGGACATACACAAAATAGTCCAAATTGCTGAAGAGAGAAAAAAAAATAAAAAATATTATAAATAATAAATAACGGAAAAGTGGTGCGTGCATATGTATTCACCCCCTTTGCTATGAAGCCCATAAATAAGATCTGGTGCAACAAATTACCTTCAGAAGTCACATAATTAGTTAAATAAAGTCCACCTGTGTGCAATCTAAATGTCACATGATCTCAGTATATATACACCTGTTCTGAAAGGCCCCAGAGTCTGCAACACCACTAAGCAAGGGGCACCACCAAGCAAGCGGCACCATGAAGACCAAGGAGCTCTCCAAACAGGTCAGGGACAAAGATGTGGAGAAGTACAGATCGAAGATGGGTTATTAAAATATATCAGAAACTTTGAACATCCCACGGAGCACCATTAAATCCATTATAAAAAAATTGAAAGAATATGGCACCACAAGAAACCTGCCAAGAGAGGGCCGCCCATCAAAACTCACAGACCACGCAAGGAGGGCATTAATCAGAGAAGCAACAAAGAGACCAAAGATAACCCTGAAGGAGCTGCAAAGTTCCACAGCGGAGATTGGATTATCTGTCCATACAACCACTTTAAGCCGTACACTCCGCAGAGCTGGGCTTTACGGAAGAATGCCCAGAAAAAAGCCATTGCTTAAAAAAAAACATAAGCAAACACGTTTGGTGTTCGCCAAAAGGCATGTGGGAGACTCCCCAAACATATGGAAGAAGGTACTCTGGGCAGATGAGACTAAAATTGAGCTTTTTGGCCATCAAGGAAAATGCTGTCTGGCGCAAACTCAACACCTCTCATCACCCCGATTTTTTCATCGGCAGGGACTGGGAAACTGGTCAGAATTGAAGGAATGATGGATGTGGTCCTCTGTAGCTCAATTGGTAGAGCATGGCACTTGTAACACCAGGGTAGTGGGTTCGATCCCCGGGACCACCCATATGTAAAAATGTATGCACACATGACTGTAAGTCGCTTTGGAGAAAAGCGTCTGCTAAATGGCATATTATTATTATTTATGGATGGCGCTAAATAAAGGTAAATTCTTGAAGGAAACCTGTTTCCTTCTTCTAGAGATTTGAGACTGGGACGGAGGTTCACCTTCCAGCAGGACAATGACCCTAAGCATACTGCTAAAGCAACACTCGAGTGGTTTAAGGGGAAACATTGAAATGTGTTGGAATGGCCTAGTCAAAGCCCAGACCTCAATCCAACTGAGAATCTGTGGTGTGACTTAAAGATTGCTGTACACCAGCGGAACCCATCCATCTTGAAGGAGCTGGAGCAGTTTTGCCTTGAAGAATGGGCAAAAATCCCAGTGGCTAGATGTGCCAAGCTTATAGAGACATACCCATTCCAACACATTTCAATGTTTCCCCTTAAACCACTCGAGTGTTGCTTTAGCAGTATGCTTAGGGTCATTGTCCTGCTGGAAGGTGAACCTCCGTCCCAGTCTCAAATCTCTAGAAGAAGGAAACAGGTTTCCTTCAAGAATTTACCTTTATTTAGCGCCATCCATAAATAATAATAATATGCCATTTAGCAGACGCTTTTCTCCAAAGCGACTTACAGTCATGTGTGCATACATTTTTACATATGGGTGGTCCCGGGGATCGAACCCACTACCCTGGTGTTACAAGTGCCATGCTCTACCAATTGAATCAATGTTGTTTCAATGTCCTTTCAACCAAGATTGAGCCGCGCCGTTTTTCTCTAGCTGGAGGTAAGCACGAGGTAAGCTTCTCATATGGCGTTGAGTAAAGCTTAACCATGTATTAGATCGTAGGTAGGTAGTTAGTTGTAGTTAGGTATTGTATTTATTATAGGTTAGTATTGTTGTTATTGTAGGTTTCCGTAGGTAATTGTAGGTTAGTATCGAAGCACGAGGCTAGCTAGCTAGCGGGTAGCTACTGGTAACGATTAGCAACGGTGGAGAGCTGTTTCCAATGTTAATGTGCTGCTACCCAACGTTTAATTTTTGCTGCGTTATGCGTTATGAAAGGAACTAGACACGGACATGAATTATCTGTTTAGTGTGCTAACACACTCTTGGCAGTTTGTTGTAACCAAGTATTGGTGCTAAATTGTGTGTTAATGGATGCTAGCTTGCTAGTTAGCTACGGCGTCATAGCTAGGTATCGTGGGTTGTTGTGGGTAGTTACTGTAGGTTGGCAGTGTCTTCGGCCGTGCCGGCTGTAGCACGAAGCGAGCTAACTAGCCGTTTTTCGAACAGAGTCAGAGTCAACACAGTAGCCATTGTGTGCCGGGTGTAGCACGAAGCTAGCTAGCTAGCCGTTCTTCAAACAAAGTCAACACAGTGGCCATTGCTAGCTACCCAACACCCCAGACAGACCAGCTAACTGTACTGTAGTAGCTAAATACAATATACTTGTCCTAGCTAGCCAACGTTGAATCATTGCTGCGTCATGAAAGGAACTTGACACAGACACGAATGATCTGTTTAGTGTGTTATCATACTATTGGTGTGTCTTGGCAGTGTCTTCGGCCGTGCCGGCTGTAGCACGAAGCGAGCTAACTAGCCGTTTTTTTCGAACAGTCAGAGTCAACACAGTAGCCATTGTGTGCCGGGTGTAGCACGAAGCTAGCTAGCTAGCCGTTCTTCAAACAAAGTCAACACAGTGGCCATTGCTAGCTACCCAACACCCCAGACAGACCAGCTAACTGTACTGTAGTAGCTAAATACAATATACTTGTCCTAGCTAGCCAACGTTGAATCATTGCTGCGTCATGAAAGGAACTTGACACAGACACGAATGATCTGTTTAGTGTGTTATCATACTATTGGTGTGTCTTGGCAGTGTCTTCGGCCGTGCCGGCTGTAGCACGAAGCGAGCTAACTAGCCGTTTTTTTCGAACAGTCAGAGTCAACACAGTAGCCATTGTGTGCCGGGTGTAGCACGAAGCTAGCTAGCTAGCCGTTCTTCAAACAAAGTCAACACAGTGGCCATTGCTAGCTACCCAACACGTCCAGCTAACTGTACTGTAGTAGCTAAATACAATATACTTGTCCTAGCTAGCCAACGTTTAATCATTGCTGCGTCATGAAAGGAACTTGACACAGACACAAATGATCTGTTTAGTGTGTTATCACACTATTGGTGGTTTGTTGTGACCAAGTGTTGGTGCTAAACTGTGTGTTACTGGATGCTAGCATGCTAGTTAGCTAGTTAACACACTATTGGTGGTTTGTTGTGACCAAGTGTTGGTGCTAAACTGTGTGTTAAACTGTGTGTTATTGGATGCTAGCATGCTAGTTAGCTATGGTGTCATAGTTAGCTAGCTGAATAAACTGGGTTGAGTCTATTCCTTTAAACATTGAACCGCTGTGGTTCACAACAATTCTGATTTCTAAAGGTGGAAGTTGGGAGAGTTTTTGTTTGGGTGGTTCAGTGAAACAATTTTAGTTTCTGAGGTAGAAGTTTTTGGTGAGGGAGGCCCTGCTCTCTCCTCTCCCAGATGCTTAGCTCATTTCATTCCGATCTCCTCTGCATTTTTGTAGCCATTTGCTACAGCCTGTCAACTATGCCTCTGCCTATCCCTGTTCTCTCCTCTCTGCACAGGCTACACAAACGCACCACACCGCGCGGCTGCTGCCTCTCTAACCTGGTGGTCCCTGCACGCACCCCTCACCTGGAGTTCCAGGTCGCAGGCAGCCTCTGGAACTGCCGTTCTGCTGCCAACAAAGCTGACTTCATCCCAGCCTATGCCAACCTCCAGTCCCTCGACTTCCTGGCGCTGACGGAAACATGGATCACCACTGAAAACACTGCTACTCCTACTGCTCTCTCCTCGTCTGACCATGTGTTCTCGCATACCCCGAGAGCATCTGGTCAGAGGGGTGGTGGTACAGGAATCCTCATCTCTCCCAAGTGGACATTCTCAATTTTTTCCCCTAACCCATCTGTCTATCTCCTCATTTGAATTCCATGCTGTCACAGTCACTAGCCCATTTAAGCTTAATATCCTTGTCATCTATCGCCCTCCAGGTTCCCTTGGAGAGTTCATCAATGAGATTGACGCCTTGATAAGTTCCTTTCCTGAGGATGGCTCACCCCTCACAGTTTTGGGGGATTTCAACCTCCCTATGCCCACATTTGACTCATTTCTCTCTGCCTCCTTCTTTCCACACCTCTCCTCTTTTGACCTCACCCTCTCACCGTCCCCCCCTACTCACAAGGCAGGCAATACGCTTGACCTCATCTTCACTAGATGCTGCTCCTCTACTAATCTCACTGCAACTCCCCTCCATGTCTCCGACCACTACTTTGTTTCCTTTTCTCTCTCGCTCTCCTCCCACACTACTCACTCTGCCCCTACACAGATGGTAATGCGCCGCCGCAACCTTCGCTCTCTCTCTCCCACTACTCTCTCCTCTTCCATCCTATCATCTCTTCCCTCTGCTCAATCCTTCTCCCTCCAATCTCCTGATTCTGCCTCCTCAACCCTCCTCTCCTCCCTTTCTGCATCCTTTGACTCTCTGTGTCCCCTATCCTCCCGGCCGGCTCGGTCCTCCCCTCCAGCTCCGTGGCTTGATGACTCACTGCGAGCTCACAGAACAGAGCTCCGGGCAGCGGAGCGGAAATGGAAGAAAACTAAACTCCCTGCCGACCTGGCATCTTTTCACTCCCTCCTCTCTACATTTTCTTCATCTGTTTCTGCTGCTAAGGCCACCTTCTACCACTCTAAATTCCAAGCATCTGCCTCTAACCCTAGGAAGCTCTTTGCCACATTTTCCTCCTCCTGAAAACTCTCCCCCCCCCCCCCCCCCCCCCCCCCCTCCTCTCTCTCTGTGGATGACTTCGTCAACCACTTCGAAAAGAAGGTTGACGACATCCGATCCTCGTTTGTTAAGTCTAATGACACTGCTGGTCCTGCTCACACTGCCCTACCCTATGCTTTGACTTCTTTCTCCCCTCTCTCTCCAGATAAAATCCTGCGACTTGTGACTGCAGGCCGCCCAACAACCTGCCCGCTTGACCCCATCCCCTCCTCCCTTCTCCAGACCATCTCCGGTGACCTTCTCCCCTACCTCACCTCGCTGATCAACTCATCCTTGACCGCTGGCCATGTCCCTTCCGTCTTCAAGAGAGCGAGAGTTGCTCCCCTTCTCAAAAAACCAACACTCGACCCCACTGATGTCAACAACTACAGACCAGTATCCCTCTTTCTTTTCTTTCCAAAACTATTGAGCGTGCCGTCTTTAGCCAACTCTCTTGCTATCTCTCTCAGAATGACCTTCTTGATCCAAACCAATCAGGTTTCAGGACTGGTCATTCAACTGAGACTGCTCTTCTCTGTGTCACGGAGACTCTCCGCACTGCTAAAGCTAACTCTCTCTCCTCTGCTCTTGTCCTTCTAGACCTGTCTGCTGCATTTGATACTGTGAACCATCAGATCCTCCTCTCCACCCTCTCCGAGCTGGGCATCTCCGGCGCGGCTCACTCCTGGATTGCGTCCTACCTGACCGGTCGCTCCTACCAAGTGGCGTGGCGAGAAGCTGTCTCCGCACCACGTGCTCTCACCACTGGTGTCCCCCAAGGCTCAGTTCTAGGCCCTCTCCTTTTCTCCCTATACACCAAGTCACTTGGCTCTGTCATATCCTCACATGGTCTCTCCTATCATTGCTACGCTGACGATACACAACTAATCTTCTCCTTTCCCCCTTCTGATAACCAGGTGGCGAATCGCATCTCTGCATGTCTGGCAGACATATCAGTATGGATGACGGATCACCACCTCAAGCTGAACCCTGGCAAGACGGAGCTGCTCTTCCTCCCGGGGAAGGACTGCCCGTTCCATGATCTCGCCATCACGGTTGACAACTCCGCTGTGTCCTCCTCCCAGAGTGCGAAGAGCCTAGGCGTGACCCTGGACAACACCCTGTCGTTCTCCCGCCAACATCAAGGCGGTGACCCGCTCCTGCAGGTTCATGCTCTACAACATTCGGAGAGTACGACCCTGCCTTACACAGGAAGCGGCACAGGTCCTAATCCAGGCACTTGTCATCTCCCGTCTGGACTACTGCAACTCGCTGTTGGCTGGCCTCCCTGCCTGTGCCATTAAACCCCTACAACTCATCCAGAATGCCGCAGCCCGTCTGGTGTTCAACCTTCCCAAGTTCTCTCACGTCACCCCCCTCCTCCGCACACTCCACTGGCTTCCAGTTGAAGCTCGCATCCGCTACAAGACCATGGTGCTTGCCTATGGAGCAGTGAGGGGAACGGCACCTCTGTACCTTCAGGCTCTGATCAGTCCCTACACCCAAACGAGGGCATTGCGCTCATCCACCTCTGGCCTGCTGGCTCCCCTTCCTCTGCGGAAGCATAGTTCCCGCTCAGCCCAGTCAAAACTGTTCGCTGCTCTGGCACCCCAATGGTGGAACAAGCTCCCTCACGACGCCAGGACAGCGGAGTCACTCACCACCTTCCGGAGACATTTGAAACCCCACCTCTTTAAGGAATACCTGGGATAGGATAAAGGAAGCCTTCTACCCCCCCCCCAATTGTAAAGTGGTTATCCCACTGGCTATAGGGTGAACGCACCAATTTGTGAGTCGCTCTGGCTAAGAGCGTCTGCTAAATGACGTTAATGTGCCCTTGAGCAAGGCACTTAACCCTAATTGCTCCTGTAAGTCGCTCTGGATAAGAGCGTCTGCTAAATGACTAAAATGTAAAAAATGTAAATGTAAAATGTAATACCCCAAGAGACTTGCAGCTGTAATTGCTGCAAAAGTTGACTCTACAAAGTATTGACTTTGGGGGGGCTGAATAGATATGCACGCTCAAGTTTTCTGTTTTTTTGTCTTATTTCTTGTTTGTTTCACAATAAAACATATTTTGCATCTTCAAAGTGGTAGTCATGTTGTGTAAATCAAATGATACAAACCCCCCAAAAATCCATTTTAATTCCAGGTTGTAATGCAACAAAATAGGAAAAATGCCAAGGGGGGTGAATACTTTCGCAAGCCACTCTATGTGGTAGTGGAGTAGGGGCCTGAGGGCACACACTTAGTGTGCTGTGAAATCTGTTATGAATATATTGTAATGTTTTTTTTATTTTCTTAATGTTGCAGGACCCCAGGAAAAGTAGCTGCACCAGCTAATGGGGAACCATAATACATACAAATACAAATACAAAGAGAGGAAACTGTTTAAGAGTCAAAAATCACTAGAGACCTACAGTCAGGCCCAAAATTATCACCATCCTTTATAATGATGAGCAAAAAAAGACTGTTTAAAATAAATAATACAAATACTGAGCTATACTGTATCTCTGAAATTTTGGGGAAAATTATATAATTTTATACAAATACAATTGCTCAGATAAAGACATTTTGATTAACAAGTAATTTTTTTTCTCAAAAAGATAGGGGTCAGAATTATTGACACCCCTGTTTTCAATAACGTTCAATACCTCACCTTGTGAGGATAACGACATTGAGCCTTTTTCTAAAATATTTTATGAGATTGGAGAACACATTGGGAGGGATCTTGAACATTCCTCCATACAAAATCTTTCCAGATCCTTGATATTCTTCGTCTGCGCTTATGGACTGCCCTCTTCAATTCAAACCACAGGTTTTAAATGGGGTTCAAATCCGGAGACTGCAAAATGTTGATTTTGTGGTCAAATAACCATTTCTTTGTGGATTTTGATGTGTGCTTGTGTTTGTTGTCTTGTGGCATCCTGGCAGAGGCAACCAGGTTTTTTTTTCTTTCTCATAAATAACAACTGGTGTGCTGCGACTGGTGAAGGAAATCTCAAGCCTTTTCTCACCTGATATAGAATACCTCATGGTAAGCTGCAGACCCTTTTATCTACCAAGAGAGTTGTCATCCGTAATGATCACGGCCGTCTACAGGCCAACACCACTCTGGCACTCGACGAACTGTATTGGGGCCGTAAACAAACAAGAAACCGCTCACACAGATGCAGCATTTCTGGTGGGCGGAGACTTTAACGCGGGGAGACTTAAAACAGTCCTACCTCACCTCTGCCAACACGTCCGCTGCACCACTAGGGGCGCTAAAACTCTAGACCACTTTTATTCTACCCACAGAAACGCATACAAGGCCCTCCGTCGTCCTCCCTTCGGCTAATCAGACCATGAGTCCATTACTCCTGCTTCCTGTTATGTCGCACGTGCAGCTAACAAAAACATATGGGAATGTCTGCTCTACCCAAAATTACAACCACATAATTGCAGCGTTACCGCAAAAGTGGAAGAGGAAAGTGGAAGGGGGAGAAAGTAAGGAACTTGTCTGTCGGCCTTGCATTAAAGAACATAATTGGTTAAGGAAAACTGTGATAAATAAAAAAGTATATCAGTTTCACTTAAGGGCCAAAGGATTGACAGCCATCCCATGTAGATTGCAAAATAGTTGGGAAGAGATTTTTGACGTACCGATCCCATGGCATAGTGTTTATGAACTGACACGTAAAACGACACCGGATTCAAAAATTAGAATCTTTCAATTTAAATTATTATATAAAATTCTTGCTACCAATATAATGTTATTTATATGGGGGATAAAATCTTCCCAGCTCTGCAGATTTTGCTGTGAAGAGACAGAATCATTAGATCATTTGTTTTGGTTCTGTCCATTTGTAGCTTGTTTTTGGACACAGGTCCAGGAATGGCTAAAGGATTGCAATATTTACCTGGAGCTAACCTTGCAGATAGCATTACTGGGTGATCTGAAAAGTCATAGTCAATCGATCAATAATATAATAATACTTTTAGCAAAAATGTTTATTTTTAATTCAAAATCTGTAGAAGCAATGAGAATAAAAAGGTTCAGAACTTTTGTAAAACATCACAGTACGGTTGAAATATATATGGCAAATAGAAATCCTATATGGATGGTGTTAAGAGATAGATGGGAGGTATTGAATAGAGTTGAAGGATGGGACCAATAACAAATAACAACAAATAATAACAAGATAACTAGTAATGTAAGCATACTGTGTCCATAATAAGTATATAGGTTGTATGTTGGGAGCTTTTGGGAAAGAGCACAGTTAGAAAGATATGGCATATAGAAGCAAACCGGATGGACATCATGAAAATGATCTGAGAGGTTGAGAGTAGAAGAAGTTCAGGAGCAAAAACAAATAAAATAGAATTATTGTAAAATTGACTGTGTCCATAAGGTGTAGATAGTAAAAAATAGTAAGTATAGGCTGGAAGTAGAGGCCTGGGCATTGTTGTTCACTAATTTACCCCAAGTAGGGAAAGGATGGCGGGGTTGAAAAATAATAAAGGGGAGTATATACAGTGGGGAGAACAAGTATTTGATACACTGCCGATTCTGCAGGTTTTCCTACTTACAAAGCATGTAGAGGTCTGTAATTTTTATCATAGGTACACTTCAACTGTGAGAGACGGAATCTAAAACAAAAATCCAGAAAATCACATTGTATGATTTTTAAGTAATTAATTTGCATTTTATTGCATGACATAAGTATTTGATCACCTACCAACCAGTAAGAATTCCGGGTCTCACTGACCTGTTCATTTTTCTTTAAGAAGCCCTCCTGTTCTCTACCCATTACCTCTATTAACTGCACCTGTTTGAACTCGTTACCTGTATAAAAGACACCTGTCCACACACTCAATCAAACAGACTCCAACCTCCAACAGACTCCAACTCCAACCACTCAATCAAACAACTCCAAAATCCTGCAGCGCACGCAAGTCCCCCTGCTCAAGCCAGCGCATGTCCAGGCCCATCTGAAGTTTGCCAATGACCATCTGGATGATCCAGAGGAGGAATGGGAGAAGGTCATGTGGTCTGATGAGACAAAAATAGAGCTTTTTGGTCTAAACTCCACTCGCCGTGTTTGGAGGAAGAAGAAGGATGAGTACAACCCCGAGAACACCATCCCAACCGTGAAGCATGGAGGTGGAAACATCAGGATGATCAAGATGGGGGATTGGAAGTGATGCAGACAATTACATTGTTGGAAGTTACAATCTATCTGCAATATTAAGCTGATCTACCCCCCCCCCCCCCAAAAAAAAAGAAAAAAGAAAAAGAGATAGATAGATGGGAGATGGGAATGGAGCCTAAGCGTTGTTGTTCACTTGTTTACTCCAATTGGGGAAGAGGTGGTGGGGTTGGAAAGTAATGAAGGAAAATATAATTTAAAAAAATATATGTGTGTGTATGTATGTGTATGTGTATGTGTGTATGTGTATGTGTGTATATATATATATATATTTGCGAGAAAAAAAACATATGGGGGCTTGGAAGTGATGCAGACAATTACATTGATGGAAGTTACAATCTATCTGAAATATTAAAGCTGATCTACCCCCTCAAAAAAAAAAATACAAAAGAAATAACCTTAAACAGGAAGTACCAGTGATGGGCTCAGTACAGAAGTGGTCGGACGAAGCAAGAATGGTTTGCTAGTACAGACTGAGATTTGTTTAGGGTAGTCACAGGCTTCATCAATAAGTGCAAAGACAATTTCGTCCCCACAGCGACTATAAGAACGTAGTGTAGACATTACAGTGAAATGCTTACTTACAGCCCTTAACCAACAGTGCATTTATTTTTTATAAAAAAGTAAAATAAAACAACAACAGAAAAGTGTAGAGAATTTCAACAACAAAAAAAAACAGTAGGGAGGCTATATATACAGGGGGGTACCGGTGCAGAGTCAATGTGCGGGGGCACCGGCTAGTTGAGGTACAGTGGGGAAAAAAAGTATTTAGTCAGCCACCAATTGTGCAAGTTCTCCCACTTAAAAAGATGAGAGATGCCTGTAATTTTCATCATAGGTACACGTCAACTATGAAAGATAAATTGAGGAAAAAAAATCCAGAAAATCACATTGTAGGATTTTTAATGAATTTATTTGCAAATTATGGTGGAAAATAAGTATTTGGTCACCTACAAACAAGCAAGATTTCTGGCTCTCACAGACCTGTAACTTCTTCTTTAAGAGGCTCCTCTGTCCTCTCCTCGTTACCTGTATTAATGGCACCTGTCTGAACTTGTTATCAGTATATAATACACCTGTCCACAACCTCAAACAGTCACACTCCAAACTCCACTATGGCCAAGACCAAAGAGCTGTCAAAGGACACCAGAAACAAAATGGTAGACCTGCACCAGGCTGGGAAGACTGAATCTGCAATAGGTAAGCAGCTTGGTTTGAAGAAATCAACTGTGGGAGCAATTATTAGGAAATGGAAGACATACAACACCACTGATAATCTCCCTCGATCTGGGGCTCCACGCAAGATCTCACCCCGTGGGGTCAAAATGATCACAAGAACAGTGAGCAAAAATCCCAGAACCACACGGGGGGACCTAGTGAATGACCTGCAGAGAGCTGGGACCAAAGTAACAACGCCTACCATCAGTAACACACTACGCCGCCAGGGACTCAAATCCTGCTGTGTCCCCCTGCTTAAGCCAGTACATGTCCAGGCCCGTCTGAAGTTTGCTAGAGTGCATTTGGATGATCCAGAAGAGGATTGGGAGAATGTCATATGGTCAGATGAAACCAAAATATAACTTTTTGGTAAAAACTCAACTCGTCGTGTTTGGAGTACAAAGAATGCTGAGTTGCATCCAAAGAACACCATACCTACTGTGAAGCATGGAGGTGGAAACATCATGCTTTGGGGCTGTTTTTCTGCAAAGGGACCAGGACGACTGATCCGTGTAAAGGAAAGAATGAATGGGGCCATGTATCGTGAGATTTTGAGTGAAAACCTCCTTCCATCAGCAAGGGCATTGAAGATGAAACGTGGCTGGGTCTTTCAGCATGACAATGATCCCAAACACACTGCCCGGGCAACGAAGGAGTGGCTTCGTAAGAAGCATTTCAAGGTCCTGGAGTGGCCTAGCCAGTCTCCAGATCTCAACCCCATAGAGAATCTTTGGAGGGAGTTGAAAATCCGTGTTGCCCAGCGACAGCCCCAAAACATCACTGCTCTAGAGGAGATCTGCATGGAGGAATGGGCCAAAATACCAGCAACAGTGTGTGAAAACCTTGTGAAGACTTACAGAAAACGTTTGACCTGTGTCATTGCCAACAAAGGGTATATAACAAAGTATTGAGAAACTTTTGTTATTGACCAAATACTTATTTTCCACCATAATTTGCAAATAAATTCATAAAAAATCCTACAATGTGATTTTCTGGATATTTTTTTCTCATTTTGTCTGTCATAGTTGACGTGTACCTATGATGAAAATTACAGGCCTCTCTCATCTTTTTAAGTGGGAGAACTTGCACAATTGGTGGCTGACAAAATTATTTTTTCCTCCACTGTACATAGGTATTCCTCTTGTCCAGATGGGAGAGGGCAGTGTGCAGTGCGATGGCGATTGCATCGTCTGTGCATCTATTGGGGTGGTAAGCAAATTGAAGTGGGTCTAGGGTGACAGGTAAAGTGGAGGTGATATGATCTTTAACTAGCCTCTCAAAGCACTTCATGATGACAGAAGTGAGTCCTACGGGGCGATTAGTTCAGTTACCTTTGCTTTCTTGGATACAGGAACAATTGTGGCCATATTGAAGCAGGTGGGGTCAGCAGACTGGGATATGGAGATATTGAACATGTCCGTAAACACACCAGCCAGCTGGTCTGCGCATGCTCTGAGGACGTGGCTAGGGATGTCGTCTGGGCCGGCAGCCTTGCGAGGGTTAACACGTTTAAATGTCTTACTCACCAAAAGAGTGGCCTCACATGTGAATCCTTAAAGAGATGGGTGGGGCTAAGGCTTAAGAGGGTGTGTACGATGCTGAATGGGTGTAGACAAAGAAGAGATCTCCAGTTGGTGCACCAAAACCTTCACGGGCCATTGTCTCAAAAGTGAGGTTACAAGTTCAATCGACTTTCAAAGCAGAATTACATTCCCGTTGTTCCTCATCTGCAGTGTGTGATCATCCACCATGTCCCACCCAGGCAATCAAACTGTAAACAAACCCCGGGAGAGATAATTAAAATACCTTCTCAGGGATGCAGAGCAGCCCTAACCTGATCCCATCAACAGCAGCATAGCAACTGTTATGATGTCTCCTCTCCTCTGTCTAAGGCTGGTGCTGTCTCCTCTCCCCTGTGTCAAGGCTGGTGCTGTCTCCTCTCCTCTGTCTAAGGCTGGTGCTGTCTCCTCTCCCCTGTGTCAGGCTGGTGCTGTCTCCTCTCCTCTGTCTAAGGCTGGGTGGCTGTCCCCTCTCCCCCTGGTCAGGCGGTGCTGTCTTCTCCCCCTGTGTCGGGGCTGGTGCTGCCCCCTTTCCCCCGTGTCAGGCTGGTGCGGTCTCCTCCCCTCTGTTAAGGCTGGTGCTGTTCCTCCCCTTTTAAAAAAGGCGGGTGTGCCCCCCCCCCCCCTCTTTTTAAGCTGGTGCGTCTCCTCCCCCTGTGTCAGGCGGTGCTGTCCCCCTCCCCTGTGTCGGCTGGTGTGTCTCCTCTCCCCTGTGTAGGCTGGTGTTTGTCTCCCTCCCTTTCAGGCTGGTGCGTCCCCTTCCCCGTGTCAGGTGGTCTTTTCCCCTCCCCCCTGTGTCGGGCTGGGCGTCCCTTTTCTTTTTAAGGTGGTGCGTCTCCTTCCTCTGTAAAAGGTTGGTTTCTCCTCCTCCCTCTGTTAAGGCTGGTGCTGTCTCCTCTCCCCTGTGTCAGGAGGGTGTGTCCCCTCCCCTCGTCTAAGGGGTGCTGTCCCTCTCCCCGTGTAGGAGGTGCTGTCTCCTCTCCCCTGTGTCAGGATGGTGCTGTCTCCTCTCCCCTGTGTAAGGCTGGTGCTGTCTCCTCTCCTCTGTGTCAGGCTGGTGCTGTCTCCTCTCCCCTGTGTCAGGCTGGTGCTGTCTCCTCTCCCCTGTGTCAGGATGGTGCTGTCTCCTCTCCATGGTGTCAGGCTGGTGCTGTCTCCTCTCGGCTGTGTCAGGCTGGTGCTGTCTCCTCTCTGCTTGTAGAAAAAACAATAGTATAAAGAAACTAAATATGCTTCTCTGCATCTCTGTTCAAATCTGGGTAAAATAATGAAAGGAATGAGAGTCTTATTCAGTACATTTAGTTATTGCTTGCTTTTCCAAAGTCTACCAACCTTGCCAGCAGGCATGCCAGCTATATAACACTGCCAAAATAATGGAAATACTTTAGTAAATGAGGGATACAAAGTACTTTATATGGAAATTGGGTGCTTCAACACAGGTATGGTTGCTGAGTTAATTAAGAAGTTAACATCCCATCATGCTTAGGGTCATGTATAAAAATGCTGTGCAGGACATTATTTTGGTCATTAAATTGGCTACCATGGCTATGCCCCCATAGGATGACAATGCCCCCATCCACAGGGCAAGATTGGTCACTGAATGGTTTGATGAGCATGAAAACTATGTAAACCATATGCCATGGCTGTCTCAGTCACCAGATCTCAACCCAATTCAACACTTATTGGAGATTTTGGAGCGGCGCCTGAGACAGTGTTTTCCACCACAATCAACAAAACACCAAATGATGGAATTTCTCATGGAAGAATGATGTCACATCCCTCCAATAGAGTTCCAGACACTGGTAGAATCTATACCAAGGTATATTGAAGCTGTTCTGGCTCGTGGTGGCCCAACGCCCTACTAAGACACTTTATGTTGGTGTTTCCTTTATTTTGGCAGTTACCTGTAGTTAGACAAGTTAGCTACTCTAACTTGATTGGTAGCCTGAAATGGCTTCTTGGTAGGTTGGGAGATTGGGAACCTATCTGGGCAAGCTAAAGCCAACTTCATAAAATGTATAGGTGGCTAATAGTATCACAGAGAAACAACAAAAATGTATTTGTTAACTTACATCTGATGGCCTCTGCATAATGTAGGCTACAAATACTGTACATGTACAATCTCACAACTCACGTAACTGAGGGGAATCAAGAAATAATTACCCAGAGTACTGTTCAGGTAACAATTTTCTTTTCAGGTTTTCCTCAACCGGAGGAAATGTTCTCCCCATCGCTCAAAAAAGCAAAAAAAATAAACACATTTACTGTTAGAAGCATTACTGCAGCCTGTCTCCTTTAGTTGTGCTAAATAAGCATTTTCTGCTTTGCTGCTTTCTGCTTCCCTCAGAGTGTCGAAGGAAGGGTTGATTCCTGGAGCAAACGGCTCTCAGCAGCCGTGCTTGATTAGGCAGCGTTCCACACTTTAATGCCTGTTAATGGAGTTTTCACATGTCTGTTTTGCATGCAGCGTATCAGCTCCCAGCCACCGTGACTGATAGAGCCGGTTTAAGAGCTCATCAGCCTCCGTCTGAGTCTCTCTTGACCCCGAGGACAGAGTTTATGTTAACAGTCATTTGGTAAAATTATGCAAGAGGGTTGTGTCTTATTGGATTTCTTTAATCTGTCAACTTGTGTGGTTTTTGACTCTTAAGCGTTGTAGCTACGTTTTCACTATTTAATATTTGATAATATAGCATCCGCACAATGTCACCTGTGTTTAGCAGTTACACCGATGAGCTGTTTCACTGTTGTGATCATCTCTGGAGTGAGGTGATGCAATACAAAAAGACAAGTTAAACAATATGTTAATGGTGACATACTTGAACCAAGGACAATAAATACAATAAGTACATTATTAGTTATAGTTTTATTGTGAAGCTTTCTTGTGATTAATTGATTTCTGATCTGTGTCCGGCTCTTCATATCCTGGAGTCTCATCGAGGCCAAACGGTGCAAAGACCTTCTGTACTGAAGCTGTCATTGCAAACTTCACCAGTAGGGACAAAGTTCCACAATATCATACAAATAGTATTTGTACATCCAGACCATATAGATATATACCATATAGATATATACCATATAGATATAGACCATATAGATATAGACCATGTAGATATAGACCATGTAGATATAGACCATGTAGATATAGACCATATAGATCCAGACCATATAGATATAGACAATGTAGATCCAGACCATGTAGATATAGACCATGTAGATATAGACCATGTAGATATAGACCATATAGATATAGTCCATGTAGATCCAGACCATGTAGATATAGACCATGTAGATATAGACCATGTAGATATAGACCATGTAGATATAGACAATATAGATATAGACCATATAGATATAGACCATGTAGATATAGACCATGTAGACCCAGACCATGTAGATATAGACCATGTAGATATAGACCATGTAGATATAGGCCATGTAGATATAGACCATGTAGATATAGACCATGTAGACCCAGACCATGTAGATATAGACCATGTAGATATAGACCATGTAGACCCAGACCATGTAGATATAGACCATATATATATAGACCATGTAGATATAGACCATGTAGATATAGACCATGTAGATATAGACCATGTAGATATAGACCATATAGATATAGACCATGTAGATATAGACCATGTAGATATAGACCATGTAGATATAGACCATATAGATATAGACCATGTAGATATATACCATATAGATATATACCATGTAGATATAGACCATGTAGATATAGACCATGTAGATCCAGACCATATAGATATAGACCATATAGATATAGACCATATAGATCCAGACCATGTAGATATAGACCATGTAGATATAGACCATGTAGATATAGACCATGTAGATATAGACCATGTAGATATAGACCATATAGATATAGACCATGTAGATATAGACCATATAGATATAGACCATATAGATCCAGACCATATAGATATAGACCATGTAGATATAGACCATATAGATATAGACCATGTAGATATAGACCATGTAGATCCAGACCATGTAGATATAGACCATATAGATATAGACCATGTAGATATAGACCATGTAGATATAGACCATGTAATATAGACCATATAGATATAGACCATGTAGATATAGACCATGTAGATATAGACCATGTAGATCCAGACCATATAGATATAGACCATGTAGATATAGACCATGTAGATCCAGACCATGTAGATATAGACCATATAGATATAGACCATGTAGATATAGACCATGTAGATATAGACCATGTAGATATAGACCATGTACATATAGCCCATATAGATATAGACCATGTAGATATAGACCATGTAGAAATAGACCATGTAGATATAGACCATATAGATATAGACCATATAGATCCAGACCATGTAGATATAGACCATGTAGATATAGACCATGTAGATATAGACCATGTAGATATAGACCATGTAGATCCAGACCATGTAGATATAGACCATATAGATATAGACCATGTAGATATAGACCATATAGATATAGACCATGTAGATATAGACCATGTAGATATAGACCATGTAGATATAGACCATGTAGATATAGACAATGTAGATATAGTCCATGTAGATATGGACCATGTAGATATAGACCATGTAGATATAGACCATGTACATATAGCCCATATAGATATAGACCATGTAGATATAGACCATGTAGATATAGACCATGTAGATATAGACCATGTAGATATAGACCATATAGATATAGACCATATAGATCCAGACCATGTAGATATAGACCATGTAGATATAGACCATGTAGATATAGACCATGTAGATATAGACCATGTAGATCCAGACCATGTAGATATAGACCATATAGATATAGACCATGTAGATATAGACCATATAGATATAGACCATGTAGATATAGACCATCTAGATATAGACCATGTAGATATAGACCATGTAGATATAGACAATGTAGATATAGACCATGTAGATATGGACCATGTAGATATAGACCATTTTGATATAGACCATGTAGATATAGACCATGTAGATATAGACCATGTAGATATAGTCCATGTAGATATAGACCATGTAGATATAGTCCATGTAGATATAGACCATATAGATATAGACCATGTAGATATAGACCATGTAGATATAGACCATGCAGATATAGACCATGTAGATATAGACCATATAGATATAGACCATATAGATATAGACCATGTAGATATAGACCATCTAGATATAGACCATGTAGATATAGACAATGTATATATAGACCATGTAGATATAGACCATGTAGATCCAGACCATGTACATATAGACCATGTAGATATAGACCATATATATATAGACCATTTAGATATGGACCATGTAGATATAGACCATGTAGATATAGACCATATAGATATAGACCATGTAGATATATACCATATAGATATAGACCATGTAGATATAGACCATATAGATATAGACCATGTAGATATATACCATATAGATATAGACCATGTAGATATAGACCATGTAGATATAGACCATGTAGATATAGACCATGTAGATATAGACCATGTACATCCAGACCATGTAGATATAGACCATGTAGATATAGACCATGTAGATATAGACCATATAGATATAGTCCATGTAGATCCAGACCATGTAGATATAGACCATGTAGATATAGACCATGTAGATATAGACCATGTAGATATAGACCATATAGATATAGACCATTTAGATATAGACCATGTAGATATAGACCATGTAGATATAGACCATGTAGATATAGACCATATAGATATAGACCATATAGATATAGACCATGTAGATATAGACCATGTAGACCCAGACCATGTAGATATAGACCATGTAGATATAGACCATGTAGATATAGGCCATGTAGATATAGACCATGTAGATATAGACCATGTAGACCCAGACCATGTAGATATAGACCATGTAGATATAGACCATGTAGACCCAGACCATGTAGATATAGTCCATGTAGATCCAGACCATGTAGATATAGACCATATAGATATAGACCATGTAGATATAGACCATGTAGATATAGACCATGTAGATATAGACCATATAGATATAGACCATGTAGATATAGACCATGTAGATATAGACCATGTAGATATAGACCATATAGATATAGACCATGTAGATATAGACCATATAGATATAGACCATGTAGATATAGACCATGTAGATATAGACCATGCAGATATAGACAATGTAGATATAGACCATATAGATATAGACCATATAGATATAGACCATGTAGATATAGACCATCTAGATATAGACCATGTAGATATAGACATTGTAGATATAGACCATGTAGATATACACCATGTAGATCCAGACCATGTAGATATAGACCATGTAGATATAGACCATATATATATAGACCATGTAGATATAGACCATGTAGATATAGACCATGTAGATATAGACCATATAGATATAGACCATGTAGATATATACCATATAGATATAGACCATGTAGATATAGACCATATAGATATATACCATGTAGATATATACCATATAGATATAGACCATGTAGATATAGACCATGTAGATATAGACCATGTAGATATAGACCATGTAGATATAGACCATGTAGATCCAGACCATGTGGATATAGACCATGTAGATATAGACCATGTAGATATAGACCATATAGATATAGTCCATGTAGATCCAGACCATGTAGATATAGACCATGTAGATATAGACCATGTAGATATAGACCATGTAGATATAGACCATATAGATATAGACCATATAGATATAGACCATGTAGATATAGACCATGTAGACCCAGACCATGTAGATATAGACCATGTAGATATAGACCATGTAGATATAGGCCATGTAGATATAGACCATGTAGATATAGACCATTAAGACCCAGACCATGTAGATATAGACCATGTAGATATAGACCATGTAGACCCAGACCATGTAGATATAGTCCATGTAGATCCAGACCATGTAGATATAGACCATATAGATATAGACCATGTAGATATAGACCATGTAGATATAGACCATGTAGAAATAGACCATTTAGATATAGACCATATAGATATAGACCATGTAGATATAGACCATGTAGATATAGACCATGTAGATATAGACCATATAGATATAGACCATGTAGATATATACCATATAGATATATACCATGTAGATATAGACCATGTAGATATAGACCATGTAGATCCAGACCATATAGATATAGACCATATAGATATAGACCATATAGATCCAGACCATGTAGATATAGACCATGTAGATATAGACCATGTAGATATAGACCATGTAGATATAGACCATGTAGATATAGACCATATAGATATAGACCATATAGATCCAGACCATATAGATATAGACCATGTAGATATAGACCATGTAGATATAGACCATGTAGATATAGACCATGTAGATCCAGACCATGTAGATATAGACCATATAGATATAGACCATGTAGATATAGACCATGTAGATATAGACCATATAGATATAGACCATGTAGATATAGACCATGTAGATCAAGACCATATAGATATAGACCATGTAGATATAGACCATGTAGATCCAGACCATGTAGATATAGACCATATAGATATAGACCATGTAGATATAGACCTTGTAGATATAGACCATGTAGATATAGACCATGTAGATATAGCCCATATAGATATAGACCATGTAGATATAGACCATGTAGATATAGACCATGTAGATATAGACCATATAGATATAGACCATATAGATCCAGACCATGTAGATATAGACCATGTAGATATAGACCATGTAGATATAGACAATGTAGATATAGACCATGTAGATATGGACCATGTAGACATATACAATTTAGATATAGACCATGTAGATATAGACCATGTAGATATAGACCATGTAGATATAGACCATGTAGATATAGACCATATAGATATAGACCATGTAGAGATAGACCATGTAGATATAGACCATGCAGATATAGACCATGTAGATATAGACCATATAGATATAGACCATATAGATATAGACCATGTAGATATAGACAATGTAGATATAGACCATGTAGATATGGACCATGTAGACATAGACCATTTAGATATAGACCATGTAGATATAGACCATGTAGATATAGACCATGTAGATATAGACCATGTAGATATAGACCATGTAGATCCAGACCATGTAGATATAGACCATGTAGATATAGACCATGTAGATATAGACCATGTAGATATAGACCATGTAGATATAGACCATATAGATATAGACCATGTAGATATAGACCATGTAGATCCAGACCATGTAGATATAGACCATGTAGATATAGACCATGTAGATATAGACCATATAGATATAGACCATGTAGATATAGACCATGTAGATATAGACCGTGTAGATATAGACAATGTAGATATAGTTCATGTAGATCCAGATCATGTACATATAGACCATGTAGAAATAGACACAGAGACTAGAGAAGTGGATGGGAATGAGACAGTCCTGCTGAGTTCCAAATGGCACCTTAGTCAGTTAATAGTGCACTACTTTAGACTAGGGCCCATAAGGTTCAGGTTAAAAATAATGCACTATATAGGGAATAGGGTACCATTTAGGCCACACCCTACCTTAATTCTACATTTTAAAGTGGCAAATGTTTCATAAAAAATGGTTTGCTGTAGCTGCTTCCTGCTACACTCATGGTAAAATTGCCAATCCATTGTCTATTAGTCCGAGCTGTTAAGTGGTGCAGAGAGAGGCACTGAACCACTCTATCTGGAGAGGATCTTAAGATGAGTGGAGAGAAGATGGAAATGTTCAGTGGAGGGAAGAAGAGAAAGAGAGAGTAGGAGGAATAAAATGTAACCTTTATGGTAAAATTGAGAAGTGAGGATGTGTAACCGACTAGGGTTACAGTTAGGTGGTACATACAGGGCCCACAGCCTTAGGGTTAGGTGGTATGTACAGGGTTAGGGTTAGGTGGTACGTACAGGGTTAGGGTTAGGTGGTACGTACAGGGCCCACAGCTTAGGGTTAGGTGGTACGTACAGGGCCCACAGCCTTAGGGTTAGGTGGTACGAACAGGGCCCACACTTAGGGTTAGGTGGTACTACAGGGCCCACAGCTTTAGGGTTAGGTGGTACGTACAGGGCCCACAGCTTTAGGGTTAGGTGGTACGAACAGGACCCACAGCCTTAGGGTTAGGTGGTACGTACAGGGCCCACAGCCTTAGGGTTAGGTGGTACATACAGGGACAACAGCCTTAGGTTTAGGTGGAAAGTACAGGGCCCACACTGGTTAGGTGGTACGTACAGGGCCCACAGCCTTAGGGTTAGGTGGTACGTACTGGGCCCACAGCCTTAGGGTTAGGTGGTACGTACAGGGTTAGGGTTAGGTGGTACGTACAGGGCCCACAGCCTTAGGGTTAGGTGGTACGTACAGGGCCCACAGCCTTAGGGTTAGGTGGTACGTACAGGGCCCACAGCCTTAGGGTTAGGTGGTACGTACAGGGCCCACAGCCTTAGGGTTAGGTGGTACGTACAGGGCCCACAGCCTTAGGGTTAGGTGGTACATACAGGGCCCACAGCCTTAGGGTTAGGTGGTACGAACAGGGCCCACAGCCTTAGGGTTAGGTGGTACATACAGGGCCCACAGCCTTAGGGTTAGGTGGTACGTACAGGGTTACGGTTAGGTGGTATGTACAGGGCCCACAGCCTTAGGGTTAGGTGGTACATACAGGACCCACAGCCTTAGGGTTAGGTGGTACGTACAGGGCCCACAGCCTTAGGGTTAGGTGGTACGTACAGGGTTAGGGTTAGGTGGTACGTACAGGGCCCACAGCCTTAGGGTTAGGTGGTACGTACAGGGTTAGGGTTAGGTGGTACGTACAGGGCCCACAGCCTTAGGGTTAGGTGGTACATACAGGGCCCACAGCCTTAGGGTTAGGTGGTATGTACAGGGCCCACAGCCTTAGGGTTAGGTGGTACATACAGGGCCCACAGCCTTAGGGTTAGGTGTACGAACAGGGCCCACAGCCTTAGGGTTAGGTGGTACATACAGGGCCCACAGCCTTAGGGTTAGGTGGTACGACAGCTTAGGTTGTGTAGTACAGGGCCCACAGCCTTAGGGTTAGGTGGTACATACAGGCCCACAGCCTTAGGGTTAGGTGGTATACGGTACAGCCTTAGGGTTAGGTGGTACGTACAGGGCCCACAGCCTTAGGGTTAGGTGGTACGTACAGGACCCACAGCCTTAGGGTTAGGTGGTACATACAGGGCCCACAGCCTTAGGGTTAGGTGGTACGTACAGGGCCCACAGCCTTAGGGTTAGGTGGTACATACAGGGCCCACAGCCTTAGGGTTAGGTGGTACGTACAGGGCCCACAGCCTTAGGGTTAGGTGGTTACATTTTTCACGGGGCCCACAGCCTTAGGGTTAGGTGGTACGACAGGGCCCACAGCCTTAGGGTTAGGTGGTACTACATTGGGCCCCACAGCCTTAGGGTTAGGTGGTACGTACAGGGCCCACAGCCTTAGGGTTAGGTGGTACAACAGGCCCACAGCCTTAGGGTTAGGTGGTACGTACAGGGTTAGGAGTTAGGTGGTACGTACAGGGCCACAGCCTTAGGGTTAGGTGGTACGTACAGGGCCCACAGCCTTAGGGTTAGGTGGTACGACAGGGCCCACAGCCTTAGGGTTAGGTGGTACGTACAGGGCCCACAGCCTTAGGGTTAGGTGGTACGTACAGGGCCCACAGCCTTAGGGTTAGGTGGTACGTACAGGGCCCACCAGCCTTAGGGTAGTGGTACATACAGGGCCCACAGCCTTAGGGTTAAGGTGGTACATACAGGGCCCACAGCCTTAGGTTAGGTGGTACATACAGGGTTACGGTTAGGTGGTATGTACAGGGCCCACAGCCTTAGGGTTAGGTGGTACATACAGGGCCCACATCCTTAGGGTTAGGTGGAACGTACAGGGCCCACAGCCTTAGGGTTAGGTGGAACGTACAGGGTTACGGTTAGGTGGTATGTACAGGGCCCACAGCTGCTGTGCTTCTGAGTGAAGCAGAGTGAGAACCGTCACCGTCACCGTCACCGTCACCTTCACCGTCACCGTCACCGTCACAGTCACAGTCACCGTCACCGTCACCTTCAACGTCATTGTCATGTTACCGTCACCATCACCTTCACCGTCACCATCACCGTCACCGTCACCGTCACCGTACATTAGCAAGCCGCCACTGATTTAAGATGTCTATTAGCAGGCCTGACGCTGCGTCCCAAATCACACACAATCCTCTGTATAGTGCCCTACTTTGATCAGAGCCCTGTGAGGGTGCCATTTGGGACGTACCACTACTTTTAAAAGGAGCAGGAAGCCTGACAGGCATGTGACTCCGAGCACCGTCATTAATTCTCATTCATTCATCTGAGTACACCCCCCTTTGTTCAGTTACCGATGAAAAACGATCCAATGTATCCAAGGATTCTGCTTCATTAGGTTGATTCAATATTGATGTATTGTCGCTGCGGTCTAGATAGCTCACAGCCGTCCTGCAGTTCCACTGCAATAGATACACTTCTTTAAAGGAATGGTAATCCTTACCAATTTAATATTTCCATATTGAATAGATGTTAATTAATTATAGCGTAATGAAGACACAAAGTGATGCTCTCGTGGACTGCTGCTGAGTTCGCCATGTATTTCTGCAGTACAGTAGGCAAAACAAGTGGGTTTGCTTTAATATCGTGCTGCATTATGTTTGATTGCCTACCATTTGTGGTTTTGTACATGTTGCCTTCGCAGTGTAAATGTGCATATTTAACATTTGAGAGTCATTTAATTTAATTATATCCCTGGTGATATGTTTTCGGTCTCATTTGTGTGAAACCTGTCAATAACACATATCAGATGGATCCTGTCACTTTGATCAGACTTCTGGATGTACTTTCGGGATGTTATTACATTGATCCAGGGCAGGGTGAGGCAGGGCAGGGTGAGACAGGTTAGGGTGAGGCAGGTTAGGGTGAGGCAGGTTAGGGTGAGGCAGGTTAGGGTGAGGCAGGTTAGGGTGAGGCAGGTTAGGGTGAGGCAGGTTAGGGTGAGGCAGGTTAGGGTGAGACAGGGCAGGGTGAGGCAGGGCAGGGTGAGACAGGGCAGGGTGAGACAGGGCAGGGTGAGACAGGGCAGGGTGAGGCAGGTTAGGGTGAGGCAGGTTAGGGTGAGGCAGGTTAGGGTGAGGGCAGGTTAGGGTGAGGCAGGTTAGGGTGAGGGCAGGTTAGGGTGAGGCAGGTTAGGGTGAGGCAGGTTTAGGGTGAAGCAGGTCTAGGGGTGAGGCAGGTTAGGGTGAGGCAGGTTAGGGTGAGGCAGGTTAGGGTGAGCGGGTTAGGGTAGACAGGTTAGGGTGAGGCAGGTTAGGGTGAGGGCAGGTAGGGTGAGGCAGGCAGGGTGAGGCAGGTTAGGGTGAGGCACGGGCAGGGTGAGACAGGTGCAGTGTGAGACAGGGCAGGGTGGATGCAGGTTAGGGTGAGACAGGGCAGGGTGAGGCGGGCAGTGAGGCAGGTTAGGGTGAGGCAGGGCAGGGTGAGACAGGGCAGGGTGAGGCAGGTTAGGGTGAGACAGGGCAGGGTGAGACAGGGCAGGGTGAGACAGGGCAGGGTGAGACAGGGCAGGGTGAAACAGGGCAGGGTGAGGCAAGGCAGGGTGAGACATGGCAGGGTGAGGCAGGGCAGAGTGAGACAGGGCAGGGTGAGGCAGGGCAGGGTGAGGCAAGGCAGGGTGAGGCAGGGCAGGGTGAGGCAGGGCAGGGTGAGGCAAGGCAGGGTGAGGCAGGGCAGGGTGAGGCAAGGCAGGGTGAGGCAAGGCAGGGTGAGGCAGGGCAGGGTGAGGCAGGGCAGGGTGAGGCAGGCAGGGTGAGGCAGGGCAGGGTGAGACAGGGCAGGGTGAGGCAAGGCAGGGTGAGACTTGGCAGGGTGAGGCAGGGCAGGGTGAGACAGGGCAGGGTGAGACAGGGCAGGGTGAGACTTGGCAGGGTGAGACAGGGCAGAGTGAGACAGGGCAGGGTGAGGCAGGGCAGGGTGAGGCAGGGCAGGGTGAGACAGGGCAGGGTGAGGCAAGGCAGGGTGAGACTTGGCAGGGTGAGGCAGGGCAGAGTGAGACAGGGCAGGGTGAGGCAGGGCAGAGTGAGACAGGGCAGGGTGAGGTAAAATACCAGGTGAGAGACCAGGTGTTTACATTGTCATGGCGTCACCGTGGCTGGAAATGAACACAACCAGCAGGATGAACCTGCAGCCTGCCTACCCGGAATCATCTGCAATCTGATTATCTGTTGTTACCACAGTGGAATGCCCTGCTAGAGACTAAATCACAGCAGTGGGGTACACAGTGGAGATGACATCACAGCAGTGGGGTACACGGTGGAGATGACATCACAGCAGTGGGGTACACGGTGGAGACGACATCACAGCAGTGGGGTACACGGTGGAGACGACATCACAGCAGTGGGGTACACGGTGGAGATGACATCACAGCAGTGGGGTACACGGTGGAGACGACATCACAGCAGTGGGGTACACGGTGGAGACGACATCACAGCAGTGGGGTACACGGTGGAGACGACATCACAGCAGTGGGGTACACGGTGGAGATGACATCACAGCAGTGGGGTACACGGTGGAGACGGCTGACATGGAGAATCTCATCTCTGTAAGCCAGGAGCTCCTACATGAGGTACACACCCTTTGTTTTCTCTGTTAGCGCACAAGCAGATTCTTCAAATAGCCACCCCTTTTGCCTTGATGACAGAAATACCTTATTTACGTAAGTATTCAGACCCTTTGCTATGAGACTCGAAATTGGTCTCGTGTGCATCCTGTTTCCATTGATCATCCTTGAGATGTTTCTGCAACTTGATTGGAGTCCACCTGTGGTAAATTCAATTGATTGAACATGATTTGGAAAGACACACACCTGTCTATATAAGGTCCCACAGTTGACAGTGCATGTCAGAGCAAAAAGCAAGCCATGAGGTCGAAGGAATTGTCCGTAGAGCTCCGAGACAGGATTGTGTCGAGGCACCGATCTGGGGAAGGGTACCAAAACATTTCTGTAGCATTGAAGGTCCCCAAGAACACAGTGGCCTCCATCATTCTTAAATGGAAGAAGTTTGGAACCACCAAGACTCTTCCTAGAGCTGGCCGCCCAGTCATACTGAGCAATCGGGGGAGAAGGGCCTTGGTCAGGGAGGTGACCAAGAACCTGATGGGCACTCTGACAGAGCTCTAGTTCCTCTGTGGAGATGGGAGAACCTTCCAGAAGGACAACCATCTCTGCAGCACTCCACCAATCAGGCCTTTATGGTAGAATGGCCAGACGGAAGCCACTCCACAGTAAAAGGCACATGACAGCCCGCTTGGAGTTTGCCAAAAGGCAAAAGGAAAACCTGCTCCAGAGCAATCAGGACCTCAGACTGGGGCGAAGGTTCACCTTCCAACAGGACAACGACCCTAAGCACACAGCCAAGAAAATGGAGGAGTGGCTTCAGGACAAGTCTCTGAATGTCCTTGAGTGGCCCAGCCAGAGCCCATGCTTGAACCCGATCGAACATCTCTGGAGAGACCTGAAAATAGCTGTGCAGCGACGCTCCTCATCCAACCTGACAGACCTTGAGAGGATCTGCAGAGAAGATCGGGAGAAACTCCCCAAATATGCTTGTAGCGTTATACCCAAGAACACTGGTCAAAGTAGTGCTGCCATTTTGGAGGCAGACATTGTAGGAATATGCAGGCAGGCCAGAGAGCGCAGCACGTCTTTAACAGCGGTAAATATTTATAAAGCATGAGCTGGCCTATCAACACAAATTGAGCTCTTCACTGCTTCGCTGGTTCGCAGTGGGAAGACCTTCGATTTTTCTAGTGGTAACATTTAACTCTGTCCCTGTACATCACCGGATCCTGGATCACCGGATCACTGGATCACTGGATCACTGGATCACCGGATCCTGGATCACTGGATCACTGGATCACTGGATCACCGGATCACTGGATCACCGGATCACTGGATCACTGGATCCTGGATCACTGGATCACCGGATCAGCGGATCCTGAATCACTGGATCACCGGATCACTGGATCACCGGATCACTGGATCACCGGATCACCGGATCACCGGATCCTGGATCACTGGATCACTGGATCACTGGATCACTGGATCACTGGATCACCGGATCCTGGATCACTGGATCCTCACGCTACTGAAGTGGTTTATACCCTAACACTGCTATTGAACTCTTAGTCACAGAGGCTGTGTCTCAAATGGCACCCTATTCTCTATTGTCCTTGGTCAAAAGTAGTGCACTATATAGGGAATATGGTGCTATTTGGGACACTACAACAACGTCTATATGTCTGGATATAAAATAAAAAGAACAGTTGATAGTACTGGGTAATTAGGAATATATCTGTGAATGAAAATAGATTTTGTGAAATGGAGGTGGGTTGGTATTGGTTATTTATTTTTATTTAACCTTTATTTAACTAGGCAAGTCAGTTAAGAACTAATTTGCATTTACAATGACAGCCTACACTGGCCAAACCCGGACGACGCTGGGCCAATTGTGCGCCGCCCTATGGGACTCCCAATCACGGCCGGATTGTGATACAGCCTGGAATCGAACCAGGGGGTCTGTAGTGATGCAGTGAGATGCAATGCCTTAGAACGCTGCTCCACTTGGGAGCCCTGTGTACCACACAGGCATTTACTTTGATTCAGTGAGAGATTACATAATTATTGCTGCGTGCCACATGCCACCCTATTCCCTATTTAGTGCACTACTTTTGACCAAGATCCATAGGGAATAGGGTGGCATTTAGGGTACACAATGTGTGTTTCACTGAGTAATATATCAGTAGGATTATAAAAGCACATGCAGGGATGGAGGAGTGAAAATCCCAACTATGTTTTTTGGAGGTAGCCATCATGCATTGCCGGCATTAGGATATCACTCAGGGACTGTCGTCACGGTGCATTTGCCAAATTACACTAACGTCTTAATGAGGGCAGAGAGGGAGAGGGAGAGGAAGTGAGAGAGATTTGAGTGTGAAGAAAGAGAAAGAGAGTGAGAGGAGAGTGAAAGAGAGAGAGAGAGAGAGAGAGAGAGAGAGAGAGAGAGAGAGAGAGAGAACTGCATACTAACACTACCTCCTCTCTGGCCATGTGCGAGCAGCAGCAATCACAGCAGGGTAAGACACATGGCATCATATCATCATGGTTTACTATCTCAAACCAGACTGTAGAGAACAGACGAGCAGAGACACGAGGAGCAGAGAGAGCGCGCGAGAGAGCGCAGCAGAGGCGAGAGCGAGAGCGCAGTAGAGAGAGCGTGAGCCCGACAGAGATGCCGACGAGACGCGCTGAGCAGCGGAGCGCGCGCGCCGCGCTACGCGCGAGCGCAGCCGAGGGCGCCCAGAACATCTAGCAACGCCCCCAAAACAGCCGCGAATAGCGCACCCACGACAACCGCCCACGCCACAAAGCGAAAACCCAACTCGTTATCTCTCCACTCCCCCTTCTTCTATCTGCTCTCGATCTATCTCTCTTCTCGCTCATCTCATCTCCTCTTCTCTGCTTCTCTCTCTCTCTCTATCTCTCTCTCTCTTCTCTCTCTCTCTCTCTCTCTCTCTCTCTCATTCCTCCAGTACTGGACAGCTTGCATGAACAGGATCCAATATCTTGGCCCACAGAGTTGATGGACAATTACTCACACAAAATACTGATGGAGCGGATGGTATATGGACCCTGTGTATGGTACTATTGTGTGCCATTAGCCATTCACCAACATTTAATGTTTGAACGGGGACCCTGTTGGCAGAACGTCCACGGTCTGTTCCTCTAACGATGTAAATGATGATCCTCTCCCCCCTACACTTTATCCATAGCTATATGAGTGAGGGGATACAGGGTGTGCAGCAGGACAGAACACAAAGCCATTTACAGTCAGGTAGGACTCTAGTGTGTGTGGTTCGCTGTGGTTGACCATAAGTGACATAGAGAAAGGAGGGATGGATTGGGAGGTGAATGCTGACAGATTGGCTGAATGGACTAGGCATCCAGCTGGACCGGTGCCACTCTCAGAGAAATCACGCTACGAGAGGATTTGGTTTCCACAGTCAGTCACTGTGAGCATGCACCACCACCACAGAACAAACTACTCAACGTTACATTCACATTAAAGGTTGCAATACATACTCACAATGTCAGTGGTTCAATCCTTAGTTTGTACCAGGGTTGGGAGAAATTCAACTTAAAATGAGTAAATTCAGGAAGTAAACTGAAATTCCAATGAAACATTTTCTGAATCGGAATTTAAATGGAATTGGCCCTAACCCTGTCATTATAAGTCATTTTAAATCTTAGCTCATATAACATAACAGGGTGAACTATAAGACATTTACTGTACTAATAACTGATCTATGACTAACGCGGACTGCTCTCCTCTTTTAGAAGTCGTGCACCAAGGTGATACTGTTATTATCGAAGCACGACACAGCTCTGCACCTCGTTTGGCGTGAACTACTTTAGTTAACGAGCCCTCGCATTATTGCACCCAGCACTTTAGTAGGTCTTCACTGGATCTCAGAAAAATCAAAGAGGGAAGTAAAAAATAAACATCAAAGAAAATACTTGTGGAATAAATAATCGTCAACAGCCACCCAAAACAACATAAAACAACAAACAGCAAGAAAAGCCTGGCCAAAAGTGGTTGTACAGTACAGCACTTCCCCTAGTTAATAAGCTAGTTACTGTGTGAACTGAGGCCTAGCAATAGCAGCCATAGTCAGAACTATGCTTGATAAATGAGACCGTGCCACTTAAGTCCTGAAAGCTCAGATTTAGCTTTACCAGTAGAACAACTTCTAAAAACTACAGTTGTTTTTGAGGTTGTTTGGTTCATTCATCATTGCTAAGGTCAAATCTGCAATGCCACAACACAAGACTCTTTTAGCATTAATGGAAAATACGTACACTAAAAACATGCAGTGGAACAGCTGAGATTGTTCACATACGTAAAAATGCATGCACACATGACTGTAAGTTGCTTTGGATAAAAGCGTCTGCTAAATGGCATATTATTATTATTATTATTATTATTATTATTATTATTATTATTATTATACAAAAATAGTGTATGTATAGTGTATGTATGCATATATGTATGCATGTGTATATATATATGTGTATGTGTGTTTATATGTATATATGTATATATATAAATATATATATATATATATATATATATATATATATATATATATATATATATGCGAGAAAAAAACAACATATGGGGGATTGGAAGTGATGCAGACAATTACATTACACAAGTTACACTCTATCTGCAATATTAAAGCTGATCTACCCCTAAAAAAAATGTAAAAAGCAAAAGAGAGAGAGACAGAGAGATGTTGGCAGAGAACCAGGCTTAATGTTATTCAGCCTCCCACTCTGCTGCCTTCTCTCCTCTCAGTGTCAGAAGGTTGAGGCAAGATGAGACAGAGGAACAGCATAAATGGGATTTGGCCTTTTGAAGAGTATTGATTTGGAAATTAGAGCGAGATCCAGGATTTACCAGAGGATCTTGTATAAGACTATCTTTAAGGATATACCAGTTCACACACTTAGCTTTGTTGTGTCTTTAGGTGACTGGTACAAAGTCAAGCATGTTGGTGGAGTGGGAGATGGTGGCATCGAACAGTTCTGCATGCCTGAGATTCCGTTTTTGCCCTTGACAGTTTGGTTGTCCCCTCTAACATTCCACCTCAGATATCTATATCCTGCACAGTCCGCAGAAACAACAGTGTCTACAGAGTCTAAATAGCTGCATTTCAACTGGAGTTTTTTTTTAAAAGTGAAGTGTCCACACCTTACCAATCTGCTTAACTCTCAGGAGGCTGGCTAACCTCTGGTCCTTTTAAAACATAATTATGTGTCTGTGCTGCCTTGTGAGTGCCATCCTCCGTATTAATTAGCCGATGGACTGGAAACGAGCTGTTTAAACTTTGATGCCAAATGGATTCGTTCAGTGGAAGTGGTACTAGCCACACTACTCAGAGAGAAGTTTTAAACCAAACCAAAGAAAACTATTTTTTTTCTGATTGACATTTAGCTTTGAATGAATAATTTATGATGTTGGAATGGTTGTAATAACATTTTTTTGATAGGCTACTGACATATACAGTACTAACCTAATGTTACCATGTTTTCTACCATCAGAAATGGATGATTAAATTATGTAATGATATCTCTCTGTGTGAGGTAACATCTCACACTTCAGACCTACTCTCCAAACCTCAGACTTCACTTCAGAAAATGTTTGCTCTCACATTTTTTTTGCATTTCCATCATCTTGTGTGACATGAACATTGAATTGGTTTAGCACTTTGTAAAGTGTAATGATCTTCCCCCATCGGCAATTCTCTGTGACAATTCAAGGGAAATAAGTTCGTTCTGTCATGTGTGGCAACATTCACTCCCGTTCCACTTCCACTTCTAACAGATCTGGGCCGGCTCAGTGGAGAATAGAATACCTTGAAAGGAAACGTTCTCAAAGTTGTTTCTCTGAGGAGGAAGTACAGAACAAAGCCTCCATTATCAGACCTGTCTTCCTTCTGTGCAGAAGCCCTCTTATTCTCTCATTCCAAACGAGCTCTGGGACCCCTGTCTCCCCTCTCAGCCCAATCTCTATTCAAGATCCACAGTGTCTCACCATTTTGTCTTGGCTTACAGGAGACTGAACTCTGATCTCGTCTCCTCTCGGTGTTTATAATAGGCACGTAGAGTAGGCCAAGGGGTTTTCTCGTTTGGGCAAAAGTCCGTCCTCCATCCTCTCTCCTCCATCCTCTCTCCTCTGTGACCCGGAAGTGGTCATAGAGTGTCAGGCCATTAGTAGTCAAACGGAAGTCGGGCCCCTCCCCTCCTCCATATCCTCCTTTTAGTGAGGAAGCCCAAGTGTATCCTACCAGGAAGGGTTTTAATATCTGCCACACCCCCTTTGAATCAGCTGTTGTTTTGTCTGAGTTGAAAAGCGTGCTCACATTTAAAAACAATATTCTACTTCTTCCTTTTATCTATAAAATGTCTTGCACATCTAATTTAATTTGTTTTGATCACTTGACACATTTAATTTGGGATTCACTCCTGTAAATGTCATTTGGCTGATCACATGCGAAAGGGAAGAAGAATTCAAACAAGCACATTTTCATCCACGTTCTCTCTCCTCGTCGCCACTACCCACTATCCAATACCCACTAACCACTACCCACTACCCACTACCCACTACCCACTACCCACTAACCACTACCCACTACCCACTACCCACTACCCACTACCCACTACCCACTACCCACTACCACTACACACTACCCACTACCCACTACCCACTATCCACTACCCACTATCCACTACCCACTACCCACTACCCACTATCCACTACCCACTATCCACTACCCACTGCCCACTACCCACTATCCACTACCCACTACCCACTAACTAAACTAAACTGAAAACTAGCTGTTATTGACAGCGAGGTTTGGAACTCTCCGTCTTACTGGTCTATTAACTAATTTACCACCTGGTGATGTCACCAGGCAGGCCAAAACTCCATCCCACCAAAACAGGCTGATATTTCAGGTGGTCTGTCACGATCGTTGGAGGAAGTGGACCAATGCGCAGCGTGATGAGTGAACACACTTTTAATTTAGATTCACCACACCGTGAAGTCCTAAGTAACAGACACAAACCATACACGGAACAAGATCCCACAAAACACTGTGGCAAAACAGGCTGCCTAAGTATGGTTCCCAATCAGAGACAACAATCAACAGCTGATTCACGTTGCCTCTGATTGAGAACCACACCGGCCAACATAGAAAACACATGAGCTAGATAAACAACCTAGAACACAGACACATAGAAACTACACACCCTGGCTCAACATAACAGAGTCCCAGAAACTACACACCCTGGCTCAACATAACAGAGTCCCAGAGCCAGGGCGTGACATGGTCATTTCAAACAACTCTTACACTAAAAGGGCATTATAATCATTTTTTACAATTTCACAGTATTATTCCAACCTCATAGTGTGGAAATATATATAAAACACAGGAAAATCACATTGTTGACTGCACTGGGCCTTTAAAATACATATTCGTAAACATTTACATCAACTATTGTGTGAATAAGTTTGTTTCTATTTAGATTTTGTTTTAAATTCCAAACAAATGCAAATGTCTAACACAGCTTGTAGTTTAGTAGACATGCATCAGAATCTATTTTGTTGAGTTCCAAATGGCATACTATTCCCTATGTAGTATACTACTTCTGACCAGGGCCCGTAGGGGGCGCTAAATACGGAATAGGGTACTAGGGGTTCTGGTCAGCAGTAGTGCACTATACAGGGAAAAAGGTGCAATTTGGAACATAGCCAGAATGTATTTGGTGGTGCTGGTGTTGGTGGTGGTGGTGGTGGTGATGGTGATGGTGGTGGTGGTGGTGAAGGTGGTGGTGACGGTGGTGGTGGTGGTGGTGGTGACGGTGGTGCTGGTGGTGACGGTGGTGGTGGTGGTGACGGTGGTGGTGGTGATGGTGATGGTGAGGGTGGTGGTGATGATGTGGATGATGGTAGTGATGGTGGTGATGGTGGTGATGGTGATGGTGTGGATGATGGTAGTGGTGATGGTGATGGTGATGGTGATGGTGATGGTGATGGTGATGGTGATGGTGATGGTGATGGTGGTGGTGGTGGTGGCAGCGATGGAGCCTTCTAATTTGAGGGAGTTGTCATACTGCTTTAGAGAGCTATATATTAATATCTCTGTTGTAAATTCTATTATTGGTTTGAAAACAGGGATGATTATCTCCTTCCGGCCGAGAGAGGAACAACAAATGAATGTACTCACGTAGGCTAATCAAAATGTGTAGAGATCCATCAGACAGAATGTATACACAATCGATAACGCCTTGAAAGACATTTAATAAGATGTAGACACATAGAGGCAGGAACAGGGGACCTGCGAGTGGATACCACCCGGGTATAACACGCGAACAGAAGAAACGCTTGGCAGCTTGTTTGAAAGCAGCGCTGCGGACCAGAAGCAGAAGAACGTGGTGTTTCAGTACGATCTGGTTAGAGTGACGGCATGGAGATCTGCTGTGCTGTGTGAGGATGTACAAACACATTCACGCACGCACTCACACACGCACACAAACACACACAAATGCGCGCGCACACACGGTTAGAATGGAGATCTGCTGTGCAGAGAGGTCTTCTGTGCTGTGTAGGATGTACAAACTCATTCGCGCGCACACACACACACACACACACACACACACACACACACACACACACACACACACACACACACACACTCACACACACACACACGGTTAGAATGGAGATCTGCTGTGCTGTGACCTCACAGCACAGCGCAGTAGTTCTACCCCTCAAACAGGGAGACATGGGAAGCATTGACCTGTTCTTTCTAGAACTTTCCATCCTGTCCCCAACCAATCCTTCCAGATGATGAAAATGCTACTTGTACCATATTACACAGGAGTGCTCCTGTTCATGGCAGTTTGATCATGCTGGAAGGATTGATAGTCTGATCATGCTGGAAGGATTGATAGTCTGATCATGCTGGAAGGATTGGTAGTTTGATCATGCTGGAAGGATTGGTAGTTTGATCATGCTGGAAGGATTGATAGTCTGATCATGCTGGAAGGATTGGTAGTTTGATCATGCTGGAAGGACTGGTAGTCTGATCATGCTGGAAGGATTGATAGTCTGATCATGCTGGAAGGATTGATAGTCTGATCATGCTGGAAGGATTGATAGTCTGATCATGCTGGAAGGATTGGTAGTTTGATCATGCTGGAAGGATTGGTAGTTTGATCATGCTGGAAGGATTGGTAGTTTGATCATGCTGGAAGGATTGGTAGTTTGATCATGCTGGAAGGATTGGTAGTTTGATCATGCTGGAAGTCTACATCTTATTAAATGTCTTTCAAGGCGTTATCGATTGTGTATACATTCTGTCTGATGGATCTCTACACATTTTGATTAGCCTACGTGAGTACATTGATTTGTTGTTCCTCTGTCGGCCGGAAGGAGATAATCATCCCTGTTTTTAAACCAATAATAGAATTTACAACAGATATATTAATATATAGCTCTCTATAGCAGTATGACAAATCCCTCAAATTAGAAACTGAATTTATTTCAGCAGCAGATGTCAGATTATGTTATTCCCATTGTAAAAAATTACTTGGTTGGGACATTGCTTAGCTAAACAGACACTTAAAAAAAATTGATTATTCCTGGAGTCCTGACTAGCTGAATGACTTATCAGTCATCTACATTCTAATACTACATTCAGGATCCTAGCAGGTCCTGTGAGCTATCAGATTGAACTCAGGAGAGAGTGGTGAGATGTTCAGCAAAAGCATCCTGTGTACCAAATGGCACCCTATTCTCTGTAGTGTGCCTATTGCCCTGGTCAAAAATAGTGCACTAAACAGGCAATAGGGTGCCAAATGGGACGCGGAAAAATAGGCTTCTGCTCTGCTTGGAGGCACAGAGGGGAACCACTATATATATGCTAATACGGTTTGTTTATTCAGATCAGGAAGATGATACGAAGACGGGAAAAGTGGAGTTGGGAAACGCATTCTATTCCCCAACACAGCTTTTTCTCGGCAGGTATTCTATTTTTTTGTGTTCTCATGTTTATCCCATTGTCCACTGAATGACCCCTTATCTTGTCATATGGCTAACATGGCAACAATATCTTATAGAATTAAGTTGAATTATACAATAACAGCATATTACTTGTATTATTGGTTATTTCCTGATCCCATGATTATCATTCTCCCACAATACTGTCATCTTCAAGCAAACTCTGAAAGTAAATATATAATCTATATCAATCTAGGTTACAGTAATATATAACAATCTAGTTTACAGTAATATATAACAATCTAGGTTACAGTAATATATAACAATCTAGGTTACAGTAATATATAACAATCTAGGTTACAGTCATATATAATAATCTAGTTTACAGTAATATATAACAATCTAGGTTACAGTAATATATAATAATCTAGGTTACAGTAATATATAATAATCTAGGTTACAGTAATATATAACAAGCTAGGTTACAGTAATATATAATAATCTAGGTTACAGTAATATATAACAATCTAGGTTACAGTAATATATAATAATCTAGGTTACAGTAATATATAACAATCTAGGTTACAGCAATATATCATAATCTAGGTTAGAGTAATATATAACAATCTAGGTTACAGTCATATATAATAATCTAGTTTACAGTAATATATAACAATCTAGGTTACAGTAATATATAATAATCTAGGTTACAGTAATATATAATAATCTAGGTTACAGTAATATATAACAAGCTAGGTTACAGTAATATATAATAATCTAGGTTACAGTAATATATAACAATCTAGGTTACAGTAATATATAATAATCTAGGTTACAGTAATATATAACAATCTAGGTTACAGTAATACATAATAATCTAGGTTACAGTAATATATAACAATCTATGTTACAGTAATATATCATAATCTAGGTTACAGTAATATATCATAATCTAGGTTACAGTAATATATAATAATCTAGGTTACAGTAATATATAATGATCTAGGTTACAGTAATATATAACAATCTAGGTTACAGTAATATATCATAATCTAGGTTACAGTAATATATCATAATCTAGGTTACAGTAATATATAACAATCTAGGTTACAGTAATATATCATAATCTAGGTTACAGTAATATATCATAATCTAGGTTACAGTAATATATAACAATCTAGGTTACAGTAATATATCATAATCTAGGTTACAGTAATACATAGTAATCTAGGTTACAGTAATATATCATAATCTAGGTTACAGTAATATATCATAATCTAGGTTACAGTAATATATAACAATCTAGGTTACAGTAATATATCATAATCTAGGTTACAGTAATACATAGTAATCTAGGTTACAGTAATATATCATAATCTAGGTTACAGTAATATATCATAATCTAGGTTACAGTAATATATAACAATCTAGGTTACAGTAATATATCATAATCTAGGTTACAGTAATACATAGTAATCTAGGTTACAGTAATATATCATAATCTAGGTTACAGTAATATATCATAATCTAGGTTACAGTAACATATCATAATCTACAGGTAACTGCCAAAATAAAGGAAACCCTTGAGTAAATTATGAATACAAAATATAATGAAAGCAGGTGCTTCCACACAGGTGTGGTTCCTGAGTTAATTAAGCAATTAACATACCATCATTCTTAGGGTCATACATTGGCTAGGAAAAAAATAGATCTCAGTGACTTTGAAGGAGGGGTCTCAAAGGAGCACTGGGTGTTTAAAGGGCGCCTCAGTCTCCATATCTCAACCCAATTCTGCATCGTTGGGAAAGAGCTCTCAAGGTAAGAATTTCAACTGTCCTGTTTTACACCTGTTGTATCCTCTGCACGTGGAGAATAAACGTTGAAACTTGAAACAGTTGAACACTTACGGGAGATTCTTGAGCGAAGCATGAGACAGCGTTTTCCACCACCATCAACAAAACACCAAATGATGGCGTTTCTCATGGAAGAATCTCTCCGATAGAGTTCCAGACACTTGTAGATTCTATGCCGAGGTTCTTTGAAGCTGTTCTGGCTCGTGGTGGCCCAACGCCCTATTAAGACACTTTATGTTGGTGATTCCTTTATTTTGGCAGTTACCTGTATGTATGTATGCTATAACAGGAGAGGAATAGAGTAATAGTGTGTAATAAATTGTTCTTTTAAGGTAATATTGAACTGTCACTCTAACATGACTGAGTATATTTGCATATGTGAGAACAATTAAACAGGCTTGCTTCATACGTTTCTCTGATCTCTCTCTCTCTCTCTCTCTTCTCTCTCTCTCTCTCTCTCTCTCTCTCCTCTCTCTCTCCCCTCTCTCTCTCTCTCTCTCTCTCTCTCTCTCTCACACACACTCACTCACAAATTATTCTGATCCCTCCTTCTTCCTGTTCCCACAGAAGACGGCCAGATGAATGAGTGAACAAATTACCATGAATTAAAACAGCATCAAGGGAAAAAAAAAAACTTGACCTTTTCCTATTTTCACGGAGTGTGTGTGTGTGTGTGTGTTTTAATTAGATCTGCCTCAACATATTGATCTTTTAAAAACCAATAGCTCACTCCTCATATTAGTTACCTCCGCGACAGAGAAATGATGCTGTGCTTATACCCAGATATATTCTGCTGCGTTGCCATAACTATAAATCCAATATTCCCATTAGGACATAAACCATTTTTCTCAAAAGTGCTTAAGAAAACAAAGGATCACCCGACTCTATAAATCTGAATCTCTGCCATCCATTCTTTAATATAACGAAACCAGCATTCACTCGACTGTGGTCAATGAAAATACTCATTCCTGGCTCTATCAGTTGGGAGGCTCTTGACACGTAACCTGCGTCCCAAAAAGGCACCCTGTTCCCTTCATGGGCTCTGGTAAAAAGTATCGTATTATATAGGGAATAAGGGTGTCATTTGGGACTCATATATAGTTTTTATACCACGCCTGCATTGGCGTGAAGCTGAAGCCTCCGTGGATATTACCATTATACCTAAATTTGAAATACAAAGAGGAATGAAAACCAGCAGCTTTATATTCCCAGTCTTAGTGTCATTGATCCCAAATCCCGACCCCTATTACTCGAAAGGTTCTCCTGCTGTTTAGTTAATTTCTCACACACAGAGAAGCTAGGCTGTTCTGCCTGCTCCGTCTTTCTCCATAGAGCTAGGCTGTTCTGCCTGCTCCGTCTTTCTCCAGAGAGCTAAGGCTGTTGTGCCTGCTCCGTCTTTCTCCAGAGAGCTAGGCTGTTCTGCCTGCTCCGTCTTTCTCCAGAGAGCGCTAGGCTGTTCTGCCTGCTCCGTCTTTCTCCAGAGAGCTAGGCTGTTGTGCCTGCTCCATCTTTCTCCAGAGAGCTAGGCTGATGTGCCTGCTCCGTCTTTCTCCAGAGAGCTAGGCTGTTCTGCCTGCTCCGTCTTTCTCCAGAGAGCTAGGCTGTTCTGCCTGCTCCGTCTTTCTCCAGAGAGCTAGGCTGTTGTGCCTGCTCCATCTTTCTCCAGAGAGCTAGGCTGTTGCGCCTGCTCCGTCTTTCTCCAGAGAGAGCTAGGCTGTTCTGCCTGCTCCGTCTTTCTCCAGAGAGAGCTTGGCTGTACTGCCTGCTCCGTCTTTCTCCAGAGAGTTAGGCTGTTGTGCCTGCTCCGTCTTTCTTCAGAGAGCTAGGCTGTTGTGCCTGCTCCGTCTTTCTCCAGAGAGCTAGGCTGTTCTGCCTGCTCCGTCTTTCTCCAGAGAGAGCTTGGCTGTACTGCTTGCTCCTTCTTAAACACTTCAGCGGCAGAATATTTTTAGCATCCACCTTTGCAATCCACTGTTGCCGTGGAAGCAAATAAACAGTGTTCTATCCGAGGAATAATAGTGTTTAACATAATTTTTTATGACTATCTCATCTCTGTACCACACATACAGTGGCGAAAAAAAGTATTTAGTCAGCCACCAATTGTGCATGTTCTCCCACTTATAAAGATGAGAGAGGCCTGTAATTTTCATCATAGGTACACGTCAACTATGACAGACAAATTGAGGAAAAAAAATCCAGAAAATCACATTGTAGGATTTTTAATGAATTTATTTGCAAATTATGGTGGAAAACAAGTATTTGGTCACCCACAAACAAGCAAGATTTCTGGCTCTCACAGACCTGTAACTTCTTCTTTAAGAGGCTCCTCTGTCCTCCACTCGTTACCTGTATTAATGGCACCTGTTTGATCTTGTTATCAGTATAAAAGACACCTGTCCACAACCTCAAACAGTCACACTCCAAACTCCACTATGGCCAAGACCAAAGAGCTGTCAAAGGACACCAGAAACAAAATTTTAGACCTGCACCAGGCTGGGAAGACTGAATCTGCAATAGGTAAGCAGCTTGGTTTGAAGAAATCAACTGTGGGAGCAATTATTAGGAAATGGAAGACATACAAGACCACTGATAATCTCCCTCGATCTGGGGCTCCACGCAAGATCTCACCCCGTGGGGTCAAAATGATCACAAGAACGGTGAGCAAAAATCCCAGAACCACACGGGGGAACCTAGTGAATGACCTGCAGAGAGCTGGGTCCAAAGTAACAAAGCCTACCATCAGTAACACACTACACCGCCAGGGACTCAAATCCTGCAGTGCCAGACGTGTCCCCCTGCTTAAGCCAGTACATGTCCAGGCCCGTCTGAAGTTTGCTAGAGTGCATTTGGATGATCCAGAAGAGGATTGGGAGAATGTCATATGGTCAGATGAAACCAAAATAGAACTTTTTGGTAAAAACTCAACTCGTCGTGTTTGGAGGACAAAGAATGCTGAGTTGCATCCAAAGAACACCATACCTACTGTGAAGCATGGGGGTCGAAACATCCTGCTTTGGGGCTGTTTTTCTGCAAAGGGACCAGGACGACTGATCCGTGTAAAGGAAAGAATGAATGGGGCCATGTATCGTGAGATTTTGAGTGAAAACCTCCTTCCATCAGCAAGGGCATTGAAGATGAAACGTGGCTGGGTCTTTCAGCATGACAATGATCCCAAACACACCGCCCGGGCAATGAAGGAGTGGCTTCGTAAGAAGCATTTCAAGGTCCTGGAGTGGCCTAGCCAGTCTCCAGATCTCAACCCCATAGAAAATCTTTGGAGGGAGTTGAAAGTCCGTGTTGCCCAGCGACAGCCCGAAAACATCACTGCTCTAGAGGAGATCTGCATGGAGGAATGGGCCAAAATACCAGCAACAGTGTGTGAAAACCGTGTGAAGACTTACAGAAAACATTTGACCTGTGTCATTGCCAACAAAGGGTATATAACAAAGTATTGAGAAACTTTTGTTATTGACCAAATACTTATTTTCCACCATAATTTGCAAATATATTCATTAAAAATCCTACAATGTGATTTTCTGGAAAAAAAATTCTCATTTTGTCTGTCATAGTTGACGTGTACCTATGATGAAAATTACAGGCCTCTCTCATCTTTTTAAGTGGGAGAACTTGCACAATTGGTGGCTGACTAAATACTTTTTTCCCCCACTGTATATAAATTATCGGTCCCTCAGTCGAGCAGTGAATTTCAAACACAGATTGAACCACAAAGACCAGGGAGGTTTTCTAAAGCCTCGCAAAAAAGGGCACCCATACCTAGATGGGTAAAAACAGACATTGAATATCCTTTTGAGCATGGTGAAGTTATTAATTACACTTTGGATGGTGTATCAATACACCCAGTCACTACAAAGATACAGCCATCATTCCTGACTCAGTTGCCGGAGAGGAAGGAAACCGGTCAGGGATTTCACCATGAGGCCAATGGTGACTTTAAAACAGTTATAACGTTTAATGGCTGTTATAGGAGAAAACTGAGGATGGATCAACAACATTGTAGTTACTCCACAATACTAATCTAATTGACAGAGTGAAAAGAAGGAAGCCTGACCAAAATAAAAACTTTCCAAAACATGGATCCTGTTTGAAACAAGGTACTAAAGTAATGCTGCAAAAAATGTGGCAAAGCAATTCACTTTTTGTCCTGTATACGAAGTGTCATGTTTGGGGCAAATCCAATACAACAAATCACGACCACCATCGTCGTGGGCAGCTCGATGGTGAGAGGTTTTGGCCTGCCTGCGGCCTGTGGGCCGACCAAGGTCCACTGTCACCCAGGCGCATGTGTCCAAGACATCAACTATTTCCTGCCCAAAATTTCTAGGCAACTACTCTAATATCGGAACCTTTGTCACTCACGTTGGATTTAACGACATTCGCTTTCGGCAATCTGAGGAACTGAAGAAAGACTATAACGTTCTCTTGAACACTCTTGTTTGCACAGGGAATAAAACAATCACATCTGGCCCCCTGCCGTGCTATAGAAGGGATTCAAGAACATTACATCCGCCTCGCTGCCCTAAACGAGTTCCTGAAGAAACTCTGCCAAGACAGGAATGTCTCCTTTTGTGACAATTTTGACTGGCTCTTTAAAAGAGATGGGAATTCACCCTAACCGCAGGGGTTTATCTCCATCAACACAGTGAACTGCTTAAGAGACTGACGGTCTGGGTTGGTTTGGTAGCGCTCGAGTCCTCCCTATCGTAATAAGCAACAGAGGACATGGAAATCATATTATTATCCATAGAAATAGAAGTGCAGTGAATGTAAATAACCTAATCTGTGTTCCTTTAACTGTTAGCTCCGAGGGTTATTGTCTGCAATAATCATATGCACATAGAATTTAATTCCACTGTTTGCACTGAAACTGTCTGCCCACTGTGGGCAGTCACTGACATGTTTACCTCGGATCAGCCTCTCAGAATAGCACTAAAAACAAACAAGCAACACAGAAAAGGTCCAAAAATTTTCCATATTAAGGTTCATGAAATGGACAACTTATTAACATCAGACAACATCCATATTCTGTCCATCTCTGAAACACACTTAGATAATTCCTTTGATGATGCAGTATTAGCTATACATGGTTATAGAATATACAGGAAAGATAGAAACAAGATTTTGCAACGATTCCAATGTCGAAGATGTGAAAAATATTTGTTGGTCTGATGTGTGTAATGAGGAACATCTGGACGCTGCACTTGAAGCATTTATGAAACTGCTTCGTCCGGTTACTGATAGGCATGCTCCCATCAAGAAACGGACTGTTAGAGCTGCCAAATCCCCATGGATAGATGATGGATTGAAAAACTGTTTGGCTGAGAGGGTTGAGGCAAAGGGAATAGCAAATAAGTAAATAACACAGCAGACGGGCAACCATACAGTCAATTGAGCAATCACGTAACTAAACTAAACAAAAAGAAGAAGGAACTATACTATGGAACAAAGATATGTGATATAAAGAATGATCTTACAATCTCTGGAGTACTTTAAATGAAATTCTAGGCAAAAAAGCTAACTTGGCTCCATCCTTCATTGAGTGGTCCTCTGTAGCTCAGCTGGTAGAGCACGGCGCTTGTAACGCCAAGGTACTGGGTTCGATCCCCGCGACCACCCATACACAAAAAAAATTATGCACGCATGACTGTAAGTCGCTTTGGATAAAAGCGTCTGTTAAATGGCATATTATTATTGATGCAGATGGATTGTTCATAACAAAACCCTTTGATATTGCCGACTTTTTTTTTTTTTGGCAAGATTAGCAAACTTAGGTATGACATACAAACAACACATGCTGAGCCTTCGTATTCATGCATAATGGACCAAATAATGAAAGACAAGCACTGTAGTTTTCAGTTCCACAAAGTGAGTGTGGAAGAGGTGAAAAAATTGTTGCTACCTACAAATAAGGACAAACCACCTGGTACCGACAACCTGGATGGTAAATTGCTGAGGTTGGTAGGGGAATACATTGTGACTCCTGTTTGCCACATCTTCAAGTTAAGCCTAGAAGACGGTGTGTGCCCTCCGATATGGAGGGAGGTAAAGGTCATTCAGCTACCCAAGAATAGCAGAGCACCCTTTAATGGTTCAAACAGCCGACCAATCAGCCTGTTACAAGTGCTTAGCAAACTTTTGGAAAAAATAGTGTTCGATCAAATACAAAGTAATTTTACAGCAAAAAACTTTTGACAATAGACTTTCAGCATGCTTATAGGGAAGGGCACTCAACATGCTCAGCACTGACACAAATGACTGATGATTGGCTGAAAGAAATTGATAGTAAGAAGATTGTGGGAGCTCTTTTGTTAGACTTCAGTGCAGCTTTTGATGTCATTGATCATAACCTATTGCTGAAAAAAACGTAGGTGTTATGGATTTGCATCCTCTGCCTTATTATGGATTGAGAGTTACCTATCTAATAGAACACAGAGGGCTTTCATTAATGGAAGCCTCTCTCATGCAAATCAGTTGAGTGTAGTGTACAGCAGGGCAGCCGGCTAGGGCCATTATTGTTTTCTGTTCTTACAAATGACCTTCCACTGACCTTGAATAAAGCCTGTGTGTCTACAGTATGTACGCTGACGACTCAACACTATACACGTCAGCTGCAACAGTGAAATAAATAATTGAGACACTTAACATAGAGCTCCAGCCAGTTTTAGAATGGGTAACTAGCAATAGGCTGGTGCAAAATATCTCAAAAACTAAAAGCAAAATTTTTGGGACAAATCACTCGCTCAATGCTAAACCTTGTTTAGATTTATTATTGAATAAGGTGGCTATTGAGCAAGTTGAGGACACTAAACTGCTGTGTGTAACCATAGATAGCAAGCTATCATGGTCAAAACATATAGACTCTGTGGTTGCTAAAATGGGAAGAGGTCTGTCCATGATAGGGCATTGCTCTGCCTTCTTGACATCTCAGTCGACCAGACAGGTCCTACAGGCCTTAGTTTTGTCACACCTGGACTACTGCCCAGCTGTGTGGTCATGTGCGGCAAAGAAGGACATAGGTCAATTGCAGTTAGTCCAGAACAAAGCAGCACGTATCGAACTTAGATGTACACGGAGGGAAAATGTCAATAACATGCATGTCAATCTCTCCCGGCTCAAAGTTGAGGTGAGATTGACTGCATCACTATTGGTCTTTGTGCAAGGTATTGATGTGTTCAAGGTTCAGAACTGTCTGTTCAAGCAGATGGCACACAGCTCAGACACTCATCGGTACAACACGCAACCAGAGGTCTCTTCAAAGTCCCCAGGTCCAGAAAATAGTCTGGGAATCGCACAGTATAAAGTAGAGCCATGACTACATGGAACTGTCTGCCACCACAGGTAACTCAAGCTAGCAAATAAAACCAGTTTCAAAAAACAGATAAAAGCACACCTTACTGTGAAGAGACACAGCCATTGTATATGTCTTGTATTGTAATTTGCACTGTATTATACCCAGATATTGTTTGTATGTACTGATATGTAGGCTATGTGTGACGTTTTCAATTGATGCATTTCAGTCCTTGACTAGTAATGTTCTGTACTATGTATTATGCCAACGTTTCATGTGGACCCCAGGAACAGTAGCCGATGCTTTTTCAGCGGCTAATGGGGATGAATACCAACAAATACCATACCAACACAACACATTACTGAGTAACACATATTTTCAAGCATAGTGGTGGCGGCATCATGTTATGGGTATGCTTGTAATCATTAAAGACTTGGGAGTTTTTCAGGATAAAAAAGAAACGGAATGGAGTTAAGCACAAAATCCTAGAGAAAAACCTGGTTCAGTCTGCTTTCCACCAGACACTGGGAGATGAATTCACCTTTCAGCAGGACAATAACCTAAAACCCAAGGCCAAATCTACACTGGAGCTGCTTACCAAGAAGACATTGAATGTTCCTGAGTGGCAGAGTTAGAGTTTTTGACTTTAATCTACTTGAAAATCTGTGTCAAGACCTGAAAATTGTCTTCTAGCAATGATCAAGAACCAATGTGACAGAGCTTGAAGAATTTTGAAAAAAACTATGGGCAAATGTTGCACAATACAGGTGTGTAAAACTCTTACCCAGAACTTTAAGGAATACCTGGGATAGGATAAAGTAATCCTTCTACCCCCACCCCCCCCTTTACTCCAACCCTTCTACCCCCACCCCCCCCTTTACTCCAAAAATAAATAAATACTTTTTTTTTTTAATTGTAAAGTGGTTATCCCACTGGCTATAAGGTAAATGCACCTATTTGTAAGTCGCTCTGGATAAGAGCGTCTGCTAAATGACGTAAATGTAAATGTAAAACTTACCCAGAAAGACGCACAGCTGTAATCGCTGCCAAAAGGTGCTCTACAAAGTATTGACTGTGAATACCTATGTAAATAGATTACTGTATTTCATTTTCAATAACTTTGCAACAATTTCTAAAAACATGTTTTCACTTTGTCATTATGGGGTACTGTGTGTAGATGGGAGGGACACAACAAAATGTGGAGTAAGTCAAGGGGTATGAATACTTTCTGAAGGCACTGTATATTTACAATCCCCTTATCCAAATAGATTACTCATTTACCCAGCTCTTATCAATAGCTCTTATCAAGTCGTAAATTACAGTGCATGGATAATGGTGTTATTTCTATAGTAAAAAAGGGAAAGTAGATGTTGTTCCGCTTGGAACCGGCAGGTTGCTCGACCTTAGTCATCGTTTCATCTCGAATTAAAGGTGGTGGGATTTATGAGCGGTTTAAATCAAGGTCAGAATACGTCGTATCTGTAGACACACCTTCATTTCCTTTGGTCTCCACCCCCAACGAATAGCATGCTATTCTCACACATAAGTTCAAAGCAATTAAGTTATATTTACGCGTGATTAACTTGGGTTTAAACCCCCCCCCCCCCCCCCAGCTACGTATAACTACTGTAGCTAACAGAGGAGAATAGAGGAGAATAACTGCAGTGTACTATCGTTTAGCTAACAGGGAAGGAGATAGTATCCATCCCAATAATCTCAGGAATATCTAGCCTTGATATTGAGTTTTGAAGAGAGTGGTGTATCCTGATCAATATTTTTAGTCTAAAGGGTAACGTGATTACAGTTGTGTTATTGAATTGCAGCTCTGCACACGGGGACACTGAAGTCCATTTATGTGCTGACTATGAAATTGGTTTAGGTATGACGATTTCCCCAATATATGTGTGAGCCTCGCCAAATGGGACCCATCCATTTAGATAATTGGTTAATCTCAATACGTTTCCTTTTAACTAATGAATAATTGAACTCCGTAATTGTAATGAGGAGATTAGGATAAATCATGATAGGAGTTGGAGTGGTCTCAGAGGCGGTTGGTCTTCACTCTCTCTCTCTCTGTTTCAGGGTACTTAAAGGCAGAAAATACCTTCTGTTATCGTTGCATTAGAAAGCAATATTGATGATCTTGTTTCAAGGTACTTGCAGAAAAATGATTTATTTTTAAGTTTAGTTCGGGAGGTTTAAGCCATTTTGTGTTACAAATGTATGTAAATTGTTGTTGGAGAGCAATCTGTATTATATACTGTAGCCCAACTGGAGACAAATTGTATTTGTTTCATTGTCCTTTTTTTTTTTTACAAGGCCATCTTTTCTCCGTTTCTGTAATTTCTGTAATAATCTTCAGTCTGCCATCCTCAGCTTTAAAAACACAGCACAGTTCTGTCTGTGTGTGTGTTTTCTTTACCTGTTGTCAGCTGTCTGGCGTAAACCCACCTCATACAAACCTGTCAGAGCTACACAACAGAACAGCAGACCCAGCAACCCAAAATTGGTTCTGTGAATGTTTCCAGAACATTCGTTAGGTTGCAGCAAATGTTATCATATCACAAAAAACTGTCCAGTCATGCTGATGATTATAAAATGTTTGTATTAAAACATTCACCTGACGTTGCAAGAACGTTCCCAGAGCACATTTTGTATGTTCTTTAAAGGTTCCCAGAATGTTTCATTAGATTGTTGGAACAGTCTGGTGGGAACATTGTGGGGACATCACAAAAAGATATGTTCCCAAAAAACAAAAATGGACAAGTTGGGCTGATTATTACGGTTTCTATTAGGATGCAGAAAACATTCACCTGATGTTAAAATAATATAATAATATGCCATTCAGCAGACGCTTTTATCCAAAGCGACTTACAGTCATGTGCGCATACATTTTTTACGTATGGGTGGTCCCAGGGATCGAAGCCACTACCCTGGCGTTACAAACGCCCTGCTCTACCAATTGAGCTACAGAGGACCATGTTGAAAGAACATTCCCAGGACACATGTTTATGGTCTTTAAAAGTTCCTAAAACACTTGTTTAGAAATGAACTAAGAAACCTACCGGGATCATGACCCTCTCTAAATCCCGACAATTAGAAATCATTCATTATTCATTCAAGTGCTTTGATTGACCACCGGATCATTATCTTTACAACGTGCCATCCAACCATCCAAGGCCACACCTCTGGTGAAAGCAGTGACTTCAACCACAAAATTCATTTCCTGTAAAACAAACCCTCCCTTTCTGCTTGAACCAAGTCTGTAAGTTAAAATGATAATCGCCAAATCGGCGGCCACAGATGAAGACATGCAGACATAGAAAAGGAAACCACACATTAAAGACATGCAGACACAGAAGATCAAGTCAACAGGTTATGGTTATGGTAATAGTAATATGGAGAGTGGGATATGATTTCCTGTAAGGTCCGAAGCTTTCAGTGGAAACAGTGCAGTGACTATTGGGTTACGTCTCAAATGGCACCATCTCTCCAGATTTAGATCTAAATAGAGTCAGTGGTCCGTCTGTTATATCAGTACGAGGCTTCGACGGCCCTCCCCACTTTTTGCAGTGACATATTTTTACACAACTGTCCACTTCATATATGAGACCTTAGAGATATGGAAAAACATGGATGTCTTTTGTTTTACCTCGGGTAGGGGTATGTCAAGGTTTTGGGGGCCTTGCCACTAGACTATGTACAGGGAGTACCAGTACCGATACCATAGCTATATACAGGGAGTACCAATACCGATACCATAGCTATATACAGGGAGTTTTGCAATTCGTTCCAGTCATTGGCAGCAGAGAACTGGAAGGAATGGCGGCCAAAGGAGGTGTTGGCTTTGGGGATGACCATTGAGATATACCTGCTGGAGCGCATACTATGGGTGGGTGTTGCTATGGTGACCAATGAGCTAAGATAAGGCGGGGATTTGCCTAGCAGTGAGTGATAGATGGCCTGGAGCCAGTGGGTTTGGCGACGAATATGTAGTGAGGACCAGCCAACAAGAGCGTACAGGTCACAGTGTTGGGTAGTATATGGGGCTTTGGTGACAAAACGGATGGCACTGTGATAGACTACATCCAATTTGCTGAGTAGAGTGTTGGAGGCTATTTTGTAAATGACATCGCCGAAGTCAAGGATCGGTAGGATAGTCAGTTTTACGAGGGCATGTTTGGCAGCATGAGTGAAGGAGGCTTTGTTGCAAAATAGGAAGCCGATTCTAGATTTAACTTTGGATTGGATATTCTTAATGTGAGTCTGGAAGGACAGTTTACAGTCTAACCAGACACCTAGGTATTTGTAGTTGTCCACATACTCTAGGTCAGACCCGTCGAGAGTAGTGATTCTAGTCGGGTGGGCGGGTGCCAGTAGTGTTCGATTGAAGAGCATGCATTTAGTTTTACTAGTGTTTAAGAGCAGTTGGAGGCTACTGAAGGAGTGTTGTATGGCATTGAAGCTTGTTTGGAGGTTTGTTAACACAGTGTCCAATGAAGGGCCAGATGTATACAAAATGGTGTCGTCTGCGTAGAGGTGGATCTGAGAGTCACCAGCAGCAAGAGCGACATCATTGATGTACACGGAGAAAAGAGTCGGCCCAAGAATTGAACCCTGTGGCACCCCCATAGAGACTGCCATAGGTCCAGACAACAGGCCCTCTGATTTGACACATTGAACTCTATCTGAGAAGTAGTTGGTGAACCAGGCGAGGCAGTCATTTGAGAAACCAAGGCTATTAAGTCTGCCAATAAGAATGCGGTGGTTGACAGAGTCGAAAGCCTTGGCCAGGTCGATGAAGACGGCTGCACAGTACTGTTTATTATCGATCGTGGTTATAATATCGTTTAGGACCTTGAGCGTGGCTGAGGTGCACCCATGACCAGCTCGGAAACCAGATTGCATAGCGGAGAAGGTACGCTGGGATTCAAAATGGTCGGTGATCTGTTTGTTAACTTGGCTTTCAAGAACTTTCGAAAGGCAGGGCAGGATGGATATAGGTCTGTAACAGTTTGGATCTAGAGTGTCAACCCCTTTGAAGAGGGGGATGACCGCGGCAGCTTTCCAATCTCTGGGGATCTCAGACGTTACGAAAGAGAGGTTGAACAGGCTAGTAATAGGGGTTGCGACAATTTCGGCGGCTAGTTTTAGAAAGAAAGGGTCCAGATTGTCTAGCCCAGATATTTTGTAGGGGTCCAGATTTTGCAGCTCTTTCAGAACATCAGCTGTCTGAATTTGTGTGAAGGAGAAGCGGGGGGGGGGGGCAAGTTGCAGCGGGGGGTGCAGAGTTGGTGGCCGGGGTAGTGGTATCCAGGTGGAAAGCATGGCCAGCCGTAGCTAAATGCTTGTTGAAATTCTTGATTATTGTAGATTTATCAGTGGTGATAGTGTTTCCTAGCCTCAGTGCAGTGGGCAGCTGGGAGGAGGTGCTCTTATTCTCCATGGACTTTACAGTGTCCCAAAACTTTTTGGAGTCAGTGCTACAGGATGCAAATTTCTGTTTGAGAAAGCTAGCCTTTGCTTTCCTAACTGCTTGTTTATATTGGTTCCTGACTTCCCTGAAAAGTTGCATATCGCGGGGTCTATTTGATGCTAATGCAGTACGCCACAGGATGTTTGTGTGCTGGTCAAGGGCAGTCAAGTCTGAGGAGAACCAGGGGCTATATCTGTTCTTAGTTCTGTATTTTGTGAATGGTGCATGTTTATTTAAGATTGAGAGGAAATTACTTTTAAAGAACAACCAGGCATCCTCTACTGAAGGAATGAGATCTATATCCATCCAGGATACCTGGGCCAGGTCAATTAGGAAGGCCTGCTTGCTAAAGTGTTTTAGGGAGCGTTTGACAGTGATGAGCGGTGGTCGTTTGACCGCGGACCCATTACGGACGCAGGCAATAAGGCAGTGATCTCTGAGATCCTGGTTGAAGACAGCGGAGGTGTATTTAGAGGGTAAGTTAGTCAGGATGATATCTATGAGGGTACCCATGTTTACGGATTTAGGGTTGTACCTGGTAGGTTTGTTGATAATTTGTGTGAGATTGAGGGCATCTAGTTTGGATTGTAGGATGGCCGGGGTGTTAAGCATATCCCAATTTCGGTCACCAAGCAGTACGAACTCTGAGGATAAATGGGGGGCAATCAATTCACATATGGTATCGAAGGCACAGCTGGGGGCTGAGGGGGGTCTGTAGCAGGCGGCAAGTAGTGAGAGACTTATTTCTGGAAAGGTGGATTTTTAGAAGTAGAAGCTCAAACTGTTTGGGCACAGACCTGGATAGTATGATAGAGCTCTGCAGGCTATCTCTACAGTAGATTGCAACTCCACCCCCTTTGGCAGTTCTATCTAGACGGAAAATGTTGTAGTTGGGGATGGAAATGTCAGAATTTTGGGTGGCCTTCCTAAGCCATGATTCAGACACTGCTAGAACATCAGGGTTGGCGGAGTGTGCTAACGCAGTGAATAACTCAAACTTAGGAAGTAGACTTCTGATGTTAACGTGCAGAAAACCAAGGCTTTACGGTTACAGAAGTCAACAAATGATAGCTCCTGGGGAGTAGGAGTGATACTGGGGGCTACAGGGCCTGAGTTAGCCTCTACATCACCAGAGGAACAGAGGAGGACTAGAATAAGGATACGGCTAAAGGCTTTAAGAACTGGTCTTCTAGTGTGTTGGGTACAGAGAATAAAGGGGGCAGATTTCCGGGCGTTGTAGAAAAGATTCAGGGCATTATGAAGCGGTAGCATTGTATTTAGTCAAACACAATTCTCTCTATCAGTTTACTAAGAAGAGGCAGCAAACTGATTGGGCGGCTGTTAGAGCCAGCAAAGGGTGCTTTACTATTTTTAGGCAGTGGAATTACTTTAGCTTCCTGTGGACACACTCCTTTAGGCTTTGGTTAAAGATATAGCAAATAGTGGTGGCAACACAGTCTGCTACCATTCTCAATAGTTTCCCATCTAGCTTGTCTATACCTGGTGGCTTATCATTATGGATGGATAACAATAGTTTTTTCCGCCTCTTCCACACTAACTTGACCAAATTCAAAACAGCAATCCTTCTCTTTCATTATTATAGTTTTCTATTTTTTTTTTATTGCATCATCTTTGAAATTCAAGAGAAAGTCCAGACATTTTGAATATCTCCCTGTGTGTTTCTACTAGAGACTGACCATTTATTGTAGTGGCTGCAGCTCAATCCCCTCTTCTACACATGAGAGGATCCGGAAGAGAAAATTGTCACAGAATCATCTGTAACACCAAATGGTTTGAGCTACAGCATAATATGTCACCACCGTTGAAAGATGAGACTCTCACGAACACGACAGTTACGGTTGTTTATCTATCACAAGTGATTCAGGCCTAAATTAAGCCTAATGAAGCTACAGATACCTCTCAACATGTCACCTAACGTCTTCCTAGCGCCATAAAGTTACCGTCATGAATAAACATGTACTGTCAACGGAGACATGTTTCTTTTAAGGCCTCAAACTGCAGACGCGTTCACGTCACGTTCGCGTCACGTGACACGCACGCGTCACGCAGACGTAGGGTACGCGTTGCGTACACGTGACACTTACGCGTCACATGTCAGTTTACGTGTCCGTTTATTATTTTAAGATCTCACCATGAACGCCTTCCAAACGTCTACGTGACGTCCAGGTGTACGTCATGCCTTTTTATATATATTTTTCATCAGCAGAGCAATCTAATCAATTGAATTTGTCGATTTAGCTAAAATAGGCCCATCGCCTCTTTAAAACAATATTAGGCTGGTTGATTTGCAGCCAGCCACCATTACTGTGTAGATGGTAGAAATAGGCCTAAAATCAATATGGACCCAAGTGGACTTTGTTGGAGCACTATTCAGAAATAAGATACCTGTTTGACAGACGCAATGACTGTCACCATGCACTCCTTAGGCTATCTGCTATCAATTTCTGTGGAGGGCTCGATGTGTTATAGTTCAAAGCAGGTCTTGAATTGATTGGGGGTATGTGAGGATATAACCCTTGTTATGGAGAAGAGAAAAGCATAGGCTACCCCTTGTTGGTTTATAAATTGTGAGAAAAAAACAACGGTCCAGATTATATAAAGCGATCTGGGTAATAACGATGATGAACTCTGCAATGATTTCTGCATCGTCTACTAACCTATCGAAGGTCTTGCTCAGCCTCAACATGGGTTCATGGTAGACCTATAGGCCTATCAAAACGTTGCATTTTAAATATAAAGAAAGTGTCATTATCCCACGGAAAATATGGTGGTTTTAAATTAGAATATTAGTGGAAGGCTATGCCTATAGCAAAATACCAAAAAGATAGAAGCGGTAGGTCTATAGAAGCGGTAGGTCTATAGAAGCGGTAGGTCTATAGAAGCGGTAGGTCTATAGAAGCGGTAGGCCTATAGAAGTGGTAGCTCTATAGAAGCGTTAGGTCTATTGAAGCTGTAGGTCTATAGAAGCGGTAGGTCTATAGAAGTGGTAGGCCTATAGAAGCGGTAGGCCTATAGAAGCGGTAGGTCTATAGAAGCGGTAGGTCTATAGAAGCGGTAGGCCTATAGAAGCGGTAGGTCTATAGAAGCGGTAGGTCTATAGAAGCGGTAGGTCTATAGAAGCGGTAGCTCTATAGAAGCGTTAGGTCTATTGAAGCTGTAGGTCTATAGAAGCGGTAGGTCTATAGAAGCGGTAGGCCTATAGAAGCGGTAGGCCTATAGAAGCGGTAGGTCAATAGAAGCGGTATGTCTATAGAAGCGGTATGAGTCTATTCATAGACCTAACAGTTTAACAGATGAAAACTTGTTTTAATATCAGGAGGGGGGAATCACATTGAATCAGTCTATACATTTAAGTTCAGTTTTGTTCTTATTCATAATCTATGGCCTTAAACGTAACCAAAAACTTCCCTTCCTTTTTTGATCACAGATCATAACAAAGCCTGATCATTTCGGCTATATTTATCCTTGATTTAGCCCACAATCGCCTAGAGATTTGATACACATGAAGGTCTATATTTATTCTGGATTTGGCAAACAATAGCATGTCTTCTAGGATCCTGACTTCTCCCTGCACCATATGTGTTTCCAGTAAGGTCTAAATGTAGTCCTGTGAATAAGGTCTAAATGTAGTCCTGTGAATAAGGTCTAAATGTAGTCCTGTGAATAAGGTGTAAATGTAGTCCTGTGAATAAGGTCTAAATGTAGTCCTGTGAATAAGGTCTAAATGTAGTCCTGTGAATAAGGTCTAAATGTAGTCCTGTGAATAAGGTCTAAATGTAGTCCTGAGAATAAGGTCTAAATGTAGTCCTATGAATAAGGTCTAAATGTAGTCCTGTGAATAAGGTCTAAATGTAGTCCTGTGAATAAGGTCTAAATGTAGTCCTGTGAATAAGGTCTAAATTTAGTCCTATGAATAAGGTCTAAATGTAGTCCTTTGAATAAGGTCTAAATGTAGTCCTGTGAATAAGGTCTAAATGTAGTCCTGTGAATAAGGTCTAAATGTAGTCCATGAATAAGGTCTAAATGTAGTCCTGTGAATAAGGTCTAAATGTAGTACGGTGAATAAGGTCTAAATGTAGTCCTGTGAATAAGGTCTAAATGTAGTACGGTGAATAAGGTCTAAATGTAGTCCTATGAATAAGGTCTAAATGTAGTCCTGTGAATAAGGTCTAAATGTAGTCCTGTGAATAAGGTCTAAATGTAGTCCTGTGAATAAGGTCTAAATGTAGTCCTGTGAATAAGGTCTAAATGTAGTCCTGTGAATAAGGTCTAAATGTAGTCCTGTGAATAAGGTCTAAATGTAGTCCTGTGAATAAGGTCTAAATGTAGTCCTGTGAATAAGGTCTAAATGTAGTCCTGTGAATAAGGTCTAAATGTAGTCCTGTGAATAAGGTCTAAATGTAGTCCTGTGAATAAGGTCTAAATGTAGTCCTGTGAATAAGGTCTAAATGTAGTCCTGTGAATAAGGTCTAAATGTAGTCATATGAATAAGGTCTAAATGTAGTCCTATGAATAAGGTCTAAATGTAGTCCTGTGAATAAGGTCTAAATCTAGTCCTGTGAATAAGGTCTAAATGTAGTCCTGTGAATAAGGTCTAAATGTAGTCCTGTGAATAAGGTCTAAATGTAGTCCTGTGAATAAGGTCTAAATGTAGTCCTGTGAATAAGGTCTAAATGTAGTCCTGTGAATAAGGTCTAAATGTAGTCCTATGAATAAGGTCTAAATGTAGTCCTGTGAATAAGGTCTAAATCTAGTCCTGTGAATAAGGTCTAAATGTAGTCCTGTGAATAAGGTCTAAATGTAGTCCTGTGAATAAGGTCTAAATGTAGTCCTGTGAATAAGGTCTAAATGTAGTCCTGTGAATAAGGTCTAAATGTAGTCCTGTGAATAAGGTCTAAATGTAGTCCTATGAATAAGGTCTAAATGTAGTCCTATGAATAAGGTCTAAATGTAGTCCTGTGAATAAGGTCTAAATCTAGTCCTGTGAATAAGGTCTAAATGTAGTCCTGTGAATAAGGTCTAAATGTAGTCCTGTGAATAAGGTCTAAATGTAGTCCTATGAATAAGGTCTAAATGTAGTCCTGTGAATAAGGTCTAAATGTAGTCCTGTGAATAAGGTCTAAATGTAGTCCTGTGAATAAGGTCTAAATGTAGTCCTGTGAATAAGGTCTAAATGTAGTCATATGAATAAGGTCTAAATGTAGTCCTATGAATAAGGTCTAAATGTAGTCCTGTGAATAAGGTCTAAATCTAGTCCTGTGAATAAGGTCTAAATGTAGTCCTGTGAATAAGGTCTAAATGTAGTCCTGTGAATAAGGTCTAAATGTAGTCCTGTGAATAAGGTCTAAATGTAGTCCTGTGAATAAGGTCTAAATGTAGTCCTGTGAATAAGGTCTAAATCTAGTCCTGTGAATAAGGTCTAAATGTAGTCCTGTGAATAAGGTCTAAATGTAGTCCTGTGAATAAGGTCTAAATGTAGTCCTATGAATAAGGTCTAAATGTAGTCCCGTGAATAAGGTCTAAATGTAGTCCTGTGAATAAGGTCTAAATGTAGTCCTGTGAATAAGGTCTAAATGTAGTCCTGTGAATAAGGTCTAAATGTAGTCATATGAATAAGGTCTAAATGTAGTCCTATGAATAAGGTCTAAATGTAGTCCTGTGAATAAGGTCTAAATCTAGTCCTGTGAATAAGGTCTAAATGTAGTCCTGTGAATAAGGTCTAAATGTAGTCCTGTGAATAAGGTCTAAATGTAGTCCTGTGAATAAGGTCTAAATGTAGTCCTGTGAATAAGGTCTAAATGTAGTCCTGTGAATAAGGTCTAAATGTAGTCCTGTGAATAAGGTCTAAATGTAGTCCTGTGAATAAGGTCTAAATGTAGTCCTGTGAATAAGGTCTAAATGTAGTCCTGTGAATAAGGTCTAAATGTAGTCATGTGAATAAGGTCTAAATGTAGTCCTATGAATAAGGTCTAAATGTAGTCCTGTGAATAAGGTCTAAATCTAGTCCTGTGAATAAGGTCTAAATGTAGTCCTGTGAATAAGGTCTAAATGTAGTCCTGTGAATAAGGTCTAAATGTAGTCCTGTGAATAAGGTCTAAATGTAGTCCTGTGAATAAGGTCTAAATGTAGTCCTGTGAATAAGGTCTAAATGTAGTCCTGTGAATAAGGTCTAAATGTAGTCCTGTGAAAAAGGTCTACATGTTTTCTTAGTCATTTGCATAAGCTAACCATTGTGATTAATTATATTTACTATCGTCTGCTTTTTATGAATAAACAAGCATTGGTAAAAAATTATAATTGGTTTAAAGATATCCCTCCGCATGGGCCCTGCGAGAAAATAAAATGAAATTGCATTATTTTCGAATTTGCAACGATTTTCTATAAATGACTACTGCTTATCGCCTCACCACGTTTTTGAAAGCAGGTCTATTCCTTGTAAAGATCATGTGGAGATTATTGAGTATAGTTGAACATTTTCTAGACAAGGAGAAAGGCATGGGTGTGTGGCAAAGGCCTACAGGGGCGTGTAACTTCTGCCTTTCTCCACACAATGTCCGTGGGCATTTGTTGTGTCATTGTGTGAATAGGTTTTTTTACAGCCACCGTCCTTTGTTAATGTATTATTTTCCTGTTACATAGCCTGATAACTCAGAGTATATCCAGGACTTGGCCAGGAGTTCACCGGAGCTGAGCAGCCTACCGTCACCTTAAATGTTCTACTCTTCTGTTCCTCATATAGAATATTATCTCAAAGTATTGTGGAGCTCATAGACAGCAGACTATTGTCACCCAAAATGAACAGGCTATCGGCACTTATATCACCAGCAAATGTGTTCACCATTAATCCCAGTTTTAGGCTACGCTTAGTTACGGTAATTTATGTTAATGCAATTCAAACGGATCTTGTGATCAAGACATTTTGACTTATTTCATATCATTATGAGTTTTGTTAATTTCTTCATTGACTTTTGTTCGCATGTGAGGATGTGTCTGGATTTTCTGTCCTGTCAATGTTGAGCAATGACGCATCCTCAGCACGCATAGAGAACTTCTAAGAAATTATAGGTGTAGAACCTTTAAGAGCTAGAGAGAGGAGGTGTAGAACCTTGAAGAGATAGAGAGAGAGGAGGTGTATCACCTTGAAGAGATAGAGAGAGAGGAGGTGTATCACCTTGAAGAGATAGAGAGAGGAGGTGTATCACCTTGAAGAGATAGAGAGAGAGGAGGTGTAGCACCTTGAAGAGATAGAGAGAGGAGGTGTAGCACCTTGAAGAGATAGAGAGAGGAGGTGTAGCACCTTGAAGAGATAGAGAGAGGAGGTGTAGAACCTTGAAGAGATAGAGAGAGGAGGTGTAGCACCTTGACGAGATAGAGAGAGGAGGTGTAGCACCTTGACGAGATAGAGAGAGGAGGTGTAGCACCTTGAAGAGATAGAGAGAGGAGGTGTAGCACCTTGAAGAGATAGAGAGAGGAGGTGTATCACCTTGAAGAGATAGAGAGAGAGGAGGTGTAGCACCTTGAAGAGATAGAGAGAGAGGAGGTGTAGCACCTTGAAGAGATAGAGAGAGGAGGTGTAGCACCTTGAAGAGATAGAGAGAGAGGAGGTGTAGCACCTTGAAGAGATAGAGAGAGGAGGTGTAGCACCTTGAAGAGATAGAGAGAGGAGGTGTAGCACCTTGAAGAGATAGAGAGAGGAGGTGTAGCACCTTGACGAGATAGAGAGAGGAGGTGTAGCACCTTGAAGAGATAGAGAGAGAGGAGGTGTAGCACCTTGAAGAGATAGAGAGAGGAGGTGTATCACCTTGAAGAGATAGAGAGAGGAGGTGTAGCACCTTGAAGAGATAGAGAGAGAGGAGGTGTATCACCTTGAAGAGATAGAGAGAGAGGAGGTGTATCACCTTGAAGAGATAGAGAGAGGAGGTGTAGCACCTTGACGAGATAGAGAGAGGAGGTGTAACACCTTGAAGAGATAGAGAGAGAGGAGGTGTAGCACCTTGAAGAGATAGAGAGAGAGGAGGTGTATCACCTTGAAGAGATAGAGAGAGAGGAGGTGTATCACCTTTAAGATCTTTAAGTATCTAAAAATACTTTAAAATACTACTTGAGTAGTTTTTTTGGTGTCTGTACTTCACTGTTTATATTTTTTGACAACTTTTAGTTTTACTTCACTACATTCCTAAAGAAAATAATGTACTTTTTACTCCTTACATTTTTCCTGGCACCTAAAAGTACTCGTTACATTTTGAATGCTTTGAAGGACAGAAAAATGTTCCAATTCACACACTTATCAAGAGAACATCCCTGGTCATCCCTACTGCCTCTGATCTGGTCAACTCACCAAACACACATGCTTAGTTTGTAAATTATGTCTGAGTGTTGGAGTGTGCCCCTGGCTGTCCATAAATTTAAAAAACAATAAAATGGTGCCGTCTGGTTTGCTTAATATGAGGAATTTGAAATGATTTAGACTTTTACTTTTTACTTTTGATACTTAAGTATATTTTAGCAACTACATTTGGTTTTGATAATTAAGCGTATTTAAAACCAAATACTTTTAATATTTTACTTGGCGACTTTCATTTTCTATGAAGGTATCTTTACTTTTACTCAAGTTTGACAATTTGGTACTTTTTCCACGACTGATCACAGCTATCTCCATATATTCCCCTTAAAACTTGGCTTGTCAATTTATACTATAGGCTACATTGATTTTTCATTATCCTATAATGTAGACTCGTTTTTGATATCCTACAGAAAGGATTTGAAGTTAAGGCAATACGTTTTTTTGGGGGAAAGTAGAAATGTGATTTACTGATGTGTCTGAGTGAGATGCGCTGCAGGCAGCTTTGATCGATGGGTCCTTTTAGGTGTGTGGGTGTGCGTTTATGAGTTTGCTAATTCTCCGTGTCCATTCAGAAAGCTTCCTATAACAGGCCTAGCCTGTCTGGACTGCATCTCTTTAATCAGATAGACAGAAACCTGTAGGCAGCAAGCATCATATAATGATCAGCATCTGATCAAGGAATGACGCCAGGTGTCAGTTTTGCATTTCCTCTCTTATTAAATGGGGTGCAAAGAATGAAACACAGCCAAGGAGAACATCAATCGATTCATGTTGGAATTTCAGCAATATTATAAATGTAATTACAACATTGATTTGACGGGAGAAAGATCCCAGCTATATATAAGTGATATAGATGTATATAGATGATGATGATGATGACGATGATGATGACGACGACGATGATGATGATGATGATGATGATGATGATGATGACGATGATTGACAATGATGATGATGATGATGATACATGATGATGATGATGATGATGATGATGATGATGATGATGATGATGATGATGATGATGATGATGATGATGATGATGATACATGATGTCAGCAGTAGGCCTACCATGGGGTGGCAGGTAGCTTAGTGGTTAAGAGCGTTGTGCCAGTAACCGAAAGGTCGCTGGTTCTAATCCTCGAGCCGACTAGGTGAGAAATCTGTCGATGTGCCCTTGAGCAAGGCACTTAACCCTAATTGCTCTGGATAAGAGCGTCTGCTAGATGACTGAAATGTAAGAGGAAGACATGTTTCTTTTAAACCTAAAATGTAGAAAATCAAGTCAGATTTGTATCAGTAATACCGTAAGCACCCAGTTGAGATGCTTACAGTATTATAATAGCTTGCAAATGAACAATATAGCTCAATGCAATTTTTTAAGCCGTAGGTGCCAAGCAGACGTTAGCAGGCGGTGGTATCATGACATTTCAGTCAGATGTTAGTCAGGCGGTGGTATCATGACATGTCAGTCAGATGTTAGTCAGGCGGTGGTATCACGACATGTCAGTCAGATGTTAGTCAGGCGGTGGTATCATGACATGTCAGTCAGATGTTAGTCAGGCGGTGGTATCATGACATGTCAGTCAGATGTTAGTCATGTTAGAATCCTCATCTCTCCCAAGTGGACATTCTCATTTTTTCCCCTAACCCATCTGTCTATCTCCTCATTTGAATTCCATGCTGTCACAGTCACTAGCCCATTTAAGCTTAATATCCTTGTCATCTATCGCCCTCCAGGTTACCTTGGAGAGTTCATCAATGACTTTGACGCCTTGATAAGTTCCTTTCCTGAGGATGGCTCACCCCTCACAATTCTGGGGGATTTCAACCTCCCTACGTCTACATTTGACTCATTTCTCTCTGCCTCCTTCTTTCCACTCCTCTCCTCTTTTGACCTCACCCTCTCACCGTCCCCCCCTACTCACAAGGCAGGCAATACGCTTGACCTCATCTTTACTAGATGCTGTTCTTCTACTAATCTCACTGCAACTCCCCTCCATGTCTCTGACCACTACTTTGTATCCTTTTCTCTCTCGCTCTCCTCCAACACTACTCACTCTGCCCCTACACAGATGGTAATGCGCCGTCGCAACCTTCGCTCTCTCTCTCCCGCTACTCTCTCCTCTTCCATCCTATCATCTCTTCCCTCTGCTCAATCCTTCTCCCTCCAATCTCCTGATTCTGCCTCCTCAACCCTCCTCTCCTCCCTTTCTGCATCCTTTGACTCTCTATGTCCCCTATCCTCCCGGCCGGCTCGGTCCTCCCCTCCAGCTCCGTGGCTTGATGACTCATTGCGAGCTCACAGAACAGAGCTCCGGGCAGCTGAGCGGAAATGGAAGAAAACTAGACTCCCTGCGGACCTGGCATCTTTTCACTCCCTCCTCTCTACATTTTCTTCATCTGTTTCTGCTGCTAAGGCCACTTTCTACCACGCTAAATTCCAAGCATCTGCCCTAGGAAGCTCTTTGCCACATTCTCCTCCCTGCTGAATCCCCCCCCCCCCCCCTCTCTGTGGATGACTTCGTCAACCACTTTGAAAAGAAGGTTGACGACATCCGATCCTCGTTTGTTAAGTCAAATGACACTGCTGGTCCTGCTCACACTGCCCTACCCTATGCTTTGACTTCTTTCTCCCCTCTCTCTACAGAAAAAATCTTGCGACTTGTGACTGCAGGCCGCCCAACAACCTGCCCGCTTGACCCTATCCCCTCCTCTCTTCTCCAGACCATCTCCGGTGACCTTCTCCCCTACCTCACCTCGCTGATCAACTCATCCTTGACCGCTGGCTATGTCCCTTCCGTCTTCAAGAGAGCGAGAGTTGCACCCCTTCTCAAAAAACCAACACTCGATCCCTCTGATGTCAACAACTACAGACCAGTATCCCTTCTTTCTTTTCTCTCCAAAACTATTGAGCGTGCCGTCTTTAGCCAACTCTCTTGCTATCTCTCTCAGAATTACCTTCTTGATCCAAACCAGTCAGGTTTCAAGACTGGTCATTCAACTGAGACTGCTCTTCTCTGTGTCACGGAGGCTCTCCGCACTGCTAAAGCTAACTCTCTCTCCTCTGCTCTTGTCCTTCTAGACCTGTCTGCTGCCTTTGATACTGTGAACCATCAGATCCTCCTCTCCACCCTCTCCGAGCTGGGCATCTCCGGCGCGGCTCACTCTTGGATTGCGTCCTACCTGACCGGTCGCTCCTACCAAGTGGCGTGGCGAGAAGCTGTCTCCGCACCACGTGCTCTCACCACTGGTGTCCCCCAGGGCTCAGTTCTAGGCCCTCTCCTATTCTCGCTATACACCAAGTCATTTGGCTCTGTCATATCCTCACATGGCCTCTCCTATCATTGCTACGCTGACGACACACAACTAATCTTCTCCTTTCCCCCTTCTGATAACCAGGTGGCGAATCGCATCTCTGCATGTCTGGCAGACTTATCAGTATGGATGACGGATCACCACCTCAAGTTGAACCTTGGCAAGACGGAGCTGCTCTTCCTCCCGGGGAAGGACTGCCCGTTCCGTGATCTCGCCATCACGGTTGACAACTCCGTTGTGTCCTCCTCCCAGAGTGCGAAGAGCCTTGGCGTGACCCTGGACAACACCCTGTCGTTCTCCGCTAACATCAAGGCGGTGACCCGATCCTGTAGGTTCATGCTCTACAACATTCGGAGAGTACGACCCTGCCTTGCACAGGAAGCGGCACAGGTCCTAATCCAGGCACTTGTCATCTCCCGTCTGGATTACTGCAACTTGCTGTTGGCTGGGCTCCCTGCCTGTGCCATTAAACCCCTACAACTCATCCAGAATGCCGCAGCCTGTCTGGTGTTCAACCTTCCCAAGTTCTCTCACGTCACCCCGCTCCTCCGCACACTACGCTGGCTTCCAGTTGAAGCTCGCATCTGCTACAAGACCATGGTGCTTGCCTACGGAGCTGTGAGGGGAACGGCACCTCCGTACCTTCAGGCTCTGATCAGTCCCTACACCCAAACGAGGGCATTGCGTTCATCCACCTCTGGCCTGCTGGCTCCCCTACCTCTGCTGAAGCACAGTTCCCGCTCAGCCCAGTCAAAACTGTTCGCTGCTCTGGCACCCCAATGGTGGAACAAGCTCCCTCACGATGCCAGGACAGCGGAGTCACTCACGACCTTCCGGAGACATTTGAAACCCCACCTCTTTAAGGAACACCTGGGATAGGATAAAGTAATCCTTCTAACCCCCACCTTACCCCCCCCCCCCCCCCCCCCCCCCCCAAAAAAAAAGAGTGTTTGCTAAATGACGAAAATGTAAATGTAATGTAAATGGTATCATGACATGTCAGTCAGATGTTAGTCAGGCTGTGGTATCACGATATGTCAGTCAGATGTTAGTCAAGCGGTGGTATCACGACATATCAGTCAGACGTTAGTCAGGCGGTGGTATTACGACATGTCAGTCAGATGTTAATCATGCGGTGGTATCATGACATATCAGTCAGATGTTAGTCAACGGT
>LR778275.1:48998659-48999861 GCA_902810595.1 Coregonus sp. 'balchen' | reverse complement strand
TCCATGTCTCTAATTAGCAGAGGCTCTGCCATGTCTCTAATTAGCAGAGGCTCCGCCATGTCTCTAATTAGCAGAGGCTCCGCCATGTCTCTAATTAGCAGAGGCTCTGCCATGTCTCTAATTAGCAGAGGCTCTGCCATGTCTCTAATTAGCAGAGGCTCTGCCATGTCTCTAATTAGCAGAGGCTCTGCCATGTCTCTAATTAGCGGATGCTCTGCCATGTCTCTAATTAGCAGAGGCTCTGCCATGTCTCTAATTACCAGAGGCTCTACCATGTCTCTAATTAGCAGAGGCTCTGCCATGTCTCTAATTAGTAGAGGCTCTGCCATGTCTCTAATTAGCAGAGGCTCTTCCATGTCTCTAATTAGCAGAGGCTCTTCCATGTCTCTAATTAGCAGAGGCTCTTCCATGTCTCTAATTAGCAGAGGCTCTGCCATGTCTCTAATTAGTAGAGGCTTTGCCATGTCTCTGTCTCTAATTAGCAGAGGCTCCGCCATGTCTCTTTTTAGCAGAGGCTCTACCATGTCTCTAATTAGCAGAAGCTCTACAATGTCTCTAATTAGCAGAGGCTCCGCCATGTCTCTAATTAGCAGAAGCTCTGCCATGTCTCTAATTAGCAGAGGATCCGCCATGTCTCTTATTAGCAGAGGCTCTGCCATGTCTCTAATTAGCGGAGGCTCCGCCATGTCTCTAATTAGCAGAGGCTCTACCATGTCTCTAATTAGCAGAGGCTCTGCCATGTCTCTAATTAGCAGAGGCTCTGCCATGTCTCTAATTAGCAGAGGCTCTGCCATGTCTCTGTCTCTAATTAGCAGAGGCTCCGCCATGTCTCTTATTAGCAGAGGCTCTGCCATGTCTCTAATTAGCAGAGGCTCTGCCATGTCTCTAATTAGCAGAGGCTCTGCCATGTCTCTAATTAGCAGAGGCTCTGCCATGTCTCTAATTAGCAGAGGCTCTGCCATGTCTCTAATTAGCAGAGGCTCTGCCATGTCTCTAATTAGCAGAGGCTCTGCCATGTCTCTAATTAGCAGAGGCTCCGCCATGTCTCTAATTAGCAGAGGCTCCGCCATGTCTCTAATTAGCAGAGGCTCAGCCATGTCTCTAATTAGCAGAGGCTCTGCCATGTCTCTAATTAGCAGAGGCTCTGCCATGTCTCTAATTAGCAGAGGCTCCGCCATGTCTCTAATTAGCAGAGGCTCTGC
>LR778275.1:48863659-48993659 GCA_902810595.1 Coregonus sp. 'balchen' | reverse complement strand
ACACAGAGAAAAGAGTCGGCCCAAGAATTGAACCCTGTGGCACCCCCATAGAGACTGCCATAGGTCCAGACAACAGGCCCTCCGATTTGACACATTGAACTCTATCTGAGAAGTAGTTGGTGAACCAGGCGAGGCAGTCATTTGAGAAACCAAGGCTATTTAGTCTGCCAATAAGAATGCGGTGGTTGACAGAGTCGAAAGCCTTGGCCAGGTCAATGAAAACGGCTGCACAGTACTGTCTATTATCGATCGCGGTTATAATATCGTTTAGGACCTTGAGCGTGGCTGAAGTGCACCCATGACCAGCTCGGTAACCGGATTGCATAGCGGAGAAGGTACGGTGGGATTCGAAATGGTCGGTGATCTGTTTGTTGACTTGGCAATCAAAAACGTTTGAAAGGCAGGGCAGGATGGATATGGGTCTGTAACAGTTTGGATCTAGAGTGTCACCCCCTTTGAAGAGGGGGATGACCGCGGCAGCTTTCCAATCTCTGGGGATCTCAGACGTTACGAAAGAGAGGTTGAACAGGCTAGTAATAGGGGTTGCGACAATTTCGGCGGCTAGTTTTAGAAAGAAAGGGTCCAGATTGTCTAGCCCAGATGATTTGTAGGGGTCCAGATTTTGCAGCTCTTTTAGAACATCGGCTGTCTGGATTTGTGTGAAGGAGAAGCGGGGGGGGGCATGGGCAAGTTGCAGCGGAGGGTGCAGAGCTGGTGGCCGGGGTAGTGGTAGCCAGGTGGAAAGCATGGCCAGCCATAGCAAAATGCTTGTTGAAATTCTCGATTATTGTAGATTTATCAGTGGTGATAGTGTTTCCTAGCCTCAGTGCAGTGGGCAGCTGGGAGGAAGTGCTCTTATTTTCCATGGACTTTACAGTGTCCCAAAACTTTTTGGAGTTAGTGCTACAGGATGCAAATTTCTGTTTGAAAAAGTTAGCCTTTGCTTTCCTAACTGCTTGTGTATATTGGTTCCTAACTTCCCTGAAAAGTTGCATATCGCGGGGGCTATTTGATGCTAATGCAGTACGCCACAGGATGTTTTTGTGCTGGTCAAGGGCAGTCAAGTCTGAGGAGAACCAGGGGCTATATCTGTTCTTAGTTCTGTATTTTTTGAATGGGGCATGTCTAATTAAGATTGAGAGGAAATTACTTTTAAAGAACAACCAGGCATCCTCTACTGACGGAATGAGATCTATATCCATCCAGGATACCTGGGCCAGGTCAATTAGGAAGGCCTGCTCGCTGAAGTGTTTTTGGGAGCGTTTGACAGTGATGAGGGGTGGTCGTTTGACCGCGGACCCGTTACGGACGCAGGCAATAAGGCAGTGATCGCTGAGATCCTGGTTGAAGACAGCGGAGGTGTATTTAGAGGGTAAGTTAGTCAGGATGATATCTATGAGGGTACCCATGTTTACGGATTTAGGGTTGTACCTGGTAGGTTCGTTGATAATTTGTGTGAGATTGAGGGCCTCTAGTTTAGATTGTAGGATGGCCGGGGTGTTAAGCATATCCCAAGCATGTCACCAAGCAGTACGAACTCTGAGGATAGATGGGGGGCAATCAATTCACATATGGTGTCCAGGGCACAGCTGGGGGCTGAGGGGGGTCTGTAGCAAGCGGCAACAGTGAGAGATTTATTTCTGGAAAGGTGGATTTTTAGAAGTAGAAGCTCAAACTGTTTGGGCACAGACCTGGATAGTATGATAGAGCTCTGCAGGCTATATCTACAGTAGATTGCAACTCCACCCCCTTTGGCAGTTCTATCTAGACGGAAAATGTTATAGTTGGGGATGGAAATTTCAGAATTTTTGGTGGTCTTCCTAAGCCAGGATTCAGACACTGCTAGAACATCAGGGTTGGCGGAGTGTGCTAACGCAGTGAATAACTCAAACTTAGGAAGGAGGCTTCTGATATTTATGTGCAGAAAACCAAGACTTTTACGGTTACAGAAGTCAACAAATGATAGCTCCTGGGGAGTAGGAGTAATACTGGGGGCTGCAGGGCCTGGGTTAGCCTCTACATCACCAGAGGAACAGAGGAGGACTAGAATAAGGATACGACTAAAGGCTTTAAGAACTGGTCTTCTAGTGCGTTGGGTACATAGAATAAAGGGGGCAGTTCTCCGGGCGTTGTAGAAAAGATTCAGGGCATTATGTACAGAAAAGGATATGGAAGGATATGAGTACAGTTCAGGTAACCCTAAGCGTTGGGTAACAATGAAAGAGATAGCGTCATTGGAGGCACCGATTGAGCCGGTCTCGGCGTGTATAGGGGGTGGAACAAAGGAACTATATGAGGCAGTTTGAGAGGGACTAGGGGTTCTACAGTGAAATTGTATAATAAGAACTAACCCAAACAGCAATAGGCAAGGCATAATTGACATGGGAGAGAGGCATAAAGCAGTCACAGGTGTTATTAGAGAGAGCTAAGACAACAACTGGAAATAGCGATAACGTTTGGGCTAAGACTAAACAGAATAAACAGGACAGGGTACCGTGTAAAGGAACAGTCCAGCAGGCATCAGCTGTGCAGCTGAGTGATCATAAGGTCCAGTGAACAGCAATATGTGAGTCCGAGAGCAGTTCAAATTGGTGCTTCAGCACAGCTAGCAGGGAGCACAGTTGTAGTTTGCGTGTGCTAGCGGGCCGGGGCTGGCAGATGGATCTTCGTGGTCGTCGCAACTGGAAGCCTGATGAAACCACATCAGACTATTTCGTTGGCAAACCAGTCGTGTTGGATCGGCGGGGCTCAGTGTCAACACTAGGAGGTCCCGTACGGTTGACAGAGAGGTAGATAGCCGGGAGATGGGCCTGAGGCTAGCTCAGGGCTAACTGGTAACTGGTAAATAAGCCACAACAGGTTGCAGCTAGCTAGCTGGTTGTGATGATCCGGCGCTAGGGTCCAGTGATTCCGGCAGAAAGTCCAATAAGCTCTGGGTCGATAGCACGCTGGGTCGATAGCACGCTGTGCAGACGAATTGTCCAGGCTAGAGCTAGAGCTGGCTGGTGGATAGTGTAGGCCACGGACAGTGGGGAAGACGCTAACGGTGACTAATAACAGGTAGCCATTTAGTTGCGGCTACACTAGTATCAGCTTACGGTTCTTGATGAAAGTTATAAAGAAATAATAGAATCCTTTCCACGTTGGGTGAGGCGGGTTGCAGGAAAGTATATTTAGTTAAAGAATGAAAAGTAAAAATTGAGAGATATATACAAAATAGACAAAAAAAACAAGAAACGGGATATTTACACAGGACGATGAAATAAACGCGACCGCACTGCTACGCCATCTTGGACTAATCTGGCCTAGACATAATACACCATAATGTCAAAGTCGAATTATGTTTTTTGACATTTTTACAAATTTTTAAAAATTGAAATGCTTTAATGTCTTGAGTCAATAAGTATTCAACCTCTTTGTTATGGCAAGCTTGAATAAATTCAGAAGTAAAAAAGTTACATGGACTGGTGATTTTGAAGGAGTGAAGTCAGGCGCAGGAGGGTAAATCACAGAATAACAGGATTTATTCTGAACCACAGTTACGCAGATATGCAAAACAAGCGCACTGGAAAATATAAGGCACACGCGGAATATTCCTGTCGATACAAAATACACGGAGCTCCACTAAGCTTCTCTCTCCTCCACAATAAACAATCACACACAAAGACAAGGGGGCAGAGGGAACACTTATACAGGTACTGATTATACAGGTAGGGGATATGAACCAGGTGTGTGTAATAAACAAGACAAAACAAGTGGAATGATGAGATGAGGAGCGGCAGTGGCTATAAGGCCGGTGACGACGAACGCTGAAGCCTGCTCGAACCAGGAGAGGAGACAGCTTCGGAGGAAGTCGTGACAATTACGGACATACTTCTCCCCATTTTAGCTACTGTTGTATCAATATGTTTTGACATTTACATTTTAGTCATTTAGCAGACGCTCTTATCCAGAGCGACTTACAGTTAGTGAATACATTTTTTTTTATACTGGCCCCCCGTGGGAATCAAACCCACAACCCTGGCGTTGCAAACGCCATGCTCTATCAACTAAGCTACATCCCTGCCGGCCATTCCCTCCCCTACACTGGACAACGCTGGGCCAATTGTGCACCGCCCATGAGTCTCCCGGTCGCGGCCGGCTGCGACAGAGCCTGGATTCGAACCAGGATCTCTAGTGGCACAGTTAGCACTGCGATGCAGCGCCTTAGACCACTGCGCCACTCAGGAGTACATGACCATGACAGTTTACAATCCAGGGTTACTCCAAACAGTTTAGTCACCTCAACTTGCTCAATTTCCACATTATTTATTACAAGATTTAGTTGAGGTTTAGGGTTTAGTGAATGATTTGTCCCAAATAAAATGCTTTTAGTTTTAGAAATATTTAGGACTAACTTATTCCTTGCCACCCACTCTGAAACTAACTGCGACTCTTTGTTAAGTGTTGCAGTCATTTCAGTCGCTGTAGTAGCTGATGTGTATAGTGTTGAGTCATCTGCGTACATAGACACTCTGGCTTTACTCAAAGCCAGTGGCATGTCGTTAGTAAAGGTTGAAAAAAGCAAGGGGCTTAGACAGCTGCCCTGGGGAATTCCTGATTCTACCTGGATTATGTTGGAGAGGCTTCCATTAAAGAACTCCCTCTGTGTTCTGTTAGATAGGTAACTCTGTATCCACAATAAAGCAGGTGGAGTAAAGCCATAACACATACGTTTTTCCAGCAACAGACTATGATCGATAATGTCAAAAGCCGCACTGAAGTCTAACAAAACAGCGCCCACAATCTTTTTATAATTAATTTATTTCAGCCAATCATCAGTAATTTGTGTAAGTGCTGTGCTTGTTGAATGTCCTTCTCTATTAGCATGCTGAAAGTTTGTTGTCAATTTGTTTACTGTAAAATAGCATTGTATCTGGTCAAACACAATTTTTTCCTATAGTTTACTAAGGGTTGGTAACAGGCTGATTAATCGGCTATTTGAGCCAGTAAAGGGGGCTTTACTATTCTTAGGTAGCGGAATGACTTTTGCTTCCCTCCAAGCCTGGGGGCACAGACATTCTAGTAGGCTTAATTTGAAAATATGGCAAATAGGAGTGGCAATATCGTCCACTATTATCCTCAGTATTTTTCCATCCAAGTTGTCAGACCCCGGTGGCTTGTCATTGTTGATAAACAACAATAATTTTTTCACCTCTTCCACACTCACTTTACAGAATTCAAAATTACAATGCTTGTCTTTCATAATTTGGTCGGGAATACTTGGATGTGTAGTGTCAGCAATTGTTGCTGGCATGTCATGCATAAATTTGCTAATCTTGCCAATGAAAAAATCATTAAAGTAGTTGGCAATATCAGTTGGTTTTGTGATGAATGAGCCATCTGATTCAATGAATAATGGAGCTGAGTTTGCCTTTTTCCCCAAAATGTCATTTAAGGTGCTCCAAAGCTTTTTAGTATCAATCTTTATGTCATTTAACTTTGTTTCATAGTGTAGTTTCTTCTTCTTTTTATTCATTTTAGTCACATGATTTCTCAATTTGCAATATGTTTGCCAATCGGTTGTGCAGCCAGACTTATTTGCCATTCCTTTTGCCTCATCCCTCTCAACCATACCATTTTTCAATTCCCCATCAATCCACAGGGATTTAACCGCTTTTACAGTCATTTTCTTAATGGGTGCATGTTTAATAGTAACTGGAATAAGCAATTTCATAAATTTGTCAAGTGCAGTGTCTGTTTGCTCCTCATTACACACCACGGACCAACATATATTCTTTACATCAACAACATAGGAATCACTACAAAACTTATTGTATGACCTCTTATACACAATATTAGGCCCAGCATTTGGAAGTTTGGTTTTCCTAGATATGGCTACTATATTGTGATCACTACATCCAATAAATTTGGACACCGCTTTCAAACAAATCTCTGCAGCATTAGCAAAGATATGATCCATACATGTTGATTATTTAATTCCTGTACTGTTTGTAACTACCCTGGTAGGTTGATTGAAAACCTGAACCAGGTTGCAGGCACTGGTTACAGTTTGAAGCTTTCTCTTGAGTGGGCAGCCTGATGAAAGCCAGTCAATATTTAAAATCACCCAGAAGGTATACCTCTCTATTGATATCACATACATTATCAAGGATTTCACACGTTATCCAGATACTGACTGTTAGCACTTGGTGGTCTATAGCAGCTTCCCACCAGAATGGGCTTTAGGTGAGGCAGATGAACTTGTGTCCATATTACTTCAACAATATTTAACATGATCCTCTCTAATCTTCAAGGAATGTGGTTCTGAATATAAACAGCAACACCTCCACCATTGGCATTTATATATTTTCTGTAAATGTCATAACCTTGTATTGCTACCACTGTATCATCAAAGGTATTATCTAAGTGAGTTTCAGAGATAGTCAGAATTTGAATGTCATCTGTTACTAGCAAATTATTGATTTAATGAACCTTGTTTCTCAATCTACATATGTTAACGTGGGCTATTTTTTTTATTGCTTTACTGGGAAGCTTAGCAGCAGTAGATGTGCTCATGTTCTTTATGTTAGTGCAGGGTGAGCTGCACACAGTGGACTTCCTCCATGGGCACACCGGCTCAGTGCTAACAGTATAAATCTGGTTCTTAGGCATATGATTACTGCGTACAATAGCTGTAGGATCAGCAGAGGCATTCAGGGCAGTTTGAGGGATATAAATTAGGTTACTTATATTGTGTCTACCGACTCCCCTGGTGTAATGTACATTTGATGAAGCATTTTGACAACTCTGCGTCACAATGGTAGGGATTAGCTGAGCTGAGCTTGGGTCATTGCTAAGTCATTGTCTCAACGCAGCCTTATAATGCTGTGAAAGGATCCAGGAACCCAAATGATTAGGGTGGATCCCATCCTCCTTATAAAACGTGTTTTGTTTCCAAAAGGTATCGAAATTGTCAATAAATGTTACACCCATTAAGCTGCAATAATCACGTAGCCAGTTGTGAAGAGCAAGAATCCTGCTAAAGCGATTCAGAGAAGGCACAGGGCCAGATATGATGTGTCTAGCAGAGAGTCAATTAGGTCTTTAAAATCCAGTATTTTCAACTGTTCAGAGCTGCCCTTCATAATGTAATTAAAACCCTCATGGACTACGATAGAATCGATTTCCATGTCCTGACTTAGTACATTCGAGTGCAGCTTAGAAATGTCATTTCCTCGAGCTCCGGGGTAGGACGTTGTTTTTGCACCAGGAACAATCACATTTCTTACCATGGAGCTGCCCAAAATCACGGCTGGCGAGAAGGACTAGGAAATACGCCCACTCCCACGCTTCACAGGATGCAGGCCTCCGACAGATGGAGAAGCCCCGCTCGATCCAGAGTAGGGACGGAAGGTTGCCGACGTCGGCTTCGAAATCGTAGTAGTAGGCACTGCGGCTGCAGGCACCCCCAGCGACGAAGGTGCAGGAAGATCAGGCTCCAGGACGGCGAAACTGTTCGTTGTTTGTATCTCTCGTTGGGAGAGTAGACTGCTTTGCTTTGCAGGAGGCCGCGGTCTTCGGCTTCCACGGCTCGTGACATGCGACCATCGTTGATTGCCTTTCTCCTCATGCTGTGCTCCTTCGACGGCGCTATCAGATGGGGGAGCTCCGGGCAACACCGGCCAGTCGGATAACAACAAACAACAAGGCGTAGATGCATCCAACAAACGCGAATGCAGTCCAGCCATCGGCGCAGCAACTGTAAACATTCCACTCTGCGTTTTGTCCAGTTTCTTACGTAGGCGACCTGCGTGATCAAGGAAGCCACCTCAAGCCTATAATCCTCGGCAAGTAAACAATTGCCGCATTGGAACTCAGAGTGATCCGGTTTGTCCCGAAACAAAGCGTAATAGATACAGCTCCTACAACGCTGGAACCGGTCATTTAGTTCTCCAGACAAAGAGGACTCCATTGGAAAACTAATCTGGTACCAACTTCGTTAGCTTGATGGCTAGCAGCTTAGCATCTCTGTCAAGCAGGCTTCAACCTGTCTCTTAAGCGGGATACCGGGACAAGAAATAGCGGTCCTAGCTGTTAAAAGCTAACCGCGTCGTGGAATCCACGCAAAAACAAGTTCTGTATTTGTATTTATGAATAGCGTTTTTGTTTTAATCAAAAATAACAAACTAAGTGTTTTCCAGCATACAATGTTCAGCTGCGCACTTTGATATGTAGCCTGCATCTCTTACTGTAATAATGATATGTAGCCTACATCTCTTACTGTAATAATTATATGTAGCCTAGATTTCTTACTGTAATAATGATATGTAGCCTACATCTCTTACTATAATAATGATATGTTGCCTACATCTCTTACTATAATAATGATATGTAGCATACATCTCTTACTGTAATAATGATATGTAGCCTACATCTCTTACTGTAATAATGATATGTAGCCTACATCTCTTACTGTAATAATGATATGTAGACTACATCTCTTACTGTAATAATGATATGTAGCCTACATCTCTTACTATAATCATGATTTTATGTCTACATCTCTTACTGTAATAATGATATGTAGCCTACATCTCTTACTGTAATAATGATTTTTTGTCTACATCTCTTACTGTAATAATGATATGTAGCCTACATCTCTTACTGTAATAATCATATGTAGCCTACATCTCCTACTGTAATAGTGATATGTAGCCTACATCTCTTACTGTAATAATGATATGTAGCCTACATCTCTTACTATAATAATGATATGTAGCCTACATCTCTTACTGTAATAATGATATGTAGCCTACATCTCTTACTGTAATAATGATATGTAGCCTACATCTCTTACTGTAATAATGATGTTTTGTCTACATCTCTTACTGTAATAATGATATGTAGCCTACATCTCTTACTATAATCATGATTTTTTGTCTTAATCTCTTACTGTAATAATGATATGTAGCCTACATCTCTTGCTGTAATAATGATTTTTAGTATACATATCTTACTGTAATAATGATATGTAGCCTACATCTCTTACTGTAATAATGATATGTAGCCTACATCTCTAACTGTAATAATGATATGTAGCCTACATCTCTTACTATAATAATGATATGTAGCCTACATCTCTTACTATAATAATGATATGTAGCATACATCTCTTACTATAATAATTATATGTAGCCTACATCTCTTACTGTAATAATGATATGTAGCCTACATCTCTTACTGTAATAATGATATGTAGCCTACATCTCTTACTGTAATAATGATATGTAGCCTACATCTCTTACTATAATCATGATTTTTTGTCTACATCTCTTACTGTAATAATGATATGTAGCCTACATCTCTTACTGTAATAATTATATGTAGCCTAGATTTCTTACTGTAATAATGATATGTAGCCTACATCTCTTACTATAATAATGATATGTAGCCTACATCTCTTACTATAATAATGATATGTAGCATACATCTCTTACTGTAATAATGATATGTAGCCTACATCTCTTACTATAATAATGATATGTAGCCTACATCTCTTACTGTAATAATGATATGTAGCCTACATCTCTTACTGTAATAATGATATGTAGCCTACATCTCTTACTGTAATAATGATGTTTTGTCTACATCTCTTACTGTAATAATGATATGTAGCCTACATCTCTTACTATAATCATGATTTTTTGTCTTAATCTCTTACTGTAATAATGATATGTAGCCTACATCTCTTGCTGTAATAATGATTTTTAGTATACATATCTTACTGTAATAATGATATGTAGCCTACATCTCTTACTGTAATAATGATATGTAGCCTACATCTCTAACTGTAATAATGATATGTAGCCTACATCTCTTACTATAATAATGATATGTAGCCTACATCTCTTACTATAATAATGATATGTAGCATACATCTCTTACTAATAATTATATGTAGCCTACATCTCTTACTGTAATAATGATATGTAGCCTACATCTCTTACTGTAATAATGATATGTAGCCTACATCTCTTACTGTAATAATGATATGTAGCCTACATCTCTTACTATAATCATGATTTTTTGTCTACATCTCTTACTGTAATAATGATATGTAGCATACATCTCTTACTGTAATAATGATATGTAGCCTACATCTCTTACTATAATAATGATATGTAGCCTACATCTCTTACTGTAATAATGATATGTAGCCTACATCTCTTACTGTAATAATGATATGTAGCCTACATCTCTTACTGTAATAATGATGTTTTGTCTACATCTCTTACTGTAATAATGATATGTAGCCTACATCTCTTACTATAATCATGATTTTTTGTCTTAATCTCTTACTGTAATAATGATATGTAGCCTACATCTCTTGCTGTAATAATGATTTTTAGTATACATATCTTACTGTAATAATGATATGTAGCCTACATCTCTTACTGTAATAATGATATGTAGCCTACATCTCTAACTGTAATAATGATATGTAGCCTACATCTCTTACTATAATAATGATATGTAGCCTACATCTCTTACTATAATAATGATATGTAGCATACATCTCTTACTATAATAATTATATGTAGCCTACATCTCTTACTGTAATAATGATATGTAGCCTACATCTCTTACTGTAATAATGATATGTAGCCTACATCTCTTACTGTAATAATGATATGTAGCCTACATCTCTTACTATAATCATGATTTTTTGTCTACATCTCTTACTGTAATAATGATATGTAGCCTACATCTCTTACTGTAATAATGATTTTTTGTCTACATCTCTTACTGTAATAATGATATGTAGCCTACATCTCTTACTATAATAATGATATGTAGCCTACATCTCTAACTGTAATAATCATATGTAGCCTACATCTCTTACTGTAATAATGATATGTAGCCTACATCTCTTACTATAATCATGATTTTTTGTCTACATCTCTTACTGTAATAATGATATGTAGCCTACATCTCTTACTGTAATAATGATTTTTACTATACTTATCTTACTGTAATAATGATATGTAGCCTACATCTCTTACTGTAATATTGATATGTAGCCTACATCTCTTACTGTAATAATGATATGTAGCCTACATCTCTTACTGTAATAATGATATGTAGCCTACATCTCTAACTGTAATAATTATATGTATCCTACATCTCTTACTGTAATAATGATATGTAGCCTACATCTCTTACTGTAATAATGATATGTAGCCTACATCTCTTACTATAATAACGATATGTAGCATACATCTCTTACTGTAATAATGATATGTAGCCTACATCTCTTACTGTAATAATGATATGTAGCCTACATCTCTTACTGTAATAATGATATGTAGCCTACATCTTTTACTGTAATAATGATATGTAGCCTACATCTCTTACTATAATCATGATTTTTTGTCTACATCTCTTACTGTAATAATGATATGTAGCCTACATCTCTTACTGTAATAATGATTTTTTGTCTACATCTCTTACTGTAATAATGATATGTAGCCTACATCTCTTACTGTAATAATCATATGTAGCCTACATCTCCTACTGTAATAATGAAATGTAGCCTACATCTCTTACTGTAATAATGATATGTAGCCTACATCTCTTACTGTAATAATGATATGTAGCCTACATCTCTTACTGTAATAATGATATGTAGCCTACATCTCTTACTGTAATAATGATGTTTTGTCTACATCTCTTACTGTAATAATGATATGTAGCCTACATCTCTTACTATAATCATGATTTTTTGTCTACATCTCTTACTGTAATAATGATATGCAGCCTACATCTCTTGCTGTAATAATGATTTTTAGTATACATATCTTACTGTAATAATGATATGTAGCCTACATATCTTACTGTAATAATGATATGTAGCCTACATCTCTAACTGCAATAATGATATGTAGCTTACATCTCTTACTATAATAATGATATGTAGCCTACATCTCTTACTATAATAATGATATGTAGCATACATCTCTTACTATAATAATGATATGTAGCCTACATATCTTACTGTAATAATGATATGTTAGCCTACATCTCTTACTGTAAATGATATGTAGCCTACATCTCTTACTGTAATAATGATTTTTTGTCTACATCTCTTACTGTAATAATGATATGTAGCCTACATCTCTTACTATAATAATGATATGTAGCCTACATCTCTTACTGTAATAATCATATGTAGCCTACATCTCTTACTGTAATAATGATATGTAGCCTACATCTCTTACTATAATCATGATTTTTTGTCTACATCTCTTACTGTAATAATGATATGTAGCCTACATCTCTTACTGTAATAATTATTTTTAGTATACATATCTTACTGTAATAATGATATGTAGCCTACATCTCTTACTGTAATATTGATATGTAGCCTACATCTCTTACTGTAATAAGGATATGTAGCCTACATCTCTTACTGTAATAATGATATGTAGCCTACATCTCTAACTGTAATAATGATATGTAGCCTACATCTCTTACTGTAATAATGATATGTAGCCTACATCTCTTACTGTAATAATGATATGTAGCCTACATCTCTTACTGTAATAATGATATGTACCTACATCTCTTACTGTAATAATGATATGTAGCCTACATCTCTAACTTTAATAATGATATGTAGCCTACATCTCTTACTGTAATAATGATATGTAGCCTACATCTCTTACTGTAATAATGATATGTAGCCTACATCTCTTACTGTAATAATGATTTTTGGTATACATCTCTTACTGTAATAATGATATGTAGCCTACATCTCTTACTGTAATAATGATTTTTGGTATACATCTCTTACTGTAATAATGATTGTTGGTATACATCTCTTACTGTAATAATGATTTTTGGTATACATCTCTTACTGTAATAATGATTGTTGGTATACATCTCTTACTGTAATAATGATTTTTGGTATACATCTCTTACTGTAATAATGATTGTTGGTATACATCTCTTACTGTATAATGATTTTTGGTATACATCTCTTACGTAATAATGATTGTTGGTAACATCTCTTACTGTAATAATGATTGTTGGTATACATCTCTACCTGTAATAATGATTGTTGGTATACATCTCTTACTGTAATAATGATATTAGCCTACATCTCTTACTGTAATAATGATTTTTGGTATACATCTCTTACTTAATAATGATTGTTGGTATACATCTCTTACTGTAATAAATATTTTTGGTATACATCTCTTACTGTAATAATGATTGTTGGTATACCATCTCTTACTGTAATAAATGATTTTTGGTATACATCTCTTACTGTAATAATGATTGTTGGTATACATCTCTTACTGTAAATAATGATTGTTGGTATACATCTCTTACTGTAATAATGATTGTTGGTATACATCTCTTACTGTAATAATGATTGTTGGTATACATCTCTTACTGTAATAATGATTGTTGGTATACATCTCTTACTGTAATAATTATTTTTGGTATACATCTCTTACTGTAATAATGATTGTTGGTATACATCTCTTACTGTAATAATGATTGTTGGTATACATCTCTTACTGTAATAATGCTTGTTGGTATACATCTCTTACTGTAATAATGATTGTTGGTATACATCTCTTACTGTAATAATGATTTTTGGTATACATCTCTTACTGTAATAATGATTGTTGGTATACATCTCTTACTGTAATAATGATTGTTGGTATACATCTCTTACTGTAATAATGTTTTTTGGGTATACTCTCTTACTGTAATAATGATTGTTGGTATACATCTCTTACTGTAATAATGATTTTTGGTATACATCTCTTACTGTAATAATGATTGTTGGTATACATATCTTACTGTAATAATGATTTTTGGTATACATCTCTTACTGTAATAATGATTTTTGGTATACATCTCTTACTGTACTGTAGTCCTCTATGGAGTCACAGTGGATTTGACCAATGATAAATAAACATATGGTAAACCCTGTGACTGAATTCATTTCAATTACAGGATGGATTTCAATGAGTATCTACAGGCCTATACACTACAGCCCTTACTGACTGTTCTCTCTGGGGGTGTTTCATGTGTTCTCCAGAAACCAGAGGCCTTAACGTTTGGACCAGGGGAGTAGACATGACTATGAGAGATAGAGAGAGAGAGAAGAGAGAGAGAGAGAGAGCAGAGAGGAGAGAGAGAGAGAGAGAGAGAGAGATAGAGAGAGGTAGAGAGAGGAGAGAGAGAGATAGAAGAGAGAGAATAGCGAGAGATAGATGAGACGAGAGAGAGAGAGAAGATCGAGATAGAGAGAGAGAGAGAGAGATCGAGAGAGAGAGACGAGTAGAGAGAGCCAGTAAATCTCAGTAAGACAACAATAATGGTGTTCCAAAAAAGGTCCAGTTGCCACGACCACAAATACAAATTCCATCCAGACACCGTTGCCCTAGAGCACACAAAAAACTATACATACCTCGGCCTAAACATCAGCGCCACAGGTAACTTCCACAAAGCTGTGAACGATCTGAGAGACAAGGCAAGAAGGGCCTTCTATGCCATCAAAAGGAACATAAAATTTGACCTACCAATTAGGATCTGGCTAAAAATACTTGAATCAGTTATAGAACCCATTGCCCTTTATGGTTCTGAGGTCTGGGGTCCGCTCACCAACCAAGAATTCACAAAATGGGACAAACACCAAATTGAGACTCTGCATGCAGAATTCTGCAAAAAACATCCTCCGTGTACAACGTAAAACACCAAATAATGCATGCAGAGCAGAATTAGGCCAATACCCGCTAATTATCAAAATCCAGAAAAGAGCCGTTAAATTCTATAACCACTTAAAAGGAAGCGATTCCCAAACCTTCCATAACAAAGCCATCACCTACAGAGAGATGAACTTGGAGAAGAGTCCCCTAAGTAAGCTTGTCCTGGGGCTCTGTTCACAAACACAAACAGACCCCACACAGCCCCAGGACAACAACAACAACAACACAACTAGACCCAACCAAATCATGAGAAAACAAAAAGAGAATTACTTGACACATTGGAAAGAACAAACAAAAAAACAGAGCAAACTAGAATGCTATTTGGCCCTAAACAGAGAGTACACAGTGGCAGAATACTTGACCACTGTGACTGACCCAAACTTAAGGAAAGCTTTGACTATGTACAGACTCAGTGAGCATAGCCTTGCTATTGAGAAAGGCCGCCGTAGGCAGACCTGGCTCTCAAGAGAAGACAGGCTATGTGCACACTGCCCACAAAATGAGGTGGAAACTGAGCTGCACTTCCTAACCTCCTGCCAAATGTATGACCATATTAGAGACACATATTTCCCTCAGATTACAGCGATCCACAAAGAATTCGAAAACAAATCAAATTTTGATAAACTCCCTTATCTACTGGGTGAAAAACCACAGTGTGCCATCACAGCTGCAAGATTTGTGACCTGTTGCCACAAGAAAAGGGCAACCAGTGAAGAACAAACACCATTGTAAATACAACCCATATTTATGTTTATTTATTTTCCAATTTGTACTTTAACTATTTGCACATTGTTACAACACTGTATATATACATAATATGACATTTGAAATGTCTTTATTCTTTTGAAACTTCTGAGTGTAATGTTTACTGTTAATATTTATTGTTTATTTCACTTTTGTTTACTATCTACTTCACTTGCTTTGGCAATGTTAACACACGTTTCCCATGCCAATAAAGCCCTTAAATTGAAATAGAATTGAATTGAGAGAGAGAGAGAGAGAGAGAGAGAGAGAGTAGAGAGAGAGAGAGTAGAGAGAGAGAGAGAGAGAGAGAGAGAGAGAGAGAGAGAGAGAGAGAGAGAGAGAGAGAGAGATAGAGAGATAGAGAGAGAGAGAGAGAGAGAGAGAGAGAGAGAGAGAGAGCTGTATGGTGTTCACCTGGGTTCAAATACTATTCAAAATAATTTCAAATACTTCAGCTGGGCTTGATTGAGCTTCCCTGGTGCAATGGAAGCAATATAACCCTGGTCTCTGGTCCTCAAGGCAGGCTGAAACAGACACTGATGGTACTGAAAGATGTCTAATAGGACCCCAGGTCTGATGGTATGGTGGACTTGTCACATATTCCCCTTTCAATAATGAACATTCAGTTAAGAGGGGAGGTTGGGAGGTGTGTGTGTGTGTGTGTGTGTGTGTTTGTGCGTGTGTGTGTGTGTGTGTGTGTGTGTGTGTGTGTGCGTTTGTGTGTGTGTGTGAGTGTGCATGCGCACGTGTGTGAGGCTGAGTGGCAGCCAATTTGTAAGCTTGTTTTTCCTTTCATGAACGTCAAGAAGCACGGATCACATTGCATCCCATAATGTAGGAAATAAATTGCCTTGAAAAGCAGATATTTGAAATTCCATGAGTATCACTGGAGAGAGAGAGAGGGGAATGTGATGTGTCAAAGACAAGGTGTACTGAGGTTCTATAAGAGTCTAATTTGTGGAATGTTCCAGCTTAATGAGAATAGAAATTAACATTATTCGGTGTCCAAATATGGATCAATACAAACCTTTCACTGTTTTTTCCTTGTCATTGTCCATTCTTCTTTCATCTCTTCTGCATCTCCCCTGCCTGCCTGTTCTGTCTGTTCTGCCTGTTCTGTCTGTTCTGCCTGTTCTGCCTGTTCTGCCTGTTCTGCCTGTTCTGTCTGTTCTGCCTGTTCTGCTGTTCTGCCTGTTCTGCCTGTTCTGCCTGTTCTGCCTGTTCTGCCTGTTCTGTCTGTTCTGCCTGTTCTGCCTGTCTTTCTGCCTGTTTCTGTCCTGTTCTTGCCTGTTTCTGTCCTGTTTCTGGGCCCGTCTCTCTGTTTCTGCCTGTTCTTGCTCCTGTTCTCTCTGTTTCTGTGCCTGTTCTGGCCTGTTCTCCTGTTCTGCCTGTTCTTGCCTGTTCTGTCTGTTCTGCCTGGTTCTGCCCGTTCTCTGCCTGTTCTGCCTGTTCTGCCTGTTTCTGTCTGTTCTGTCCCGTTTCTGCCTGTTCTGCTGTCTGTTTCTGTTTTTTCGTTCTGTTCTGTCCTGTTCTGCCTGTTCTGCCTGTTCTCTGCCTGTTTGCGTTCCTGTTGCCTGTTTGCCTGTTCTACTGTTCTGCCTGTTCCTGTCTGTTCTGCCTGTTCTGCTGTTCTGCTGTTCTGTTCTGTTTCTGTTTGCTGTTCTGTTTGCCTGTTTCCTGTTTGCCTGTTCTGCCTGTTGCCTGTTTGCCTGTTCTTGTCTGCCTGTTTCTGCCTGTTCTGTCTGTTTCTGCTCTGTTCTGTCTGTTTCTGTTCTGCTTCTGCCTGTTCCCTTCTGCCTGTTCTGTCTGTTCTGCCTGTTCTGCCTGTTCTCTCTGTTCTGTCTGTTATGTCTGTTCTGTCTGTTCTGCCTGTTCTGCCTGTTCTGCCTGTTCTGCCTATTCTCTCTGTTCTGTCTGTTATGTCTGTTCTGTCTGTTCTGCCTGTTCTGCCTGTTCTGTCTGTTCTGCCTGTTCTGTCTGTTCTGCCTGTTCTGTCTGTTCTGCCTGTTCTGCCTGTTCTCTCTGTTCTGCCTGAACAACACAATGTCTGTTCATTGAAAACCAAAGGCTGTATCTATTTTTGTCAACTCAGGCTTTCTTAAACAATCCAATAGACTTGTAAAGAAAATTATGTGTCAGTCAAAAGTGGCTCCATACATATTCATGTAGAAATTACATGTACTGTCACTTCCTAGTTCCTGGCCAAACACACAATACAGGGACAACTCCTTACAGCCTTATGACACCTGTGTACTCACAATATAGGGACAACTCCTTATAGCCTCATGCCACCTGTATAGAGTCCCACAGTATGAGTCATAATACCCATAAAACCTATTGGTCAAACAAGGAAATGGTTCCAATCGTTTTTCCCATAGGGAATTTTAGAAACATTTAAAATAAGGGCTGTGTTTCGTGTAGGTTTACCCTGGCGTGACGTTTTGATAACCATGTAAATGTCACGTTCGTTGAACGACGGAGCAGACCAAGGCGCAGCGTGATATGCGTACATGTTTATTTTACTCATAAACACACGACAAAACAACAACCGAAACGAAACGTGAAGTCCAAGGTAGAATACACAACATACCTTACAAGGAACAAGATCCCACAACTAGACAGTGCCAATAGGCTGCCTAAGTATTCCCCAATCAGAGACAACGAGCGACAGCTGCCTCTGATTGGGAACCACACCGGCCAACATAGATCCACACATACTAGAATATACAACATACACAACAAAGAATATACACACCCTGACTCAACATATAAGAGCCCCCTGAGTCAGGGCGTGACAGTACCCCCCCCCCCAAAGGTGCAGACTCCGACCGCACAACATTAACATAACAGGGTAGGGGCCGGGTGGGCATTCCGCCTCGGAGGCGGATCCGGCTCGGGGCGTGACGACCTCTCACTCTCCGCCTCCCTGTTGCGCCCCTGGTCTGGTCTGGACCTCGGCGCGCTGCTTCCCCTCTCCTTCCTCCCACGATACGCCAGGCCCTGTCTGGACCCTGGTGTGGGAGACCCCGAACCTGGAGAGGGGCTGACGTCATGGTCTGGACTGGAGCCGCTGACCGGAGCTGGACTGGGCACCGGTGGAGAGGACTTCTCTGGCTCCGGAGTGGAGCCGCTGACCGAAGCTGGATCAGGCATCGGTGGAGCGGACTGCTCTGGCTCCGGAGTGGAGCCGCTGACCGGAGCTGGACTGGATCCCGGTGGAGCGGACTGCTCTGGCTCCGGAGTGGAGCAGCTGACCGGCACGGGCCGGACCGGACTAGGAACACGCAACACTGGCTTGGTGCGAGGGACAGGAACGGGCCGGGCCGGACTGGCGACGCGCACCACTGGCTTGATGCGAGGAGCAGGAACGGGCCGAACCGGACTGTGAAGGCGGACTGGAGATCTGGAGCGGAGAGCTGGCACAACCCGTCCTGGCTGGCTGCCCACTTTTGCACTACACGTGCGGGGCGCTGGCACAGGACGCACTGGGCTGTGCACGCGCACTGGCGATACAGTTCATAGAACTGGCGCAGGATATGCGGGACCGAGGAGGCGTACTGGAGACCAGGAGCGTTGAGTCGGCACACCCCGTCCTGGCTGGATGCCAATCTTCGCACGGCACATGCGTGGTGCAAGCACAGGACGTACAGGACTGTGCCGGCGCACTGGCGACACAGTACGTAGCTCCGCATAACACGGAGCTTGCCCAGTCATACGCCTCTTCGCGTGAGTACAGGGAGTTGGCTCTGCTCTAACCCTAGGCTCCGCCAACCACCCCATGTGCCCCCCAAAATGTTTTTCTTGGGGCTGCTTCTCGGGCTTCCTCCTCGACCGGCCTCCTCCGTGTTGCCGTTGCTCCTCTCCTGCCTGGGCATCTACCTTAGCCCATGGTCCTCTCCCCGCAAATATCTCTTCCCATGACCACAATTTGCCCAACTGTGACATGGCTATTCGCTCCACCTGGGCACGCTGCTTGGTCCTCGTTTGGTGGGATCTTCTGTCACGTTCGTTGAATGACGGGGCAGACCAAGGCACAGCGTGATATGCGTACATGTTTATTTTACTCATAAACACACGACAAAACAACAACCGAAATGAAACGTGAAGTCCAAGGTAGAATACACAACATACCTTACAAGGAACAAGATCCCACAACTAGACAGTGCCAATAGGCTGCCTAAGTATGGTCCCCAATCAGAGACAACGAGTGACAGCTGCCTCTGATTGAGAACCACACCGGCCAACATAGATCCACACATACTAGAATATACAACATAGAATACACACAACAAAGAATATCCACACCCTGACTCAACATATACGAGTCCCCTGAGTCAGGGCGTGACAGTAAATCTCTCCAGGACAAGGTGACTTTTGTCAATATATTCACCTGTATTTAACCCCCCCCCCCAAAAAAAAAATATGAAATACTAATTAGCTGCTAATGTGGCTATCATAAAGAACTACAAATGCCATGATGATGTGGACGAGACTGCTGAATCGAGGCAAAGGTAAGAATCTCTGGATTAACTATCTAATGTTAGCTGATTTTTGTAATTAATAAATTGGCAACATTTCTTTAAATTGACAATTCTGTGAACTGTCTTGTGCAAGTTTTAAATTGACACAATACCTGCTAGCAAAGGTTTCAGGTAGAGATTACATTTAGGAGTTTGCAGAGATGTATAGTCTTACATGATGTCTACTGTGATGCTAATTAGCATTTTCTAATCTGAGAGTAAATAGAGTCGAATATGTTGATAAAAGTCAATTTGTCCGAGAGAGATTTACATGGTTATCAAAACGTCACGCCAGGGTAAGCCTAAACGAAACACAGCCCTTATTTTAAGTGTTTCTAAAATTCCCTATGGGAAAAATGAATGGTGGGAAAACTATTGGAATCATTTCCCTGTTTGACCGCTAGGTTTTATGGGTATTATGACACCTCCACTGTGGGGCTCTATACTCACAATATAGTGACAACTCCTTATAGCTTTATGCAGTGCTTAATGTGAGCTGGATCCTGCCAGAACAGGATCAGGCACCGCTCCGTTTTTGAATGTTTGGTTTCGGGACCTATTTGGCCAGATCCGGTACCTCTCGGATTAGGTACCTCTCCTGGCATGAAAAATAATTCTCACTTTTTGCAATGTAAACATTCAAATAAATGTGATCAAATTTCATTCTAGTTGCCGCTTCGTTAATTGTCCTCCCCCCATAATGTCCATTCCTGTGGCGGTCCTCATCAGATCCAGTTTCATCATAGCGCTTGATGGTTTTTGCGACTGCACTTGAAGACATTTTCAAAGTCTGGTCTGATGAAACAAAAATAGAACTGTTTGGCCATAATGACCATCGTTGTGTTTGGAGGAAAAATGTGGTTCCTTGCAAGCCGAAGAACACCATCCCAACCGTGAAGCACGTGGGTAGCAGCATCATGCTGTGGGGGTGCTTTGCTGCAGGAGGGACTGGTGCACTTCACAAAATATATGGCATCATGAGGAAGGAAAATTATGTGGATATATTGAAGCAACATCTCAAGACATCAGTCAGGAAGTTTGGTCGCAAATGGGTATTCCAAATGGACAATGACCCCAAGCATGCTTCCAAAGTTGTGGCAAAATGGCTTAAGGACAACAAAGTCAAGGTATTGGAGTGGCCATCACAAAGCCCTGACCTCAATCATATAGAACATTTGTGGGCAGAACTGAAAAAATGTGTGCGAGCAAGGAGGCCTACAAACCTGACTCAATTACACCAGCTCTGTCAGGAGGAATGGGCCAAAACTTATTGTGGGAAGCTTGTGGAAGGCTACCCGAAATGTTTGACCCAAGTTAAACAATTTAAAGGCAATGCTACCAAATACTAATTGAGTGTATGTAAAGTTCTGACCCACTGGGAATGTGATGAATGAAATAAAAGCTGAAATAAATCATTCTCTCTACTATTATTCAGACATTTCACATTCTTAAAATAAAGTGGTGATCCTAACTGACCTAAGACAGGGAATTTTTACTAGGATTAAATGTCAGGAATTGTGTAAACTGAGTTTAAATGTATTGGGCTAAGGTGTATGTAATCTTCCGACTTCATATATTTTCAAAAAAGTGTGGATCATCATTATTTGGCCGATATAGATTAATTAGCCAGATCTGTTTTTGGTCCAATAGCATATTTAAATGGATCCATCTTCCTTGAGGATCTGTTTGCACAGTTTGCACAATCGGATCAAAATTGTTGTTAATTAATAATCACAATAAAATAACAATAAACCACCCCTTTTGAGTTTCTTTGCCGGTGACAAAAAATATATTTCTCCCTCCCAGTCCTTTTTCCACCCAACCTCGTCTATATTTGTGGTGAGTTTACTGTAAACAATAGATATTATATTCTTTCTCTGTACTCCTGAGTGGCGCAGTGGTCTAAGGCACTGCATCGCAGTGCTAACTGTGCCACTAGATCCTGGTTCAAATCCAGGTTCTGTCGCAGCCGGCCGCGACCGGGAGACTCATGGGCGGCGCACAATTGGCCCAGCGTCGTCCAGGGTAGGGGAGGGAATGGCCGGCAGGGATGTAGCTCCGTTGATAGAGCATGGCGTTTGCAACGCCAGGGTTGTGGGTTCGATTCCCACGGGGGGCCAGTATAAAAAAATATGTATTCACTAACTGTAAGTCGCTCTGGATAAGAGCGTCTGCTAAATGACTAAAATGTAAATGTAAATGTTTAGCCAGGTAAAAATGTATCTTCAATTTTTTTTTTTAATCTGCTAAGCCATTACAATTGTAACTTTCCCCACTTACCATAATGATACCCAAGTTTCAATTACACTTACCACAACCAATGTTTGTAAACACCATCAAAAAGCACCATGATGATTAAGTGTCCATATAGCTGTAGAAGAATAGCTGCAACTGTGGAAACCTCCAATTGTCCTAATAATCCCACCCACTAAATCCTCCCCCCATATCTAGCTCTATTGTCACGCCCTGACGTATGGAACTCTTGTTTGTTGAGTCAGGGTGTGGAAATCTATGTGATGTATGTCTATGTTTGGGATCTAGGTTGGGTGTTTCTATGTTTGGCCGGGTGTGATTCCCAATCAGAGGCAGCTGTCGCTCGTTGTCTCTGATTGGGGATCACACTTAAGTAGCCTGTTTGCCTACCTTAGCTGTGGGATCTTGTTCCGTGTTAGGCTTGTATGTGTTTAGCCTGAGGACTTCACGTTACGTTGTTTCTTGTTTTGTTTATTGAGTTAAATAAACATGTACGCTTTTCACGCTGCACCTTGGTCTGACCCGTCTCTCAACGTTCGTGACAGACCGTCAGACTATCTCCCCTGACTCATGACGTTCCTTTGCGTCCTAAGGCAAACCCTTGGCCGCCAATTGGCGTAGGCCAGATGGAAATATGGGCAGTCCCATGATAACATCATTCAATACTGCCACCCTTCACTCACACATTCAAAGCCCCATCGGTCTATTGCCTATCTATGAGGGTGATTTTTAGGAGAACTAATCAAATAACATGGAAAACAGACAGAAAAAAATATATAATAACAATAATAGATCATATTAATAGAAATAATAACAGCACAATATTATAGATTCATGCTCATATTAAGAAAGTCATAGCAAGGCTATTAGCATGTCAGACCAGCCTGCTCAGTTCTTTGGATCTGATTGGCTATTAGCATGTCAGACCAGCCTGCTCAGTTCATTGGATCTGATTGGCTGTTAGCATGTCAGACCAGCCTGCTCAGTTCATTGGATCTGATTGGCTGTTAGCATGTCAGACCAGCCTGCTCAGTTCATTGGATCTGATTGGCTGTGAGCATCAGACCAGCCTGCTCAGTTCATTGGATCTGATTGGCTGTTAGCATGTCAGACCAGCCTGCTCAGTTCATTGGATCTGATTGGCTGTTAGCATGTCAGACCAGCCTGCTCAGTTCATTGGATCTGATTGTTAGAAAAAATGAAGAGAAAAATACCTATAAATAAATACCTATAAATAAATACCTATAAATAAATACCTATAAATACATCCAGACCAGTTATTTATGTCCATTACTTCACGCTGCCTATCAGCAGAGAGACATATTTAATGTAGTCCTCATTATATCCTGTTCTATTCCTATCAGCAGAGAGACATATTTAATGTAGTCCTCTATATATCCTGTTCTATTCCTTTCAGCAGAGAGACATATTTAATGTGGTCCTCATTATATCCTGTTCTATTCCTATCAGCAGAGAGACATATTTAATGTAGTCCTCATTATATCCTGTTCTATTCCTATCAGCAGAGATACATATTTAATGTAGTCCTCATTATATCCTGTTCTATTCCTATCAGCAGAGAGACATATTTAATGTAGTCCTCAATATATCCTGTTCTATTCCTATCAGCAGAGAGACATGTAGTCCTCATTATATCCTGTTCTATTCCTATCAGCAGAGTGACATGTAGTCCTCATTATCCTGTTATTCCTATCAGCAGAGACATGTAGTCCTCATTATATCCTGTTCTATTCCTATCAGCAGAGATACATGTAGTCCTCATTATATCCTGTTCTATTCCTATCAGCAGAGAGACATGTAGTCCTCATTATATCCTGTTCTATTCCTATCAGCAGAGAGACATGTAGTCCTCATTACATCCTGTTCTATTCCTATCAGCAGAGAGACATGTAGTCCTCATTATATCCTGTTCTATTCCTATCAGCAGAGAGACATGTAGTCCTCATTATATCCTGTTCTATATCAGCAGAGAAAGGAAAAAGGACGATATATTTTAACAGCAGCTAATGACTGCCATTAAATATTTTTTCTAACGCATAACACTACCCATGAAGGGATACAGTACATCAGTTTAACTTCCAATCGATCCTGACACAGCCCATGTCACAATAGCAAAGAAGTCATGCAGTTCTGACCATCTAGAGTGAGTAAACGTGTAAAGCCAACCCTCTCTCCACCCACACACAGGGTCGTTGCTCTATCACAGGCTGTTTTACACACAGTCCTATATCATTAGGATCAAGATGATAAAAGGTAGTGTATATAGCTAATGTAAAAAATTGAATATACTTCTCGCTTAGCGAAGTGCTTCCATAAGCCAGTTATTGTGTTGGCTGTACCATTAACCTGAATCAGTTTAACCCCAGTGTTAACCAGCCAGCCGCACACTAATACAGACAACAACTGATGCTTCTTGAAAGTGTGATGAAGTGCATTTTCTTAGTCCAAGTAAAGTGACACAGGATGGTCATAATGCTTCATGACAGTGTCATAGAGTGTATTTTATGCAAGTTATTTAAAATATGATTGAAAAAAAAAACATGACTAAATAATTCATTACAACAACAACAACAACAACAAAGGACTTAAAAAACTTATTGGCAGGGTAAAAACACATTTGAGTAAATTACACTTATATATACGCAATATATATCACAACACGTGTAAAGACATGGGTTATGACAGTGTTATGATCATATTATGACAGGTTATGACAAGTTATGTCAGCTGTTATGACATATTATGACATGGTTATGACCGTGTCATAACGTGTTATGGGACTTTGTGTCAAGTAAAGTGTTACCAAATGTTCTTCTGCTTGCGACCATTTTCTTCAGTGATATGACAGACGTTCCCCTCTCGTTGACGCTCCGGCCCATGATAGCTACTATGTAGAAGGTAAAGAAGAGGACTTACAGATAAAGAAATTATCCCCTATGGGCCCTGATCAAAAGAAGTGCACTATGTAGTGAATAGGGTACCATTTGGGATGCAGGCTCAGTCACATTTCAAAAGAGGGGCTGTTGCTGAGAGACAGATTAAAAGCAGCAGTGAAGCAGTGCCACACACACACACACACAAACACACACAAACACACACAAACACACACACACACACACAAACACACACACACCACACAGCGCGGCCACCAAAGAGAGGAAGGGGGTTGTTCCGTTAGAGATTGTTCCTATCTGATGCCGTAGAAGCCTTAGGCTTGCGATAAAGAATATGTTTCCTTCCCTGTCACTCTGATTAGTAGAACATGTTTCCTTCCCCGTCACTCTGATTAGTAGAATATGTTTCCTTCCCTGTCACTCTGACCAGTAGAATATGTTTCCTTCCCCATCACACTGATTAGTAGAACATGTTTCCTTCCCCATCACTCTGACCAGTAGAATATGTTTCCTTCCCCATCACTCTGACCAGTAGAATATGTTTCCTTCCCCGTCACTCTGATTAGTAGAATATGTTTCATCCCCATAACTCTGATTAGTAGAATATGTTTCCTTCCCCATCACTCTGACCAGTAGAACATGTTTCCTTCCCCAAGACTCTGACCAGTAGAATATGTTTCCTTCCCCATCACTCTGACAAGTAGAACATGTATCCTTCCCCATCACTCTGATTAGTAGAATATGTTTCCTTCCCCATCACTCTGACCAGTAGAATATGTTTCCTTCCCCATCACTCTGACCAGTAGAATATGTTTCCTTCCCCATCACTCTGACCAGTAGAATATGTTTCCTTCCCCATCACTCTGACCAGTAGAACATGTTTCCTTCCCCATCACTCTGACCAGTAGAATATGTTTCCTTCCCCATCACTCTGATTAGTAGAATATGTTTCCTTCCCCATCACTCTGGTTAGTAGAACATGTTTCCTTCCCCATGACTCTGACCAGTAGAACATGTTTCCTTCCCCATCACTCTGACCAGTAGAATATGTTTCCTTCCCCATCACTCTGACCAGTAGAACATGTTTCCTTCCCCATCACTCTGACCAGTAGAATATGTTTCCTTCCCCATCACTCTGACCAGTAGAATATGTTTCATCCCCATCACTCTAACCAGTAGAATATGTTTCCTTCCCCATCACTCTGACCAGTAGAACATGTTTCCTTCCCCATCACTCTGATTAGTAGAATATGTTTCCTTCCCCATCACTCTGATTAGTAGAATATGTTTCCTTCCCCATCACTCTGATTAGTAGAATATGTTTCCTTCCCCATCACTCTGACCAGTAGAACATGTTTCCTTCCCCATCACTCTGATTAGTAGAATATGTTTCCTTCCCCATCACTCTGATTAGTAGAATATGTTTCCTTCCCCATCACTCTGACCAGTAGAATATGTTTCCTTCCCCATCACTCTGATTAGTAGAATATGTTTCCTTCCCCATCACTCTGATTAGTAGAATATGTTTCCTTCCCCATCCCTCTGATTAGTAGAATATGTTTCCTTCCCCATCACTCTGACCAGTAGAACATGTTTCCTTCCCCATCACTCTGACCAGTAGAATATGTTTCCTTCCCCATCACTCTGACCAGTAGAACATGTTTCCTTCCCCATCACTCTGACCAGTAGAATATGTTTCCTTCCCCATCACTCTGATTAGTAGAATATGTTTCCTTCCCCATCACTCTGATTAGTAGAATATGTTTCCTTCCCCATCACTCTGATTAGTAGAATATGTTTCCTTCCCCATCACTCTGACCAGTAGAATATGTTTCCTTCCCCATCACTCTGATTAGTAGAATATGTTTCCTTCCCCATCACTCTGATTAGTAGAATATGTTTCCTTCCCCATCACTCTGACCAGTAGAATATGTTTCCTTCCCCATCACTCTGATTAGTAGAATATGTTTCCTTCCCCATCACTCTGATTAGTAGAATATGTTTCCTTCCCCGTCACTCTGATTAGTAGAATATGTTTCCTTCCCCATCACTCTGACCAGTAGAATATGTTTCCTTCCCCATCACTCTGATTAGTAGAATATGTTTCCTTCCCCATCACTCTGATTAGTAGAATATGTTTCCTTCCCCATCACTCTGACCAGTAAAACATGTTTCCATTCCCATCATTCTGACTAGTAGATATAAGAGGCTGAAGTTCCAACTGCCATCCAATAGAGGGAAGTACAATCTCTAGTACAGTTAGACATCTCCAAATCCTCTTCCATGGCATCCATCATTGTCCACACTTTAATAATAAATTGAACGACACATCACTAATTATGCTGCAGATGCAACTGGTAATATGAATTTGTAATTAAAATCAATACATGAATAAAGTAGATGAGTTGGAAATGAGCCCCCTGACATCTGATTTCTCAACTCTAATTGGTCTATTTAAATAAACATAATGAGGATCCTAGGTGTTCTTAGCAGAGTTTTCATGCAGATAACTGTTTTTGGAAGACAAGCATACAAAAGGAATTCTTTACTTTTTTGGAGGGGACAAATGCATGGGCTTTGTAGTAGTAGGAGGTTTATGGCAGGACTGAGTTCAAATGAATGTATTATTATTTATTATGAAAAATATTAAATGTCCATCTGTAAGAGGAATGTCCATCTGTTAGAGGTATGTCCATCTGTAAGAGGAATGTCCATCTGTAAGAGGAATGTCCATCTGTAAGAGGAATGTCCATATGTAAGAGGAATGTCCATCAGTAAGAGGAATGTCCATCTGTAAGAGGAATGTCCATCTGTTAGAGGAATGTTCATCTCTAAGTGGAATGTCCATCTGTAAGAGGAATGTCCATCTGTAAGAGGAATGTCCATCTGTTAGAGGAATGTCCATCTCTAAGTGGAATGTCCATCTGTAAGAGGAATGTCCATCTGTAAGAGGAATGTCCATCTGTAAGAGGAATGTCCATATGTAAGAGGAATGTCCATCTGTAAGAGGAACGTCCATCTGTTAGAGGAACGTCCATCTGTTAGAGGAATGTCCATCTGTAAGAGGAATGTCCATCTGTAAGAGGAATGTCCATCTGTAAGAGGAATGTCCATCTGTTAGAGGAATGTCCATCTGTAAGAGGAATGTCCATCTGTTAGAGGAATGTCCATCTGTAAGAGGAACGTCCATCTGTAAGAGGAAGGTCCATCTGTAAGAGGAATGTCCATCTGTAAGAGGAATGTCCATCTGTAAGAGGAATGTCCATATGTAAGAGGAATGTCCATCAGTAAGAGGAATGTCCATCTGTAAGAGGAATGTCCATCTGTTAGAGGAATGTCCATCTCTAAGTGGAATGTCCATCTGTAAGAGGAATGTCCATCTGTTAGAGGAATGTCCATCTGTAAGAGGAATGTCCATCTGTAAGAGGAAGGTCCATCTGTAAGAGGAATGTCCATCTGTAAGAGGAATGTCCATCTGTAAGAGGAATGTCCATATGTAAGAGGAATGTCCATCAGTAAGAGGAATGTCCATCTGTAAGAGGAATGTCCATCTGTTAGAGGAATGTCCATCTATAAGTGGAATGTCCATCTGTAAGAGGAATGTCCATCTGTAAGAGGAATGTCCATCTGTTAGAGGAATGTCCATCTCTAAGTGGAATGTCCATCTGTAAGAGGAATGTCCATCTGTAAGAGGAATGTCCATCTGTAAGAGGAATGTCCATATGTAAGAGGAATGTCCATCTGTAAGAGGAACGTCCATCTGTTAGAGGAACGTCCATCTGTTAGAGGAATGTCCATCTGTAAGAGGAATGTCCATCTGTAAGAGGAATGTCCATCTGTAAGAGGAATGTCCATCTGTTAGAGGAATGTCCATCTGTAAGAGGAATGTCCATCTGTTAGAGGAATGTCCATCTGTAAGAGGAACGTCCATCTGTAAGAGGAATGTCCATCTGTTAGAGGAATGTCCATCTGTTAGAGGAATGTCAATATGTTAGAGGAATGTCCATCTGTAAGAGGAACGTCCATCTGTTAGAGGAACGTCCATCTGTTAGAGGAATGTCCATCTGTAAGAGGAATGTCCATCTGTAAGAGGAATGTCCATCTGTAAGAGGAATGTCCATCTGTTAGAGGAATGTCCATCTGTATGAGGAATGTCCATATGTAAGAGGAATGTCCATCTGTTAGAGGAATGTCCATCTGTTAGAGGAACGTCCATCTGTTAGAGGAATGTCCATCTGTAAGAGGAATGTCCATCTGTAAGAGGAATGTCCATCTGTTAGAGGAATGTCCATCTGTATGAGGAATGTCCATATGTAAGAGGAATGTCCATCTGTTAGAGGAATGTCCATCTGTTAGAGGAATGTCCATCTGTAAGAGGAATGTCCATCTGTATGAGTTCTCTTCCTTTTGTTATCTCCATCATAAGTCAATAGTCTCAGACGTACCTGAACACTTTACTACCACAGATAAATGCTACAGCCATGTCTGTCACTGATATTTACAGCTGACGATGAATTGGTGGCACTCTGGTGACAGGGCACTGCTCTGTTGGTGGTGTTGATTAAGGGTAGGGGAGAGTGGGGTTAGTTGAGCCACCCCTTGTTTCTATCAAACCATACACAAAATAAATCATGTGACCAAATATTAGGAAGAGGTCATCATTTCATGGTTTCTGCGAAAGAACAAACCACATGGAAAAAGTGGCCAGCAAGTTTGATAATTAATTCAAGTCATATTCATTTATTGTGTATCCAAACCTATTTCTAAGATTGTTTTACACATCAGTTGAGGCCTCTGTAAGCTACAATATGAGGTCCTAAACCTAGCAAGAAAGTGCATCCTTGTAGCTGTGTGGGCTAATAAATTCAAAATGTTTGCCTTGGGGTAAGTTGTAGCCAATGGCCACCAAACCCCATACAAATGATGATTACATTTTGTCCGTTTTATGCAATGTCTCATGCATATGAACTCAAGATAGTGAATCTTTTGAGTTACTGAGTTACCCCATGTATACAAACGTAAAACAAGCATGGGGTCTAGCCCTCCCTGAGGTTATTGAGAGAGCAGACAAGGAAGAGAGAAGGGAATAAGTCCATTGGAGCAGCAGCAAGGGATGAGGAAATTCAAGGTTTACATGTATACCTCTGGTGGCCGAGTTGACCTATTTTAAGAAATACCATTGGTTGGTGGAGAAAAAGTTTAAAGATCTTTGATAGGCTGATGAGGAAGTTGTTACAGGAAATAATCCCGGCCACCTGGTGAGGTTAGCATAGGGCTAACGTGTGCCAGGATATCTGACAGGACCAGCTACAATGTAGCGTTCTATCATTTGACACTACGTCAACGCTGATGCTTAAACTTAACCTTTGAACTGAAACTTTTCTAATGTTCGCAAGTACGGCCCCGTGGCGTCCGAGCTTGCCAAACATGTCAAAAAATGTTGCCGACCAGTTTCGTGGGCTTAGTAGCCTAAAATGCAGAGAATTTGCCTACGAATTGGCACATCAAAACAACATCCCTGTCCCAGACAACTGGTCAGGAAACGGAAGGGTATGTGATGTTGAACAGGAAGATCTATATCTGAATGTCAAATCAAATCGAAGTTTATTGGTCACGTACACAGATTTGCAGATGTTAATCACAGGTGAAGCGAAATGCTTGAGTTTGCAGCTCTAAAAGTGCAGTAATACTTAGCGATACAAAACAACAAGTAAATATAAATAAATTAAGAAATATCAGAACGAGCAATGTCAGAGTCCGGAATGTGACAATGATCCCAAACACACCGCCCGGGCAACGAAGGAGTGGCTTCGTAAGAAGCATTTTAAGGTCCTGGAGTGGCCTAGCCAGTATCCAGATCTCAACCCCATAGAAAATCTTTGGAGGGAGTTGAAAATTCGTGTTGCCCAGCAACAGCCCCAAAACATCACTGCTCTAGAGGAGATCTGCATGGAGGAATGGGCCAAAATACCAGCAACAGTGTGTGAAAACCTTGTGAAGACTTACAGAAAACGTTTGACCTGTGTCATTGCCAACAAAGGGTATATAACAAAGTATTGAGAAACTTTGGTTATTGACCAAATACTTATTTTCCACCATAATTTGCAAATAAATTCATAAAAAATCCTACAATGTGATTTTCTGGAAAGAAATATTCTCAATTAGTCTGTCATAGTTGACGTGTACCTATGATGAAAATTACAGGCCTCTCTCATCTTTTTAAGTGGGAGAACTTGCACAATTGGTGGCTGACTAAATACTTTTTTCCCCCACTGTATATGGACATTATGGACAGTATATGAATAGAAAAGGCACGTGCAGCAGTAGTTCTGTAGGATGAGCCATGTTTTTCAGTTTCTCGGTCCCAGCTTCGATGCACCTGTACTGTCTCCGCCTTCTAGATGGTAGCTGGGTGAACAGGCTGTGGTTCGGGTGGCTGAGGTCCTTGATGATCTACTTGACCTTCCTGTGACACCGGGTGCTGTAGATGTCCTGTAGGTTAGGCAGTGTGCCCCCGGTGATGCGTTGTGCTGACCGCACCACCCTCTGGAGAGCCCTGCGTTTGCGGACGGTGCACTTGCCGTACCAGGCGGTGATACAGCCCGACAAGACACTTTCAATGGTGCATCTGTAGAGGTTTGTGAGGGCCTTAGGGGCCAAGCCAAATTTCTTCAGTCTGCTGAGGTTGAGAAGGCCCTGTTGCACCTTCTTCACCACACTGGCAATAGAGGACTAGCAGTCAATAGAGGACTAGAGGTCAATAGAGGACTAGGGGTCAATAGAGGACTAGGGGTCAATAGAGGACTAGAGGTCAATAGAGGACTAGCAGTCAATAGAGGACTAGGGGTCAATATTTGACCTCTAGTCCTCTATTGACTGCTAGTCCTCTATTGACCCCTAGTCCTCTATTGACACCTAGTCCTATATTGACCAGCATACTACTGTCCTCCATTACCCAGCATTCTACTGTCCTCCATTAGCCAGCATACTACTGTCCTCCATTACCCAACATGCTACCTTCCTCCATTACCCAGCATACTACTGTCCTCCATTACAGAGCATACTACTGTCCTCCATTACCCAGCATACTACTGTCCTCCATTACCCAGCATACTACTGTCCTCCATTACCCAGCATACTACTGTCCTCCATTACCCAGCATACTACTGTCCTCCATTACCCAGCATACTACTGTCCTCCATTACCCAGCATACTACTGTCCTCCGTTACCCAGCATACTACTGTCCTCCATTACCCAGCATACTACTGTCCTCCATTACCCAGCATACTACTGTCCTCCATTACCCAGCATACTACTGTCCTCCGTTACCCAGCATACTACTGTCCTCCATTACCCAGCATACTACTGTCCTCCATTACCCAGCATACTACTGTCCTCCATTACCCAGCATTCTACTGTCCTCCATTAACCAGAATACTACTGTCCTCCATTACCCAGCATACTACTGTCCTCCATTACCCAGCATACTACTGTCCTCCATTACCCAGCATACTATGTCCTCCATTACCCAGCATACTACTGTCCTCCATTACCCAGCATACTACTGTCCTCCATTGCCCAGCATACTACTGTCCTCCATTACCCAGCATACTACTGTCCTCCATTACCCAGCATACTACTGTCCTCCATTACCCATCATACTACTGTCCTCCATTACCCAGCATACTACTGTCCTCCATTACCCAGCATACTACTGTCCTCCATTACCCAGCATACCATACTGTCCTCCATTTACCCCAGCATACTACTGTCCTCCGTTACCCAGGACCATACTACTGTCCTCCATTTACCCCCAGATACTACTGTCCTCCATTACCAGCATTAACTACTGTCCTCCATTACCCATCATTCTTACTGTCCTCCATTAACCCAGCCAATACTACTGTCCTCCCCATTACCCAGCCATACTACTGTCCTCCATTACCCAGCATACTACTGTTTCCTCCATTACCACCAGCATACTACTGTCCTCCAGTTACCCAAGCATACTACTGTCCTCCATTACCAGAATACTACTGTCCTCCATTGCCCAGCATTACTACTGTCTCCATTACCCAGCATACTTACTGTCCTCCATTTACCCAGATACTACTGTCCTCCCATTACCCATCATACTACTGTCCTCATTACCCAGCCATAATACAATGTCCTCCATTACCAGCATACTTACTGTCCTCATTACCAGCATTAATACTGTCCTCCATTACCAGCATATCCTGTCATACATTACCCAGGCATACTACTGTCCACAGTACCCAGCATACTAGGTCCTCCATTAACAGCATGACACTGTCCTCATTACCCAGCATATACTGTCCTCCATCTACCCCGCATACTACTGTCACCATACCCAGCATACTGTCCTCCATTACCCAGCATACTACTGTCCTCCATTACCCAGCATACTACTGTCCTCCATTACCCAGCATACTACTGTCCTCCATTACCCATCATACTACTGTCCTCCATTACCCAGCATACTACTGTCCTCCATTACCCAGCATACTACTGTCCTCCATTACCCAGCATACTACTGTCCTCCATTACCCAGCATACTACTGTCCTCCATTACCCAGCATACTACTGTCCTCCATTACCCAGCATACTACTCGCCAATGTTCAATCATTAATTAACAAACTTGAAGAACTCAGAGCAAGGATCTCCTTCCAGAGGGACATCAGATCAGAGTGAGGATCTCCTTCCAGAGGGACATCAGATCTTGCAACATACTCTGTTTCTCTGAGACTTCCTCCAACATCCTAATGGATTATATACAACCAGTGGGTTTTACAGTTTTTCGAGCGGATAGGAAGCGGGCTCTCTCTGGCAAGAGCAAAGGTGGTGGGCTCTGCTTTATGACTAACAGCACATTGTGCAATGGGGAAAATGTACAGGAACTTGCAAGTTTCTTCTCCGTCGACTTGGAATACTTGGTCATAAAATGTTGTCCTTTTTACCTTCTGAGAGAGTTCACCGGGATTATTGCCATTATCCGCCCCAAGCCGACACCAAAAAGGCTCTCAAAGATCTTCATTGGACCCTGAACAAACTGGAGACTGCATTCTCGGAGGCAGCGTTCATTGTTGCGGGGGACGTTAACAAAAGTAATTTGAGAACCGTGCTCCCAAATTATTACCAACACATTGACTGTCTAACTCGCAGAAATTCTACTCTTGACCACTGCTACATGCCTTTTCGACACGGGTATAAGGCCCTATCCCATCCTCCTTTCGGAAAATCCGACCATGACTCCATCTTGCTTCTCCCCCGTCTACAAACAAAGACTCAAGAGGGAAGTTCTGGTGATCAGGTCTGTACAGCGTTGGTCCGACCAATCAGAATTCACTCCCCAAGACTGTTTTGATCACGTGGACTGGAATATGTTCCCGGGTTGTCTCTGGAGATACGCTGACTCAGTCACCGGATTCATAAAAAAATGCATAGATAACGTGATACCGATAGTATCTTCCAAAACATACACGAATCAAAAAACGTGGATTAATAGCAGCCTTGTAGGGATTAATAGCAGCCTTGTAGGGAAACTGAAAGAGAGAGATGCTGCTTATAGACAGGGCAATGTGACCGGGGACAATAGTTTGGTTGAACAGTACAAATATGACTTACGCAGATTGATCAAGATGGCGAAAACACAAGTATAGAGACAAAGTGGAGGAGCAATTCAGCGGGTCAGACACAAGGCGTATGTTGCAGGGTCTCCTAACGATCACGGATTACAAAAAGAAAGCCAGCCACATCACGGTCACCAACGTCACCCTACCGGACGAGCTTAACACCTTTTTCTGAAGATTCGAGCACAACGACCCTGAGCTGCCGAGGAGAGCCCCCGATGACAACGTGGGCTACACACTCACAGTCTACACTGTGAGTGTGTGGCCCAGGCAAGGCTGCTGGCCCAGATGACATCTCTAGCCGTGCCCTCAGAGCATGTGCAGACCAGCTGGATGTTTTCAATCTCTCCCTAGCTCAGGCCTCTATACCCACCTGCTTCAAGATGTCCACTATCATCCCCTGTGTCCAAGAAAGGGAAAGTAACTGAACTGAATGACCAGTAGCACTCACTACCGTCACCATGAAGTGCTTCGAGAGGCTAGTCAAAGACCACATCACCTCCTCCCTCCCAGACACACTCAATCCTCTCCAATTCGCCTACCGGCCTGACAGATCCACATTGCACACTGCCCTCACCCTGGACAAAATTAATGCATATGTGAGGATACTGTTCATCAACAACAGCTCGGCCTTCAATACCATAGTGCCCTATAAATTCATTACAAAGCTCAAAGCCCTGGGACTGAATTCCTCCCTATGCAACTGGGTCCTGGACTTCCTGACGGGCCGCCCCCCAGGTTGTGAAGGTAGGCAACATTACCTCCTCGACACTGATCCTCAACACGGGGGCCCCACAAGGGTACGTCCTCAATCCCCTTCTGTATTCTCTGTATACCAACGACTGCGTGGCCTCACACAGTTCCAACTCCATCATCAAGTTCACTGACGACACGACAGTAGTAGGTCTGATCACCAACAATGACGAGACGGCCTACAGGGAGGAGGTAGACACTCTGACGGCGTGGTGCCAGGTAAACAACCTCTCCCTCAACGTCAGTCTGACGGCGTGGTGCCAGGTAAACAACCTCTCCCTCAACGTCAGTCTGACGGCGTGTTGCCAGGTAAACAACCTCTCCCTTAACGTCAGTCTGACGGCGTGGTGCCAGGTAACAACCTCTCCCTCAACGTCAGTCTGACGGCGTGGTGCCAGGTAAACAACCTCTTCCCTCAACGTCAGTCTGACGGCGTGGTGCCAGGTAAACAACCTCTCCCCTCAACGTCAGTCTGACGGCGTGGTGCCAGGTAAACAACCTCTCCCCTCAACGTCAGTCTGACGGCGTGGTGCCAGGTAAACAACCTCTCCCTCAACGTCAGTCTGACGGCGTGGTGCCAGGTAAACAACCTCTCCCTCAACGTCAGAAAAACAAAGGAGCTGATTGTGATTGGACATCAGGAGGAAACAGGCTGGACACGCCCCCATCCTCATCAACGGGGCCGCTGTCGAGACGGTCAATAACTTCTAATTCCTCGGCGTACACATCTCAGAGAAGCTGAACTGGTCTAACCACACACCGACACCTTGGTGAAGAAGGCACGACAGCGACTCTTCAACCTCAGGAGGCTGAAAAAATGTGGCCTGTCCCCGAGGGCCCTCACAGTGTTCTGCAGGAGCACCATCGAGAGCATACTGTCGGGCTGCATCACAGCCTGGTACGTGAAGTCCACCGCCGAGAGCATACTGTCGGGCTGCATCACAGCCTGGTACGTGAAGTCCACCGCCGAGAGCATACTGTCGGGCTGCATCACAGCCTGGTACGTGAAGTCCACCGCCGAGAGCATACTGTCGGGCTGCATCACAGCCTGGTACGTGAAGTCCACCGCCGAGAGCATACTGTCGGGCTGCATCACAGCCTGGTACGTGAAGTCCACCGCCGAGAGCATACTGTCGGGCTGCATCACCGCCTGGTACATGAAGTCCACCGCCGCGGACCGCAAGGCTCCTCAGAGGGTGATACGTGCAGCCAAACGCACAATTGGGTGCACACAGACTGCCCTACAGGACACCTACAACACCAATTGTCGCAGGAAGGCCAAGAAGATCGTCAGGGACCCCAGCCTCCCAAGCCATGCCCTGTTCGCCCCGCTTCCATCACTCAGATGCGGGCAGTACAGGAGCATCATGGCAAAAACTGAAAGACAGGCCAATAGTTTCTACTCTCAGACCATCAACCTGCTGAATAGCCACCCCTAGTCAGCTATCTGCTCCCCCCTCCCCCCTGCTACTCCCCCTATAGACATTATTTCTTCTGCCCCTCCCCCTATAGACATTCCACCCCCCCACCCGCCCCTACATACTTTACTCTGTCCCCACCCCAACGACATTCATCACTGTTGCAGTTGTTGATAAGTATATTATTACTTTTGGGGTTTTATTTCACTCAATGATCATGCTGCTGCTCCCCCTATTATCACCCCACCCCCCACCTCCTCATCAGTCTTTAATCTGCCTGCTGTTCCTCCTATCACCCCACCCCCCCACCTCCTCATCAGTCTTTAATCTGCCTGCTGTTCCTCCTATCGTCATCCCCTCCCCACCTCCTCATCAGTCTTTACTCGGCCTGCTGTTCCTCCTATTATCACCCCACCCCCCACCTCCTCATCAGTCTTTACTCGGCCTGCTGTTCCTCCTATCACCCCATCCCCCACCTCCTCATCAGTCTTTACTCGGCCTGCTGTTCCTCCTATCACCCCACCCCCCACCTCCTCATCAGTCTTTACTCGGCCTGCTGTTCCTCCTATCACCCCACCCCCCACCTCCTCATCAGTCTTTACTCGGCCTGCTGTTCCTCCTATCACCCCACCCCCCACCTCCTCATCAGTCTTTAATCTGCCTGCTGTTCCTCCTATCGTCATCCCCTCCCCACCTCCTCATCAGTCTTTAATCTGCCTGCTGTTCCTCCTATCGTAATCACCCCCTCAAGTCTTTATCTGCCTCCACGCCAAAGGACATGTATGTATTAATCACTGCTACAGTTGTTATGATGTATAGAGTGCTATATTTCTATTTCTATAGTTTTATTACCATTTTCATTCTTTCATTTAACTTAGTCCTGCATGTTGGATCCCACGATGTTCACTGTACCCTGCAATCACACCTTCAACCCAGTACATGTGACTATTAAACAGTCTGAATCTGAAAATGTATGCACGCATGACTGTAAGTCGCTTTGGATAAAAGCGTCTGCTAAAATGGCATATTATTAATATTAATTATTACAATTATTAAAGTCTGAGCTGTAGTCGATAAACAGCATTCTTACACAGGTATTTCTCTTGTCCAGGCGGGATAGGAAAGTGTGCAGTGCGTTAGCAGTTGATGTTATTCTTCAATAACACAGACCCCAAAGCAAACCAGGCGCAGAAAAATATATTTATTCAAAGAGAACAAATCAAATCGTAGTTGTTATGCTGGGAAGTAGATGGTAGATGATAATGTATCCACTCACTAACTGTAAGTCGCTCTGGATAAGAGCGTCTGCTAAATGACTAAAATGTAAATGTAAAATGTTCATTCTTCCCTGTTCTCAATGTTTCTCCACTGAACAAAGAGACAGGATGTAGTTTATAGCCTCAAGCCTAGCATGGGGCTGACCAATTAGAATTGCTTGCAATAAAATTGGGCTACTGGCCAAACCTCCAAGTATCCTGTTTCAGGCTCAATGTATAGACCATTTGGACCAATGAGAATTTGCCACATGTAGCTATGAGTCGCTGATTGGAACCCCTACAAAGATTCTAAACAGATGTTGAACTGAAAAACAACTATTTCCATTGATCGTTAATTCCCTCTTGACCTCTAGTCCTCTATTGACTGCTAGTCCTCTATTGACCTCTAGTCCTCTATTGACCTCTAGTCCTGTATTGACCGCTAGTCCTCCATTGACCTCTAGTCCTCTATTGACCTCTAGTCCTCTATTGACTGCTAGTCCTCTATTGACCTCTAGTCCTCTATTGACCTCTAGTCCTCTATTGACCGCTAGTCCTCCATTGACCGCTAGTCCTCCATTGACCTCTAGTCCTCTATTGACCTCTAGTCCTCTATTGACTGCTAGTCCTCTATTGACCTCTAGTCCTCTATTGACCTCTAGTCCTCTATTGACCGCTAGTCCTCTATTGCCTGCTAGTCCTCTATTGACTGCTAGTCCTCTATTGACCTCTAGTCCTCTATTGACCCCTAGTCCTCTATTGACCTCTAGTCCTCTATTGACCTCTAGTCCTCTATTGACCCCTAGTCCTCTATTGACTGCTAGTCCTCTATTGACCTCTAGTTCTCTATTGACCCCTAGTCCTCTATTGACCTCTAGTCCTCTATTGATCTATAGTCCTCTATTGACCTCTAGTTCTCTATTGACCTCTAGTCCTCTATTGATCTTTAGTCCTCTATTGACCTCTAGTCCTCTATTGACCTCTAGTCCTCTATTGACCTCTAGTCCTCTATTGACCCCTAGTCCTCTATTGACCTCTAGTCCTCTATTGATCTTTAGGCCTCTATTGACCTCTAGTCCTCTATTGACCTTTAGTCCTCTATTGACCTCAGTCCTCTATTGATCTCTAGTCCTCTATTGACCTCCAGTCCTCTATTGACCTCTAGTCCTCTATTGATCTTTAGTCCTCTATTGACCTCTAGTCCTCTATTGACCCCTAGTCCTCTATTGACTGCTAGTCCTCTATTGACCCCTAGTCCTCCATTGACCTCTAGTCCTCTATTGATCTCTAGTCCTCTATTGATCTCTAGTCCTCTATTGACCTCTAGTCCTCTATTGACCTCTAGTCCTCTCTTGACTCCTAGTCCTCTGTGTCTTGTGTATTTATCTTCTAATATTCTTACAAGTGCAATGGCGATCGTCCGTGGATCTGTTGGGGCTTTATGCCAATTGTATTGGGGTAAGGTGGAGGTGAAATGGTCCTTAACTAGCCTCACAAAGCACTTCATGACGACAAAAGTGAGTGCTACGGGGCGATAGTCATTTAGCTTACCTTCGCTTTCTTGGGTACAGGAACAATGGTGGACATCTTGAAGCAAGTGGGGACAACAGACTGGGATATGGAGAGATTGAATATGTACGTAAAAAACACCAGCCGTCTGGTCTGCTCTGAGGACGTGGCTTGGGATGCCGTCTGGTCGGTACATGCTCTGAGGATGCAGCTAGGGATGCCGTCTGGGCTGGCAGCCTTGTGAGGGTTAACACGCTTAAATGACTTACTCACGTCGACCGCGGAGAATGAGAGCGCACAGTCCTTGTGAGCGGCGGGGGCCCTCATCGACGGCTCAATGCTGTTTTCCTCGAAGCGGGCGAAGAAGGTGGCGTCGGTGTCCGCGATGTGGCTGGCATTCCCTCTGTAATCCATGATTGTCTGGAGGCCCTAGCACATACGTTTCGTGTCTGAGCCGTTGAATTGTGATTCCACTTTGTCCCTGTACTGTCGTTTTAACTCTTAGATTTCCTTACGGAGGTCATAGCTGGTCTGTTTGTACACGTACATGTTCCCAGTCACCTTGCCGTGGTTAAATGGGGTGGTTCGCGCTTTTCAGTTTCCACTCTCTTTCTTTTCAGTTTTGCACGAATGCTGCCATCTATCCACAGTTCTTGGTTTGGACAAGTTCTAATCGACACAGTGGGAACAACATCCTCTATGCATTTCCTGATGAACCCCAATCACTGAGTCAGTGTATACATTTATACTATTCTCAGAGGATACCTGTGACATTTCCCAGTCCGCGTGATAAAAAACAATCTTGAAGCAAAGATTCCGATTCATCAGACCAACGTTAAACAGTCCTTACCACGGGAGCTTCCTGTATGGTGAAGTTATTAACCTCTTAAGGATCGGACCCTTTTTTCAAATTTTTTGCCTAAAATGACATACCAAGACAGCAGGAGTTCAAACTGTAGAACCCAGTTCCTATATTTGAATGTAAAAATGGATTTTTATCAAACAAAACTATGCTATATTTTATCTCTGGGACTCTTATGATGACAAATCAGAGCAAGATTACTGAATGTAAGTACATTATTTACCTTCAGAGGTGAACGTATCAAACCAGTTGCCGTGATACGTTTTTTGTTGTTGTGCACTCTCCTCAAACAATAGCATGGTATTGTTTCACTGTAATAGCTACTGTAAGTTGGACAGTGCAGTTAGATTGACAAGAATGTAAGCTTTCTGCCCATATAAGACATGTCTGTCCTGGAAAGTTTGCTGTTACTTACAACAGTCATGCTAATCACATCAGCGCACGTTAGCTCAACCGTCCCGTAAACGCGACACTGATCCCGTAGAGGTTAAGTTTCTGCCTATAGGTGGGGAGGAGCAGAATGGAGGCGCGGTCTGATTTGCCGAATGGAAGGCGCGGGGCCTTGCAGCTTTCCCGGAAGGGAGAGTAGCAATGCTCCAGGTCTGTGTTGCGCGTGTAGTACAGCAGATTTGTTGATAGAATTTCAGTAGCATTTTCCTCAGATTTCTTTTGTTAATGTCCCCACCTACAATAAATGCGGCCTCAGGATATGCGGTTTCCAGTTTGCTCATAGTCCAGTGTAGTTCCTCAAGAGCCGTCATGGTTGTCAGTGCCGATGACTGAAGAAAATTATCTCGGGAGGAAATGTGGTCGGCATTTGATGGTGAGGTATTCAGATCAGGAGGACAAAAGGACTTGAGTTCCTGTACGTCTCCACAATCACACAATGAGTTGTTAATCGTAAAACAAACACCCTCGCTTTTCTTTTTCCCAGAGAGTTCTTCCTTCCTGTCCGCGCGATGGACGGAGAACCCCGCTGGCTGAATGGACGGAGAGAGCCATGATTCCGTAAAACAGACTATGATACAGTTCCTGATGTCTCCGTGGAAGGAGATCCTCGCCCTGAGCTCGCCTCCTTTATTGTTCTGAACGTTAGCAAGTAATATACACTGAAGCGGTGGAACCGAGTCTGACTAGGACCCCACTTCTTCTCCCTCTTATCCAGCGTCAGCGTTTTGGAGCGGCCCCTGGGATGAATAGAGCTGCCTCGGGAAGTTTTCCACAAAGGATCCTGGTCAGGGAAGTCGAATATCTGCTAGAATTTCTTGTGAGTGACAGCCGATCTAATGTCCAAAAGTTATTTTCATTATTGTTAGGTAATGATACAAGAAACGTTGTGAGCAAGTAATGTAATAGATAACACACACAACAACAAATAAACAGGGTGATCATGTTTGTCAGCGCCATTTTGTGGAAAACATTTAAGATATACCACCTACCAGCACCATCACCCACTGTCACAGGACACCATCACCCACTTACCCCAAGGCGGTTCAACTTACCATGTCCCTATACTCAACAAGAGACCACTTTTTTTGGACTAGTTATGTTTTTAAAACTGTTATGTTTACATGAATTGTGAATATTTTCAGGGATACACATCATCCTGAACTATATGTAGATATCTTTGTTAGAAAGAATACTACATTTCCCTTGACGCAGTAAATGTCCAAATAAAATGCTAAACTCTCCCCTGAAGTACGTCACGAGGAGATGTGCTTTTTTTGCCCAGTAATCTCTTAGTGGCTGATCAATTTGTAGAACCCTCTGTGATGTGTGATGTCTCCTGACTGGCTTGGATCTGTGCTGTGAACGAAAAGCCTGTTAAGAGTCTATCCTGCATATAAAAATGTTGGTGCATTGCATTGAGGGAGACAAGGAAGGACTCTTATCTTCTGGTGGGGCTCTGGCTGGGTGCTCTCTCTCTCTCTCTGAGCTGAACCACTCTCTCTTTCTCTCTCTCTCTCTCTCTGAGCTGAATCACTCTCTCGTTCTCTCTCTCTCTCTCTCTGAGCTGAACCGCTATCTCTCTCTCTGAGCGGAACCACTCTCTCTTTCTCTCTCTCTTTCTCTCTTTCTCTCTCTCTCTGAGCTGAACCTCTCTCTCTCTCTCTCTCTATCTGAGCTGAACCACTCTTTCTTTCTCTCTCTCTCTCTCTGAGCTGAACCTCTCTCTCTCTCTCTATCTGAGCTGAACCACTCTCTTTCTTTCTCTCTCTCTCTCTGAGCTGAACCACTCTCTTTCTTTCTCTCTCTCTCTCTGTGCTGAACCTTTCTCTCTCTGTGTCTCTGAGCTGAACCCCCCCCCCCCCTCTCTCTCTCTCTCTCTCTATCTGAGTTGAACCACTCTCTTTCTTTCTCTCTCTCTCTCTCTGAGCTGAACCTCTCTCTCTCTCTCTCTCTCTCTCTCTCTCTCTATCTGAGCTGAACCACTCTTTCTTTCTCTCTCTCTCTCTCTGAGCTGAACCACTCTCTTTCTTTCTCTCTCTCTCTCTCTGAGCTGAACCTCTCTCTCTCTCCATCTCTCTCTCTCTCCATCTCTCTCTCTCTCTCTCTCTCTCTCTCTCTCTCTCTCTCTCTCTCTCTCTCTCTCTCTCTCTCTCTCTCATTTTAAGGGCTTTATTGGCATGGGAAACATATGCTCACATTTCCAAAGCAAGTGAAATAGATAATAAACAAAAGTGAAATAAACAATAAAAAATTAACAGTAAACATTACACTCAGAAGTTCCAAAATAATAAAGACATTTCAAATGTCATATTATGTCTATATACAGTGTTGTAATCATGTGCAAATAGTTAAAGTACAAAAGGAAAAATAAATAAACATAAATATAGGTTGTATTTTCAATGGTGTTTGTTCTTCACTGGTTGCCCTTTTCTTGTGGCAACAGGTCACACATCTTGCTGCTGTGATGGCACACTGTGGTATTTCACCCAATAGATATGGGAGTTGATCCAAATTGGGTTTATTTTTGAATTCTTTGTGGATCTGTGTAATCTGAGGGAAATATGTGTCTCTCATAGGGTCATACATTTGGCAGGAGGTTAGGAAGTGCAGCTCAGTTTCCACCTCATTTTGTGGGCAGTGTGCACATAGCCTGTCTTCTCTTGAGAGACAGGTCTGCCTACGGCAGCCTTTCTCAATAGCAAGGCTATGCTCACTGAGTCTGTACATAGTCAAAGCTTTCCTTAAGTTTGGGTCAGTCACAGTGGTCAGGTATTCTGCCACTGTGGACTCTGTTTAGGGCCAAATAGCATTCTAGTTTGCTCAGTTTTTTCATAAATTCTTTCCAATGTGTCAAGTAATTATCTTTTAGTTTTCTCATGATTTGGTTGGGTCTAAGTGTGTTGCTGTCCTGGGGCTCTGTGGAGTCTGTTTGTGTTTGTGAACAGAGCCCCAGGACCAGCTTGCTTAGGGGACTCTTCTCCAGGTTCATCTCTCTGTAGGTGATGGCTTTGTTATGGAAGGTTTGGGAATCAGTTCCTTTTAGGTGGTTGTAGAATGTTATGGGTCTTTTCTGGATTTTGATAATTAGCGGGTATCGGCCTAATTCTGCTCTGCATGCATTATTTGGTATTTTACGTTGTGCACAGAGGATATTTGTTGCAGAATTCTGCATGCAGAATGGTGTTTGTTCCATTTTGTGAATTCTTGGTTGGTGAGCGGACCCCAGACCTCACAACCATAAAGGGCAATGGGTTCTATAACTGATTCAAGTATTTTTTGCCAGATCCTAATTGGTATGTCAAATTGTATGTTCCTTTTGATGGCATAGAAGGCCCTTCTTGCCTTGTCTCTCAGATCGTTCACAGCTTTTGTGGAAGTTACCTGTGGCGCTGATGTTTAGGCCGAGGTATGTATTGTTTTTTTGCGTGCTCTAGGGCAACGGTGTCTAGATGGAATTTGTATTTGTGGTGCTGGCAACTGGACCTTTTTTGGAACACCATTATTTTTGTCTTACTGAGATTTACTGTCAGGGCCCAGTTCTGACAGAATCTGTGCAGAAGATCTAGGTGCTGCTGTAGGCCCTCCTTGGTTGGGGACAGAAGCACCAGATCAGCAGCAAACAGCAGACATTTGACTTCAGATTCTAGTAGGGTGAGGCCGGGTGCTGCAGACTGTTCTAGTGCCCTTGCCAATTCGTTGATATATATGTTGAAGAGGGTGGAGCTTAAACTGCATCCCTGTCTCACCCCACGGCCCTGTGGAAAGAAATGTGTGTGTTTTTTTTGCCAATTTTAACCACACACTTGTTGTTTGTGTACATGGATTATATAATGTCGTATGTTTTTCCCTCAACACCCCTTTCCATCAATGTGTATAGCAGACCCTCATTCCGAATTGAGGCAAAATCTTTTTCGAAATTAACAAAGCATGAGAAGACTTTGCCTTTGTTTTGGTTTGTTTGTTTGTCAATTAGGGGGTGCAGGGTGAATACGTGGTCTGTCGTACGGTAATTTGGTAAACATTTGCTCAGTACATTGTTTTCTCTGAGGAAATGTACGAGTCTGCTGTTAATGATAATGCAGTGGATTTTCCCAAGGTTGCTTTTGACGAATATCCCACAGTAGTCATTGGGGTCAAATTTGTCTCCACTTTTGTGGATTGGGGTGATCAGTCCTTGGTTCCAAAAATTGGGGAAGATGCCAGAGCTGAGGATGATGTTACAGAGTTTAAGTATAGCCAATTTGAATTTGTGGTCTGTATATTTTATCATTTCATTGAGGATACCATCAACACCACAGGCTTTTTTAGTTGGAGGGTTTGTATTTTGTTCTGTAGTTCATTCAATGTAATTGGAGAATCCAGTGGGTTCTGGTGGTCTTTAATAGTTGATTCTAAGATGTGTATTTGATCATGTATATGTTTTTGCTGTTTGTTCTCTGTTATAGGGCCAAAAAGATTGGAGAAGTGGTTTACCCATACATCTCCGTTTTGGATAGATAACTCTTCGTGTTGTTGTTTGTTAAATGTTTTCCAATTTTCCCAGAAGTGGTTAGAGTCTATTGATTCTTCAATTACATTAAGCTGATTTCTGACGTGATGTTCCTTATTTTTCCGTAGTGTATTTCTGTATTGTTTTAGTGATTCACCATAGTGAAGGCGTAGGCTCAGGTTTTCTGGGTCTCTATATTTTTGGTTGGATAGATTTCTCAATTTCTTTCTTATGTTTTTGCATTCTTCATCAAACCATTTATCATTGTTGTTAATTTTCTTTGGTTTTCTGTTAGACATTTTTAGATTTGATAGGGAAGCTGAGAGGTCAAATGTACTGTTTAGGTTTTCTACTGCCAAGTTTACACCTTCAGGAAGTTGTCTAAAAGGGATTGAATTTGTTTTTGCCTACTTGTTTTTTGATTGGTTTCTACAATACCTTCCTTCCATCTATAGCATATCTTAATATTATTCAGTTCCTTTGGCTTCGACGCCTCATGACTGAGTATTGCTCTGTTCAAGTAGACTGGATTGGCTGAATGCGGCAAAAAATAAATCAATAAATCAATAAATAATTAATGAGTTAGGATGGAGTCAGTTATCCCTTGGGTCTGGCTGACTGCAAAATGTTCAGAAAAACAATAATCAATGCAATGCAATGGAGGGGACAGCTGCTGTAGCTGTCATGGTCAGAACTGCAGTATGTACATACGCTTATGAGTGTGCGTTGAAGATCCTTACCCTTGGAACAAACTGTCACTTTCCACCCCCATTTCTTATGCCACTGTGATCCCCGGCTGCCATGACAGTTCTGACATGACATCCCGCTGCTTATCACAAGCTGTGATCACACGCACGCACGCACGCACACGCAAACACACATACACACACACACACACACACACACACACACACACACACACACACACACACACACACACACACACACACACACACACACACACAAGATAATGAAGGCCATCCACCAAAACAAAGGAGCATCCCTTCAGGATCCCTGACAGGCTGAGAGGACATACTGTATGTAACAACAGCCAGGAGCAGTAACCAGGCAACCAGGCAGCCATGTTGTGTTGTTTACTTTAGAACGTGAGGAGGAAGTAGAGAGACACAAACATGGATTGTGTCTGAAAGTGTTTGTAGCCGTCAAATGTCCTAATTTCCTCCAATTCCTCCACATCCGTCTCAACGCTCATTGGAGGAGAGAATCCGAGGTCCTTTTCCCAGGCATCCAATGCGCTTTGAGAGGTAGAGGAATTGGAGGAAACTGAGACATTTGACGGCCACAAACCTTTTTTTCAGACACAATCCATGTTTTTCCTGCAGGTCCCACTACTTCCTCCTCACTCCCACTGAGGCATGCTGGGTCATGCGTGTGTCATTTCCTGTCATTCCCCTAACCCCCTCGCAGCGGCTCTGTGTCACACACACACAAAGACACACACAGCCATGTCATCCCTGTGTCGGATCCAGACGGCAAGGCCTCCCTCCCCACGACACCACTGTCCCCGCCAAGAAACACCAAGGACGTTTCCTGTTTGCTTCCTGCCATGTAATGTCATGTACTGGCAAAATCTCTTACATAATGTGGCATATACTGAACATTAACAACATGGCACAATCTGAAGAGAAAGAGAAATGTCAGTCAACAACCTTCGGTTTTAGAACCCTAAGATTTGTTTTGATTTCTGAATAAAAAAACACACATAGCTAGATGAAATGAAAGCCAGCGGTGCCATTGTGTTTGGAGTGTACGTACAGCCCATCATTTCCAATGACATGCTCTGTGCTGCTGGAGAGACAGAGATTCACTCTCCTAGAGAGGAGAAGAGGGTGGTAATGGCGATCACTTTACCCTGTTGCATGACGAAGTGGCTGTGTGTGTGTGTGTGAGTGTGTGTGTGTGTGTGTGAGTGTGTGTGTGTGTGGTTATGACACGCAAGCTAATGTGAATGGATTTCCTGTGAAGTTACTCATGACAAGACCTGCTCCTACACACACACACACACACACACACACACACACACACACACACACACACACACACAGACACAGACACAGACACAGACACAGACACAGAGACAGACACAGACACAGGCACACGCACACGCACACGCACACGCACACGCACACGCACACACACACACACACACACACAAACACACACACACACACACACACACACACACACACTTGTCAGTTATGCCTCTCCACCAAATGCTACTTTCACACAGCTGCTCAAACATTAATAAAGCATGGAGTCATGGTTTGAAAAAGTTTTTAGTTGGCAATTGAATTCTCAAGTCTTCCCCTTTGAGTGTCCTGAAATGGAACCTGGGGCCATTCTAGAATCTAGAACATTCTAACCTGAAGAAAGTTCCATGTTGGAATGTTGGTTTAAAAAAAGGGTTAGATATTGTACTGTGCCTTCAGGTGAAATTGGTGCTAGGTCTAAGTCAAAACACAATGATATATATATATATATATATAAAAAAAATACAATTTGCAATGCAAATCTAAGGGCTCAATTCAATCAAATCCGCTTTAGCCAACATCCGGTTGTTTTTGATGGTGTGGGAGGAGGAACTGTGTTAGAGCTGGGAAATCATTATCCTTAAATCACACAGAATCAGAAATCAGAAATCAGAAATCAGAAATCAGAAATCAGCCTTGTTGACAAGCTGTAAAACTGGAATGTGAGATGTAATCTATACCTTGATTAGGATGATAGAAATAATCCTTATTTTCTTTCATGATTTTTTTCAACTTGATTGTAATTATTTCTACACTGAACAAAAAATATAAATGTAACATGCAACAATTTCAAAGATTTTACTGAGATACAGTTCATATAAGGAAATCAGTTCATTTAAATAAATAAATTAGGCCTTAATCTATGGATTTCACGAGTGGGAATCGAGATATGCATCTGTTGGTCACAGATACCTTAAAAAAAAAGGTAGGGGCGTGGATCAGAAAACCAGTCAGTATCTGGTGTGACCACCATTTGCCTCATGCAGCGCGACACATCTCCTTCGCATAGAGTTGATCAGGCTGTTGATTGTGGCCTGTTGTCCCTCTCCTATTCAACGGCTGTGCGAAGTTGCTGGATATTGGCGGGAACTGGAAAACGATGTCTTACACGTCTATCCAGAGCATCCCAAACATGCTCAATGGGTCACATGTCTGGTGAGTATGCAGGCCATGGAAGAGCTGGGACATTTTCAGCTTCCAGGAATTGTGTACAGATCCTTGCGACATGGGGCCGTGCATTATCATGCTGAAACACGAGGTGATGGTGGCGGATGAATGGCACGACAATGGGCCTCAGGACCTCGTCACGGTATCTCTGTGCATTCAAATTGCCATCAATAAAATGCAATTGTGTTCGTTGTCCATAGCTTATGCCTGCCCATACCATAACCCCACCGCCACCAATGGGCACTCTGTTCACAACGTTGACATCAGCAAACCGCTCGCCCACAGGACGCCATACAACGCTGTCTGCCATCTGCCCGGTACAGTTGAAACCGGGATTCATCCATGAAGAGCACACTTCTCTAGCATGCCAGTGTCCATCGAAGGTTGAGCATATGCCCACTGAATTCAGTTACGACGCCGAACTGCAGTCAGGTCAAGACCCTGGTGAGGACAACGAGCACGCTGATGAGCTTCCCTGAGACGGTTTATGACAGTTTGTGAAGAAATTATTCTATTGTGCAACCCACAGTTTTATCAGCTGTCCAGGTGGCTCGTCTCAGACCATCCCGCAGGTAAGGAAGCCGGATGTAGAGGTCCTGGACTGGCTTGGTTACAAGTGGTTTGCGGTTCTGAGGCCGGTTGGACGTGATGACATATTCTCTAAAACATTGTTGGAGGCAGTTTATGGTAGAGAAATTAACATTGCATTCTCTGGCAACAGCTCTGGTGGACATTCCTGCAGTCAGCATGCCAATTGAACGCTCCCTCAAAACTTGAGACATCTGTGGCATTGTGTTGTGTGACAAAACTGCACATCTTAGAGTGAACTTGTATTGTCCCCAGCACAAGGTGCACCTGTGTAATGATAATGCTGTTTAATCATCTTCTTGATATGCCACACCTGTCACGATCGTCAGGGAGAGAAGTAGACCAATGCGCAGCGTGTTGAGCGAACATGTTTACTTTATTAAATTAAAGCACGAACAAAACAACAAACGACTCGTGAAGTCCACGGTGACAATGACCGAACACGGAACAAAAACCCACAAACAAGTCCACGGTGACAATGACCGAACACGGAACAAAAACCCACAAACACAAAGTGAAAAACAGACAGTTTAAATATGGCTCCCAATCAGAGACAACCAGCCAACAGCTGACACTCGTTGCCTCTGATTGGGAGTCACTCAGGCAAAACATAGAAATAGACGAACTAGAACCCCCAACATAGAAATACACCACATAGAACAAACACACCCTGGCTCAACAACTAGAGTCCCATAGCCAGGGTGTGACAGTACCCCCCCCTAAAGGCGCGGACTGCGACCGCGACTCAAAAAGAGCAAAACAGGGGAGGGCTGGGTGGGCATAACTCCTCGGCGGCGGTTCTGGCTCCGGGCTTGCCCACCACCCTCCAACAAACCCCCCATAGCGCCCCTGGTCCGGTCTGGCCCCGCTGGCTGGAGCTGGACTGGACGTAGCAGGAGCGGTTAGCTTCAACTCCGTAGTGGAGCCGTTGACCGGTACCTGGTTAGGCACCGGTGACCCAGGCACGGGTTGTGCCGGACAGACGACGCGCACCCCTGGCTTGGTGCGTGAGGCAGGAAAGGACCGGACCTGGCTGACGATGCGCACCTCCGTCTTGGTGCGTGGAGCAGCAACGGGCCGGACCGGGCTGACGATACGCACCCCTGGCTTGGTGCGTGGAGCCGGAACGGGCCTCACCGGACTGACGACTCGCACCCCTGGCTTGGTGCGTGGAGCAGCAACGGGCCGGACCGGGCTGACGATGCGCACCCCTGGCTTGGTGCATGGAGCCGGAACGGGCCTCACCGGACTGACGACTCGCACCCCTGGCTTGGTGCGTGGAGCAGCAACGGGCCGGACCGGGCTGACGATACGCACCCCTGGCTTGGTGCGTGGAGCCGGAACGGGCCTCACCGGACTGACGACTCGCACCCCTGGCTTGGTGCGTGGAGCAGCAACGGGCCGGACCGGGCTGACGATGCGCACCCCTGGCTTGGTGCATGGAGCCGGAATGGGCCTCACCGGACTGACGACTCGCACCCCTGGCTTGGTGCGTGGAGCAGCGACGGGCCGGACCGGGCTGACGATGCGCACCCCTGGCTTGGTGCGTGGAGCCGGAACGGGCCTCACCGGACTGACGACTCGCACCCCTGGCTTGGTGCGTGGAGCAGCAACGGGCCGGACCGGGCTGACGATGCGCACCCCTGGCTTGGTGCATGGAGCCGGAACGGGCCTCACCGGACTGACGACTCGCACCCCTGGCTTGGTGCGTGGAGCAGCGACGGGCCGGACCGGGCTGACGATGCGCACCCCTGGCTTGGTGCGTGGAGCCGGAACGGGCCTCACCGGACTGACGACTCGCACCCCTGGCTTGGTGCGAGTAGCAGGAACGGGCTGGACCAGGCTGACGACTCGCACCCCTGGCTTGGTGCGAGTGGCAGGAACAGGCCGGGCCGGGCTGGCGACGCGCACCGTAGACTTGGTGTGAGTGGCAGGAACAGGCCGGGCCGGGCTGGCGACGCGCACCGTAGGCTTGGTGCGTGGAGCAGGGACAGGCCGGGCTGGGCTGGCGACGCACACCGTAGGCCTGGTGCGTGGAGCAGGGACAGGCCGGGCTGGGCTGGCGACGCACACCATAGGCTTGGTGCGTGGAGCAGGGACAGGCCGGGCTGGGCTGGCGACGCACACCGTAGGCTTGGTGCGTGGAGCAGGGACAGGCCGGGCTGGGCTGGCGACGCACACCGTAGGCTTGGTGCGTGGAGCAGGGACAGGCCGGGCTGGGCTGGCGAGGCACACCGTAGGCTTGGTGCGTGGAGCAGGGACAGGCCGGACTGGGCTGGCGACGCACACCGTAGGCTTGGTGCGTGGAGCAGGGACAGGCCGGGCTGGGCTGGCGACGCACACCGTACACTTAGTGCGGGAAATAGGAACGGGCCGGGCCGGCGACGCACACCGTAGGTTTGGTGCGAGGGGCAGGAACAGGCCGGGCCGGGCTGGCGACGCACACCGTAGGCTTGGTGCGAGGGGCAGGAACAGGCCGGGCTGGGCTGGCGACGTGCACCGTACACTTAGTGCGGGAAGCAGGAACGGGCCGGACCGGACTGGTGACGCACACCACTTGCTTGTTGTGAGGAGCGGGACTGGGTTTCATCATAACCCTCCGCTCCCTCAGCTGCCTACCGAGTTCCTCTCGCCGTGCCTCATTTCTCACCCTTTCCCTTATCGCCTCCAATAGCTCCATCCTCTGCAACACTAACTCCTGCTCCCTCTGCGCCAGTAGCCCCCTTAACCTGGTGGCCTCCTCACCTAATCGCCCTGTGGCAGCCTCCTGCTGCCCAGTCGCCCCTGCCGTGTGCCCCCCCCCTAAAAAATTTTTTGGGGTTGCCTCTCGACCGTCCGACGCTGACACTGCTTACGCCGTTGCTCCTCTCTCCGTCGCCTCTCAACTGTCTCACTCCATGGCCGGCGATCCATCCCGGCCAGGATCTCCTCCCAGGTCCAGGACCCTTTCCCGTCCAATATCTCCTCCCATGACCAGGCTGCCTGCTCCTGGACACGCTGCTTGGTCCTGGTATGGTGGGTTTTTCTGTCACGATCGTCAGGGAGAGAAGTAGACCAATGCGCAGCGTGTTGAGCGAACATGTTTACTTTATTAAATTAAAGCACGAACAAAACAACAAACGACTCGTGAAGTCCACGGTGACAATGACCGAACACGGAACAAAAACCCACAGACAGTTTAAATATGGCTCCCAATCAGAGACAACCAGCCAACAGCTGACACTCGTTGCCTCTGATTGGGAGTCACTCAGGCAAAACATAGAAATAGACAAACTAGAACCCCCAACATAGAAATACACCACATAGAACAAACACACCCTGGCTCAACAACTAGAGTCCCATAGCCAGGGTGTGACAACACCTGTCAGGTGGATGGATTATCTTGGCAAAGGAAAAATGCTCTCTAACAGGGATTTAAACAAATTTGTGCACAACGTTTGAGAGAAATAAGCTTTTTGTGCGTATTGAACATTTCTGAGATCTTTTATTTCAGCTCATGAAACATCGGACAAACACTTTATATGTTGCATTTATATTTGTGTTATATATATATTTTTTAATAATAACACTTTCTCGTTCTGAACTTCTAACACAAGTGGGACGGGTGTGGTTTCGTGACGATGCAAGAGCAGCTGCTCACCGATTTGATGGCTCCAATGCAGTTCCACCTCAGACACAGCCAATGGAGTTCCACCTCAGACACAGCCAATGGAGTTCCACCTCAGACACAGCCAATGCAGTCCCACCTCAGACACAGCCAATGCAGTCCCACCTCAGACACAGCCAATCCAGTTCCACCTCAGACACAGCCAATGGAGTTCCACCTCAGACACAGCCAATGCAGTTCCACCTCAGACACAGCCAATGGAGTTCCACCTCAGACACAGCCAATGGAGTTCCACCTCAGACACAGCCAATGGAGTTCCACCTCAGACACAGCCAATGGAGTTCCACCTCAGACACAGCCAATGCAGTTCCACCTCAGACACAGCCAATGCAGTTCCACCTCAGACACAGCCAAAACATTTTCTATGCAGGTCACTGCTATTTGATTAAATCTAGGCCTAAGATACTACATTACCAAGTATCTTAGTACAAAGATCCCGATTAATTGCTTGACTAAACTTCTATGTCTGTTGTAGGAAAAAACTGATTCCTTATTATACAACTCGAAAATAATATACCCTACATGACCAAGAATATGTGGACACCTGCTCATTGAACATCTCATTCCAAAATCATGGGCATTAATATGGAGTTGATCCCCCCCCCCACCTTGTTGCTATAACAGCCTCCACTCTTCTGGGAAGGCTTTGCACTAGATGTTGGAACATTACTGTGGGGACTTGCTTCCATTCAGCCACAAGAGCATTTGTGAGGTCGGGCACTGATTAGGCCTGGCTCGTAGTCGGCGTTCCAATTCATCCAAAAGTCGTTAGATGGGGTTGAGGTCAGGGCTATGTGCAGGCCAGTCATGTTCTTCCACACCGATCTCGACAAACCATTTCTGTATGGACCTCGCTTTGTGCACGGAGGGCATTGTCATGCTGAAACAGGAAAGGGCCTTCCGCAAACTGTTGCCACAAAGTTGGAAGCACAGAATCGCCTGTATGCTGTAGAATTACGATATCCCTTCACTGGAACTAAGGGGCCTAGCCCGAACCATGAAAAACAGCCCCAACCCATTATTCCTCCTCCACCAAACCTATGACGGTGCCACGTTGAAATTCACTGAGCTCTTTAGTAAGGCCATTATATTGTGAATGTTTGTCTATGGACATTGCATGGCTGTGTGCTCGATTGTATACACCCGTCAGCCAAATCCACTCATTTGAAGGGGTGTCCACATACTTTTGTATATATATAGTGTAGTTTAATTACATGAATTAAAGACCTTTATTCCCTAAACGCAGATGTACCAAGAGGACATATTGTATTTAACTCCTTCACAGTGATTACTACTGGAGGACAAAACTGTAAGATTAGTGAATAAAATTAAGAGTAGGCTATTCCATGTGGACTCTTAAGGAGTGATTAGTAGAGGTTAATTAAACTAATGTCTTTCTGATTGTAATGTCAATTAAAACAATTACTTAACAATGTTTTTTTAATGAGGACAATAATTGACTGCCACTCATCTCAGAAAGAGACGAATAGCAGAAAGAGATGACTAGCAGAAAGAGATGACTATAGTAGAAAGAGATGACTAGCAGAAAGAGATGACTATAGTAGAAAGAGATGACTATAGTAGAAAGAGATGACTATAGCAGAAATATATGACTATAGTAGAAAGAGATGACTATAGCAGAAAGAGATGACTGTAGCAGAAAGAGATGACTATAGTAGAAAGAGATGACTAGCAGAAAGACATGACTATAGTAGAAAGAGATGACTATAGCAGAAAGATATGACTATAGTAGAAAGAGATGACTAGCAGAAAGAGATGACTACAGTAGAAAGAGATGACTATAGTAGAAAGAGATGACTATAGTAGAAAGAGATGACTAGCAGAAAGAGATTACTAAAGCAGAAAGAGATGACTATAGTTGACAGAGATGACAATAGTAGAAAGAAATGACTTCAGCAGAGGAGATGACTTTGGTAAAAGCGATGACTAGAGAAAGAGATGACTTTAAAAGAAAAAGATGACTAGCAGAAATAGATGTCTATAGCAGAAAGAGATGACAATAGTAGGAAGAGATGACTATAGTAGACAGAGATGACTATAGCAGAAAGAGATGAGAAGCAGAAAGAGATGACTATAGTAAAAAGAGATGACTAGTAGAAAGAGATTAGCAGAAAGAGATTATTGTAGTAGAAAGAGATGACTTGCAGAAATAGATGACTATAGTAGAAAAATATGACTATAGTAGAAAGAGATGACTATAGTAGACAGAGATGACTATAGTAGAAAGAGATGACTGTAGTAGAAAGAGATGACTATAGTGGAAAGAGATGAGAAGCAGAAAGAGATGACTATAGTAGAAAAAGATGACTCGCAGAAAGAGATGACTACGACTGTAGTAGAAAGAGATGACTATAGTAGAAAGAGATGACTATAGTAGACTGAGATGACTATAGTAGAAAGAGATGACTATAGTAGACTGAGATGACTATAGTAGAAAGAGATGACTATAGCAGAAAGAGCTGACTGTAGTAGAAAGAGATTACTATTTTAGAGAGAGATGACTATAGCAGCCTGTCCATTACCAAACTCATCACTCACAAAGAAATGCAGTGAAAATGAGTCAGAATATATTAAAATGATATCTATTTTACTGTATAATGCAGATAAATGAAGGGCAATTTCTATTTCTATATTTCTTATGCCTTGATTTTCTCTGTGGTGTCTTGCATTCAGCCAAGTCAGTGTACTGTATTCCCTGAGGAGAGAGCAGCATACTGCCATCCACACCTATAGCATCAGGAAGAGTGAAGAGACCAATGACTCTAGGACAGGGCTGCCCAACCCTCTTCCCGGAGATCTACCGTCCTGTGGGTTTTCAGCCCGACCCTCTTTCCCGGAGATCTACCGTCCTGTGGGTTTTCAGCCCGACCCTCTTCCTAGAGATCTACCGTCCTGTGGGTTTTCAGTCCAACCCTCTTCCTAGAGATCTACTGTCCTGTGGGTTTTCAGTCCAACCCTCTTCCTAGAGATCTACCGTCCTGTGGGTTTTTAGTCCAACCCTCTTCCTAGAGATCTACCGTCCTGTGGGTTTTCAGTCCAACCCTCTTCCCGGAGATCTACCGTCCTGTGGGTTTTCAGTCCAACCCTCTTCCTAGAGATCTACCGTCCTGTAGGTTTTCAGTCCCAACCCTAATTTAGCATATCTGATTCAGCTAGTTAAGGTCTTGTTGAACAGCTAATAATTAGAATCAGGTGTGTTAAATTAGGGTTGGACTGAAAACCCACAGGACGGTAGATCTCCGGGAAAGAGGGTTGGACTGAAAACCCACAGGACGGTAGATCTCCGGGAAAGAGGGTTGGACTGAAAACCCACAGGACAGTAGATCTCCAGGGAGAGGGTTGGACTGAAAACCCACAGGACGGTAGATCTCTAGGAAGAGGGTTGGACTGAAAACCCACAGGACAGTAGATCTCCGGGAAAGAGGGTTGGACTGAAAACCCACAGGACGGTAGATCTCCGGGAAAGAGGGTTGGACTGAAAACCCACATGACGGTAGATCTCCGGGAAAGAGGGTTGGGCAGCCCTGCTCTAGGACATAGCTTCCTGTTGTGTTGCCATGTTTTGCTTTGAATTGTCATCCCAGACAACTGAGGTGACTCTAAGACATCAGACTCTCTATGTAGTGATGGACCCTAAAACATTAGACTCTCTATATAGGGATGGACCCTAAAACATCAGACTCGCTATGTACCCAAAGACATCAGGTACAGTAAGATAACCATTTACATTTTAGTCATTTAGCAGACGCTCTTATCCAGAGCGACTTACAGTTTAGTGAGTGCATACATTTTTCATACTGGCCCCCCCGTGGGAATCGAAACCCAAAACCCTGGCGTCGCAAGCGCCATGCTCTACCAACTGAGCTACAGGAGGCCTACCCTCTGATCAATGACTGTCTATCATGTTGCTTACAGAAAACCATCCCAATGGACCCTGCACTTTAATATGATTCCTCACCCTGGTAGTCGTAAGGGCTGTGATGGCTTCTGCCATAAAGCTTAATGATTTCTGTCACACCTCATAAGGGCAGTGTCTGTACATTTACATTTTAGTCATTTTAGCAGACGCTCTTATCCAGAGCGACTTACAGTTAGTGAGTGCAAACATAAAATATGAATGGGAATATACTTCAGTTAAATTTTACTCATAAGCATTTCTAGGGGTGCCAATAATAGTGGCACACATGTTTCGGAGAGAAACATTTATTTCACATGTATTTTTTAAAGTAATTTTACTTAAATTAAAGGGTAGATTTTTGTGAATATTTTGAATGAAAGACCAAGAGGATAAACAGCAAATAAAAAAAATTTGAAATGTTCCGAGGACCTCCAAGACAAGGTCAAATGTATATTGTGTGAACATCAATGGAATATGATGTTAAACCTAAAACAAATGTGCTATGAACGTCGTAAAAATTGACTTATTTGGAAAATGTGGAACATTGTGGGAATGTTCTGCGCAACCTCTTAAGTTCAATATGTGAATATCACAAGAATATTCTCACAACATTCAGCACGGACCTATACAGGAAGCCGAAGGACAGGAATTCCATGTTACGCGTAGACAGCTTCCACCCTACACCCCTTGAAAAAGAGCCTCCCTGTCAGCCAATACAGTCGCATACGCAGGATCTGTAGTGCACAGAGTGACTACGACAAACAAGCCGACTGTCTGGATGAGCGTTTCAGACAGAGGGGTTACCCTGGATGACAGCCTAACGCCCAAACCCCCCCCCCCCCCCCCCCCCCCCCCCCCCCCCCGACCAACGACTTCAATGCCTCCTTCAAGACTCCCCACTTGTTAAACAGTTCCACCATATAATTAGAAAACATTGGAAAATCTTGAGCACTGAAAACACGTTTAAACAACCCCGGTGAGTAGTCTTCAGACGCGTTCCCCAAAATCAGTCAAATGGTGGTGAGATCTTCCACCGGTGCCACGTAACACCTTCCTAGACAATGTGCTGGATGGTAATTACAGATGTGGCCAAATGTACACAATGTAACTTTACGAACAAATGCACAATGTTCAATCAACCTATCACGGGCAAGGCCATTAAGGTTAAGGGCATCATTATATAAATACAAAAAAGATGTGGTATACCCGATCAAGTGTATTTGTTGTCTATGCTATGTAGGAAAAACGAGCTCTGAAAACAAGGATAGCAGAACATCAGGAGTAATATCAGGATTGTTGACCAGAGAAACCCTGTGGCTGAGCATTTCATGGAGGCTCGTCACAACATCAACTCTCTGAGATAAATTGGCATTGAACATGTTAAGACTCCTAGGAGGGGAGGGGGGGGGGGGGGGGGGGGGGGGATACTGATAATCTATTACAGAAAAGAGAATTGTATTTGGATTCACCGTTTGTGCGCCATGTCTCCTAAAGGTCTGAACCAAGAGTTTGATATCAGACAATTTCTTACATTAATATGTAACGTTGATTTGTCCTGCCATTTTGTACATACTGTATATATATTTTTTTTTTTCTAACTACTACATGTGCCCATCTCATTGATATCAAATGATGTTGTTTTTTAAATAGGTCACTATAATTATATCTATGGGCACCGCGCGTCTTGCACATAATGGGGTAGCACAACAGTTTCCAACATAATCTCTTTTTTTTTTCTTTTTTTTTACTGTTGCCTACGTTTTAACTTGGACCCATTTTATGTATATAATTATTTATGACCATATGTATCTCTGTGATTAATGATGATTGTCTCTGCGCAAAAGTGAACTAAATTATTTCCACACCCACCACGTGTCATGGTCATGTGAGGTGAAATGGGATGTGAGCACTCCGTCTGTTAGACCTGACAAAGATCCGTTTCGGATCGAAACCTAGTCGATAAGCGGTGAATTGGGAGACTTCCTGTTCTTTGCATGTATTCTTTATTAGTCCAGTACCTAGGTTTTTAAGGATGTGCATATGACCACAGACTTGCCTCCACTATGTTCCCACCAGACTGCTCCCACAACCTAATAAAACATTCTAGGAACCTTTAAAGAACAGACGAAATGTGTTCTGGGAACATTTTTGCAACACCAGGCACATTTTTTATACAAACATTGTATTATTATCAGCATGACTGGACAGTGTTTGTGTTATGAGAACATTTGCCGCAATCCAACCAATGTTCTAGAAACTTTTCTTAAAACCAATTTTGGTTTTCTGGAAACATTTGAATGAATGTTAGGAGAACATTCCAAGGATATTTCATAAAAAAAAAAAAAAAAAAAAACTTTTGGTTATCAAAAACATTCTTTCAATGTTTTGGGATGTTATCATCCTAATGTTAGATAAAACTTCAACTAGAATTGAACCCTTCCTTTATGTTCCGGTCAGTTTGACCCGGAACAGAGTTTGAAATCACTCAAATAAAATTGTACGTCATTTTACCACAATGACCCTTCATCTACTTTCCTAAATATGGGTCTCAAACTTTAAAAAAAGTAATAGTACTAATTAGACCCGGAATAGTGACATCCATTATGTTCTGTGTTAATTTGAAACAAGCTGCTTTCTGCACAGGAATGGTGCAACCATGCTGATCACATAAAAATACAGTGTCTTCTGACCCCTTGAATTTTTCCACATTTTGCTACGTAACGGCCTTATTCTAAAAATGATTAAACTGTTTTTTCCCCTCATCAATCTACACACCATAATGACAAAGCAAAAAAAGGTTTTTAGAATGTTTTACTAATTTGTTAAAAATGAAATACTGAAATATCACATTTACATAAGTACTCAGACCCTTTACTCATTACTTTGTTGAAGCACCTTTGGCAGCAATTACAACATCAAGTCATCTTGGGTATGACGCTACAAGCTTGGCACACCTGTATTGTGAATTGTCCCAAAGCCACTTCTGCATTGTCTTGGCTGTGTGCTTAGGGTCGTTGTCCTGTTGGAAGGTGAACCTTCACCCCAGTCTGAGGTCCTGAGTGCTCTGGAGCAGGTTTTCATCAAGGATCTCTCTGTACTTTGCTCCGTTAATCTTTGCCTCAATCCTGACTAGTCTACCAGTCCCTGCTGCTGAAAAACAATATTGGTTTCATCAGACCAGATAATCTGAGAGTCTTTAGGTGCCTTTTGGCAAACTCCAAGCAGGCTGTCATGTGCCTTTTACTGAGGAGTGGCTTCCGTCTGGCCACTCTACCATAAAGGCCTAATTGGTGGAGTGCTGCAGAGATGATTGTCCTTGTGGAAGGTTCTCCCATCTCCACAGAGGAACTCTAGAGATCTGTCAGAGTGACCATTGGGTTCTTGGTCACCTCCCTGACCAAGGCCCTTGTCCTCCGATTGCTCAGTTTGGCCTGGCGGCCAGCTCTAGGAAAAGTCTTGGTGGTTCCAAACTTCTTCCATGTAAGAATGATGGAGGCCACTGTGTTCTTGGGAACCTTCAACTGACAATTTCTTTGACCTCATGGCTTGGTTTTTGCTCTGACATGCACTGTCAACTGTGGGACCTTATATAGACAGGTGTGTGCCTTTCCAAATCATGTCTAATCAATTGAATTTACTACAGGTGGACTCCAATCAAGTTGTAGAAACATCTCAAGGATGATCAATGGAAACAGGATGCACCTAGCTCAAATTCGACTCTCATAGCAAAGGGTCTGAATACTTAAGTAAATAAGGTATTTCTGTTTTATATTTTTAATGCATTTGCAAAAAAATCTAAAAACCTGTTTTCACTTGGTCATTATGTGGTATTCTGTGTAGATTGCTGAGTTTTTAAATATTTTTTATCCATTTTAGAATACGGCTGTAATGTAACAAAATGTGGAAAAAGTCAAGGGGTCTGAATACTTTCCGAAGGCACTGTAAGTATGATTTCCCTATGACGCTCAGAGGCTGAGCAACACTGATCTGAAGTCAATTGGAAGTCAATTTGACCTTGATCCTTGACCCTTGACATTTGTGCTAGAGACAAATGGTATTCTGTGCAGTAAAGATATAACCATGACGATCACAAGGATATAAGTATGTTTTCCCTGTGTTGTTCAGAGGCCAAGGAACAGTGATATGAAGTTTAGCAGAAAATTAGCAAAACATTAATAAATGTAATAATTTGATTTATTTTACGACTTTGGTAACAGTAATCAAACATTTGGCTTTCAATTTAGAACAGTTTGGTCTATCAACTCTGTGGGGAAAGTATATGAAAAAGGACATTCACAGCTTCTTTCAAATACGTTTTGAGAGGTTAAACATCCTATATTGATGATCTTGATGTACTTAGTGATCTTACAGTACCGGAACATAACTCGTTATAGCCTTTTCCAGCATAACGGACGGGATAATGGGAATCTTAGCTAATGTTCTGGGAATGTTCCCCATTTGCTTGGAAAACTGTTCAGGCTTTGCCTCAGTGTCATTAAAAAGCCCAAAACGATTGGCCATGATGAAGCGCTTAGCCGGACCACCTTTTTTATGTCTGGCGTCGTAATCCCTCAGTGGTGACACGGTTACTATCACGACCCCATGTCCTCTCCCATCCCTCCGCCATGACAGATATCACTGTGTAAAAGCTCCCTAGAGGTTCCTATCTGAAGTCTATATTAAGGGCTATTATCAACAGACTTTGGCTGTTGTGTCCCAAATGGCACCCTATTCCTGCTGGTCAAAAAAAGCAGTGCGCTATATAGGGCAGCCTTTCTCAAAGTATGGGTCGCAACCCAGAGTGGGTCGTGGACACGGTTAATGGTGGGGGTCGCCACCTCATTTCTGTCTATTTATATACAGAATCTGTTTAACTCAGTCGGGTTTTTCAACTCACTGCTGAGCGTTAGAATAGTAGAATACACAAGGTGCACTTTAGACATTTCAAGCCGTTACCATTCATGTTCTTCAGGAGCATCACGATGAATGAGCCCTTCCCATTCAAGGTTTTTAGCGTCACGGTTATTGAGCCCTTCCCAGTCATGGTTTTTAGCATTAGGAAGAGTGAGCCCTTCCCATTCACGGTTTTTAGCGTCAGGAAGAATGAGCCCTTCCCAATTCATGGTTTTTAGCATCAGGAAGAATGAGCCCTTCCCATTCACGGTTTTTAGCGTCACGGTTAATGAGCCCTTCCCAGTCATGGTTTTTAGCATCAGGAAGAATGTGCCATTCCCATTCATGGGGGTCTGAATCTGAGAAACCAACATGTAATGTTGGACACCTCTACCAACCAAGCTTCAGACTCTGAAGAGTGATTGACAGCTTAAAGTTTAAGCCCCTGCATGTGAAAAGCCCAGCAGTATTCCCTTGGTAGAGAGACATACATGATGTGTATATCTTCAAGGTACATACTGTGGGTTTGTAATTTCTTACTTCTTCAAATAGGTTCTTTACGGCAGAAATGTAAAAGCCAATGTAATTGTCTTGACTCTGGATATCTCGACCAATCGGTAAGTAAGCTCATTACGAGGGTAAAACTCTCAGCGGGTGACCCGATGATCAGGTTAGACATGGTGTTCCTCTCCCGCAGTCCTCTTAGAGCACCAGGGAGCAGGTCTTCAGCGCTGTGCACTCTGAGGAGGAGCAATGGAGAGACCTGGGTACGTCCAGCAGGGCACGAAATGGAAGAAAAACAGGCTGAAGCAAGGAGGTTCTATCTGAACTCGTCCAATAAGGAACGCTTGTTTTCAGCTTTTTTGAAACGTTTTTTTCTTGGCGGGCCCTAATGAATGCGGGCCCTCCTGTCTAATGTTTAGACACGTGTTCCACCAATTTAACAACAAGACACCAGCTACCAAAGACAATGGTGTGATTAGCATGGTGGATGTACTGACCAGGACTGTAACAAATCATACACTACCTTTACTCATTACTGCAACCTGCAGTGGTTGAATTGTCCCAGACTCATTAGTGTCTGCATTGCCGTAATGTGTCTCTTCCTTATTTGTAGCCTGGTTTTGGTTGGATGAATGGAGAGAATGTTGTACTTTTGTAATGTCGAACTGTGTTTGTGTGTACAAGGGATGTCCATTACCATAACAGCATAATAGAGGCCATTAACATTCGGAGAATTGCAGCTGGACCAGATAAAAATGGCCTAATGAAGGCTTTGGCAATTAGGATAATGGATTGGCCTCCAACAAAACTGTTTACATGGCTGCTTCCTCTAATGACACTGTTATCCAGGAGACTGCAATCATTGGCTCAGCTCAATCACCGCAGGCTAAATGGAGGTACACCTAGCTAACACTAGTTTAGTTTGAGATGAGACTACATTTGATGAGAGAAAACACAGATCAACCTAACTAATGTTTTAAAAAAAATGTTAGATACTTATTATAAACTGGGTGGTTCGAGCCATGAATGCTGATTTGCCGACAGCCGTGGTATATCACACCGTATACCACGGGTATGAAAATACTTATTTTACTTACTATTTTTACTCCTCTAATTACGTTGGTGACCAGTTTATAATAGCAATAAGGCACCTCGGGCGTGTGGTATATTGCCAATATACCACATCTAATGGCTGTATCCAGGAACTCCGCGTTGCGTCGTGCTTAAGAACAGCCCTTAGCCGTGGTATATTGGCCATATACCACACCTCCTCTGGCCTTATTGCTTAATTACAAACGGGATGGTTCGAGCCCTGAATGCTGATTGGCTGAAAGCCTTGGTATATCAGACCATGGAATGACAAAACATGTATTTTTACTGCTCTAATTACATTTGTAACTAGTTTATAATGCCAATAAGGCATCTTGGGGGTTTGTGATATATGTGTATTCGGAAAGGATTCAGAACCCTTGACTTTTTCCACGTTTTGTTACGTTACAGCCTTATTCCAACATTGATTAAATTGTTTTTTCCCTCATCAATCTACACACAATACCCCATAATGACAAAGCAAAAACAGTTTTTTTTGTTGAAATTTTAGCAAATGTATATATATATATATATATATATATATATAAAAAAAAAAAAGAAATATCACATTTACATAAGTATTCAGACCCTTTACTCAGTACATTGTTGAAGCACCTTTGGCAGCGATTACAGCCTTGAGTCTTCTTGGGTATGAAGCTACAAGCTTCTTCATCTGCAGATCCTCTCAAGCTCTGTCAGATTGGATGGGGAGCGTCGCTGCTCAGCTATTTTCAGGTCTCTCCAGAGATGTTCGATTGGGTTCAAGTCCGGGCTCTGGCTGGGACACTCAAGGACATTCAGAGACTTGTCCAGAAGACACTTCTGCATTGTCTTGGCTGTATGCTTAGGGTCGTGGTCCTGTTGGAAGGTGAACCTTCACCCCAGTCTGAGGTCCTGAGCGCTATGGAGCTGGTTTTCATCAAGGTTCTCTCTGTACTTTGCTCCATTCATCTTTCACTAGATCCTGACTAGTCTCCCAGTCCCTGCCGCTGAAAAACATCCCCACAGCATGATGCTGCCACCACCATGCTTCACCGTAGGGATGGTGCCAGGTTTCCTCCAGACAAGACGCTTCGCATTCAGGCCAAATAATTCAATCTTGGTTTCATCAGACCAGAGAATGTTGTTTCTCATGGTCTGAGAGTCTTTAGGTGCCTTTTGGCAAACTCCAAGCAGGCTGTCATGTGCCTTTTACTGAGGAGTGGCTTCTGTCCGGCCACTCTACCATAAAGGCCTGATTGGTGGAGTGCTGCAGAGATGGTTATCCTTCTGGAAGGTTCTCCCGTCTCCACAGAGGAACTCTAGAGCTCTGTCAGAGTGACTATCGGGTTCTTGGTCACCTCCCTGATCAAGGCCCTTCTTCCCCGATTGCTCAGTTTGGCCGGGCGGCCAGCTCTAGGAAGAGTCTTGGTGGTTGCAAACTTCTTCCATTTAAGAATGATGGAGACCTTCAATGCTGTAAAAATGTTTTGGTACCCTTCCCCAGATCTGTGCCTTGACACAATCCTGTCTCGGAGCTCTGCGGACAATTCCTTCGACCTCATGGCTTGGTTTTTGCTCTGACATGCACTGTCAACTGTGGGACCTTATATAGACAGGTGTGTGCCTTTCCAGATTATGTCCAATCAATTGAATTTACCACAGGTGGACTCCAATCAAGTTGTAGAAACATCTCAAGGATGATCAATGGAAACAGGATGCACTGGAGCTCAATTTCGAGTCTCATAGCAAAGGGTCTGAATACTTAAGTAAATAAGGTTTTTCAGTTTTTTTATTTTGTATACCTTTGCAAAAATGTCTAAACCCGTTTTCACTTTGTCATTATGGGGTATTTTGTGTAGATCGATGAGGAATTGTTTTAATTTTAATCCATTATAGAATAAGGCTGTAATGTAACAAATGTGGAAAAAGGGGTCTGAATACTTTCCGAATTCACTGTACCACAGCTAAGGGCTGTATCCAGGCACTCCGCGCTGCGTCGTGCGTAAGAACAGCCCTTAGCCGTGGTATATTGGCCATATACCACGCCCCCTCGGGCCTTATTGCTTAAATATATACCTATATTATATTGCGCCATGTTGTTCATTATCAAACTGTGGGATCGAGTTCCACCACCTTGGATTGGTAGACTGGGCAGCACAGACCCTCTATCAAAATAACCATGGAACAGTAACCATTAGTACAGTCGTGGTCAGAAGTTTTGAGAATGACACAAATACAAATTTTTACAAAGTCTGCTGCCTCAGTTTTGATGATGGCAATTTGAATATACTCCAGAATGTCATGAAGAGTGATCAGATGAATTGCAATTAATTGCAAAGTCCCTCTTTGCCATGAAAATGAACTTAATCCCCAAAAAACTTTTCCACTGCATTTCAGCCCTGCCACAAAAGGACCAGCTGCCATCATGTCAGTGATTCTCTCGTTAACACAGGTGAGAGTGTTGACGAGGACAAGGCTGGAGATCACTCTGTCATGCTGATTGAGTTAGAATAACAGACTGGAAGCTTTAAAAGGAGGGTGGTGCTTGAAATCATTGTTCTTCCTCTGTTAACCATGGTTACCTGCAAGGAAACACGTGCCGTCATCATTGCTTTGCACAAAAAGGGCTTCACAGGCAAGGATATTGCTGCTAGTAAGATTGCACTTAAATCAACCATTTATCGGATCATCAAGAACTTCAAGGAGAGAGGTTCAATTGTTGTGAAGAAGGCGTCAGAGCGCACAAGAAAGTCCAGCAAGCGCCAGGACCGTCTCCTAAAGTTGATTCAGCTGCGGGATCGGGGCACCGCCAGTGCAGAGCTTGCTCAGGAATGGCAGCAGGCAGATGTGAGTGCATCTGCACGCACAGTGAGGCAAAGACTTTTGGAGGATGGCCTGGTGTCAAGAAGGGCAGCAAAGAAGCTACTTCTCTCCAGGAAAAACATCAGGTACAGACTGATATTCTGCAAAACGTACAGGGATTGGACTGCTGAGGACTGGGGTAAAGTCATTTTCTCTGATGAATCCCCTTTCTGATTGTTTGGGGCATCCGGAAAACACCTTGTCCGGAGAAGACAAGGTGAGCGCTACCATCAGTCCTGTGTCATGCCAACAGTAACGCATCCTGAGACCATTCATGTGTGGGGTTGTTTCTCAGCCAAGGGAGTGGGCTCACTCACAATTTTGCCTAAGAACACAGCCATGAATAAAGAATGGTACCAACACATCCTCCGAGAACAATCAATCAATTTTCAATCAATTTTATTTTATATAGCCCTTCTTACATCAGCTAATATCTCGAAGTGCTGTACAGAAACCCAGCCTAAAACCCCAAACAGCTAGTAATGCAGGTGTAGAAGCACGGTGGCTAGGAAAAACTCCCTAGAAAGGCAAAACCTAGGAAGAAACCTAGAGAGGAACCAGGCTATGAGGGGTGGCCAGTCCTCTTCTGGCTGTGCCGGGTGGAGATTATAACAGAACCATGCCAAGATGTTCAAAAATGTTCATAAGTGACAAGCATGGTCAAATAATAATCAGGAATAAATCTCAGTTGGCTTTTCATAGCCGATCATTAAGAGTTGAAAACAGCAGGTCTGGGACAGGTAGGGGTTCCATAACCGCAGGCAGAACAGTTGAAACTGGAATAGCAGCAAGGCCAGGCGGACTGGGGACAGCAAGGAGTCACCACGGCCGGTAGTCCCGACGTATGGTCCTAGGGCTCAGGTCTCTCAGTTGGCTTTTCATAGCCGATCATTAAGAGTTGAAAACAGCAGGTCTCAACTTCTCCCAACCATCCAAGAACAGTTTGGTGACAACCAATGCCTTTTCCAGCATGATGGAGCACATTGCCATAAGGCAAAAGTGATAACTAAGTGGCTCGGGGAACAAAACATCGACATTTTGGGTCCATGGCCAGGTAACTCCCCAGACCTTAATCCCATTGAGAACTTGTGGTCGATCCTCAAGAGGCGGGTGGACAAACAAAAACCCACAAATTCTGACAAACTCCAAGCATTGATTATGCAAGAATAGGCTGCCATCATTCAGGATGTGGCACAGAAGTTAATTGACAGCATGCCAGGGCGGATTGCAGAGGTCTTGAAAAAAAAGGGACAACACTGCAAATATTGACTCTTTGCATAAACGTAATGTAATTGTCAATAAAAGCCTTTGACACTTATGGAATGCTTGTGATTATACTTCAGTATACCATAGTAACATCTGACAAAAATATCTCATAACATTGAAGCAGCGAACTTTGTGAAGACCAATACTTGTGTCTTTCTCAAAACTTTTGACCACGACTGTAGAGAGGAGATCTTCTCCAATCTTCCCTCTAGTTGTAAAGGTTAGAATACTGAACAACCGTAGTGTTGTTGGACCATCCAGAGCCTCAGCCAGTCCATTACCTCTAATAAACCAGGTGACCCAGGTTGAACCTCATCCATATTTAGACAATTACATCTAATAAACCAGGTGACCCAGGTTGAACCTCATCCATATTTAGACCATTACCTCTAATAAACCAGGTGACCCAGGTTGAACCTCATCCATATTTAGTCCATTACCTCTAATAAACCAGGTGACCCAAGTTGAACCTCATCCATATTTAGTCCATTACCTCTAATAAACCAGGTGACCCAGGTTGAACCTCATCCATATTTAGACCATTACCTCTAATAAACCAGGTGACCCAGGTTGAACCTCATCCATATTTAGTCCATTACCTCTAATAAACCAGGTGACCCAAGTTGAACCTCATCCATATTTAGACCACTACCTCTAATAAACCAGGTGACCCAGGTTGAACCTCATCCATATTTTGTTCATTACCTCTAATAAACCAGGTGACCCAGGTTGAACCTCATCCATATTTAGACCATTACATCTAATAAACCAGGTGACCCAGGTTGAACCTCATCCATATTTAGACCATTACATCTAATAAACTAGGTGACCCAGGTTGAACCTCATCCATATTTAGACCATTACCTCTAATAAACCAGGTGACCCAGGTTGAACCTCATCCATATTTAGACCATTACCTCTAATAAACCAGGTGACCCAGGTTGAACCTCATCCATATTTAGACCATTGCCTCTAATAAACCAGGTGACCCAGGTTGAACCTCATCCATATTTAGCAGTACCTGTTAATCTCTGGCATGGCCGCGGCCATATTTAAGCAGCGAGCCTTCCTTCCTCTCTCTTCCTGCCACAGAGCATCTGCAGGTTGAGAGAGATTGATGAATGCTGAGGGAAGCTGACTTGGCACGCGGGGCTAGGTCCCAAATGGCTCCCTATAGGGCTCTTGTCAAAAGTAGCACACTATAAAGGAAATAGGGTGCCATTTGGGAATAAGTAGTGCACTATATAGGGAATAGGGTGCCATTTGGGAATAAGTAGTGCACTATATAGGAAATAGGGTGCCATTTGGGAATAAGTAGTGCACTATATAGGGAATAGGGTGCCATTTGGGAATAAGTAGTGCACTATATAGGGAATAGGGTGCCATTTGGGAATAAATAGTGCACTATATAGGGAATAGGGTGCCATTTGGGAATAAGTAGTGCACTATATAGGGAATAGGGTGCCATTTGGGACGTGCGCTGGGCCTGGGCCTCCCAGGTCTCCCCTCGGACTGAGCAGGAACAGTTTCCTGGAACTCTGCCAGTTATAGCCACTGCATTGTTAATGCATTCACTGGCTGGCTCCAAGGATTAAACCTGAGGAAATAATATAGGAGAAGTCTAGTTTCAATATCATGCAGCAGAAGCATAACATTGTTCAAGTAGGCAGGCCAGGCAGTGGTAGACTAATGTAGAATGCATTGAATACAGTATCTGTTCCAAAAAACTGATGAAAAACCACACTTCATCCCCTTAATCCATTCCAAAGTACATGGCACATAGAAACATGGTGTGAGGGTGACACTGGATGTTGCTGTAACGAGAGATAGATGTTTTATCGTGAATGAGCCACTTTTTGGACCGAGGGTCGGAGACCTCCTCCTCAGAAGGGAGTGAATATAAGGAGTGAGAGAGAGAGAGAAACAGGAAGAGTGAGATAAACAGGAAGAGTGAGAAACAAGAAGAGTGAGATAAACAGGAAGAGTGAGAGAAAGAAACAGGAAGAGTGAGAGAGAGAAACAGGAAGAGTGAGAGAGAGAAACAGGAAGAGTGATAAATAGGAAGAGTGAGAAACAAGAAGAGTGAGAGAACAGAAGAGTGATAAAGAAACAGGAAGAGTGAGAGAGAGAAACAGGAAGAGTGAGAGAGAGAAACAGGAAGAGTGAGAGAAAGAAACAGGAAGAGTGAGAGAAAGAAACAGGAAGAGTGAGAGAAAGAAACAGGAAGAGTGAGAGAGAGAAACAGGAAGAGTGAGAGAGAGAAACGGGAAGAGTGAGAGAGAGAAACAGGAAGAGTGTAAGAAAGAGAAACAGGAAGAGTGTAAGAAATAAAGAAAAGTGTGAGAGAGAAACACAATCCAAGAATATTAACACACGGTTTAGGCTTTCTCATCACAATGAGGCTTTCTGTGTCTTCTGCTGGGTCACCATTGTTAGGTGTCTAAATCAGGTCTTATCAGAGCTGTGCAGCTCCCTGGTCCATCACTGTTTTCTAAAGCAACTCTCTCTGGGAACAGCCTTTATTACATACAGACAGATACATAGAAATATAATCCATCAGTGGCTCCTCAGAGGAGGAAGGGGAGGGAGGACCATCCTCCTCAGTGAATTTAATAAAAATAAAAATAGTGAAACATTCAAAAAGTTAAAACAATACTAAATATATTCACGTCACCAAATAATTGATTAAAACACACTGTTTTGCAATGAAGGTCTACACTAGCCTCAACAGCACTCTGTAGGGTAGCACCATGGTGTAGCCGGAGGACAGCTAGTTTCCGTCCTCCTCAGGGTACATTGACTTCAATACAAAACCTAGGATGTTCATGGTTCTCACCCACTTCCATAGACTTACACATAAATTATGACAACTCACTGAGGACATCCTCCAACCTATCAGAGCTCTTGCAGCATGAACTGACATGTTGTCCACCCAATCAAAGGATCAGAGAAATAATCTATTGCTGAAAGCATACGCTACAGCTAGCTTGCACTGCAGTGCATAAAATGTGGTGAGCAGCTGAATCAAAGAGAGAGAAAGGCAAAGGTTAAACAGTTTTGAACAAATCAATTTCTTCAGAAATGAAGGAAAAGCTAGACAGAGAGAGAGAGAGAGAGAGTGAGAGAGAAGGAGAGAGAGAGACGAGAAAGAGAGGAAGAGTGAGAATAGAGAGAGAGTAGAGAGAGAGAGAGATAGCGAGAGGAGATATAGAGAGAGAAGAGAAGAGCTAGAGAGCGGAGAAGAGGAAAGGGGTAGTTTTCCCCCCCTCCCCCTCCCCTTTTCCTCCCTTTTGTCTTTGCGCTCTCCGCTTCCCCTCCCCCTTTTCCCCCCCCCCTCCCTTCCCCCCCGCCCCCTCCCTTTCCCCTTCCCCCTCCTCCCCCTCTCCCCCCCCCCGCGCGCCCGCTCGCCCCCCTCCTTTTTCCTCCGGGTCGCCGCCTCTGGCCCCCCTCTCCTCCCCCTCCCTTTTTTCCCCCCCTCCCCTCCGCGCGCGGCGCCTTTGCCCCTTTTCCCCGCCCTCGCCGCCCCGCCTCGCCCGCCCCCGTTCCGCGGGCCGCCCCCGGGGCCGCGCCTTCTCGGCCCTCCCCCCGGGCGCGCGGGCTGGGGCCCGCCCCGCGCCGCCTCCCCCCTGCGCGGGGGAAGGCGCGCCCCCCTTCCCCCGGCGCCCGTCCGCCCCGGGCGCGCTCTCTCCCGTCCCCGCTCTCGCCCTCTCCTCCCGCTCCCCCCTTTTCCCCGGCCTCCCCTCTCTCTTTCCTGGGTCTTTGGGGACACCCGGAAAGCGGGGCGCGGCCCCGCCCCCCCCCCCGACCGTCCCCTTTTCCACCCCCTCTCCTCTCCCCTTCCCCGTCGCTTCTCTCCTTTTTTTTCCGCTCCCTTTTTTCTCTCTCTTTTTCCCCTCTCTCTGCCCCTCTCCTCGCCCTCTCCCCCCGCTCCTCTCCTCCCCTCTTCTCTCTCTCTCCTCTCTCCCTCCTGCTCCTCCCGTTCCTTTTCCTCCCCGCTCGCCCCGTCCCCCCTCTCCGCGGGCCCCCCCCGGGGGCCCGCCCCGGCGAGCGCGCTCCCCCGGCGGCGCGGGGCCCCGGGCGTTCCTCCGTTTCTCGCCCTTGCCGCGGGGGGGCCCAGCTCGGGGGCTACCGGCCCCGGGGGCCCTTTGCGCGTTGGGCCGGTTCCCTAGGCGCTCGTTCTTGGGGCCGGAGGGGGTTGGCCCCGGGCCCCGATTTGGGCGCCGGCGCCCCCGGCCCCCCGGCCCCCGCCCCGGGGCCCGCCCGGCGCGCGCGCGCCCGCCCTTCCGCTCCCCCCTCGCGCCCCCGCGCGCGCGGGGGGGCCCGGCGCTCTCTCCCCCCGGCGCGCCGGGCTAGCCGGCGGCGCTCGGGCGCCCCGCGCCGCGCGCGCTCTGGGCCCTTCGCTCGCTCGTGGGGGGCCGTGGGGGGGTTCGCGGCCCGGGGCTTGTCGCTCCCCCCCCGGCTCGCCCGCCGCCCCCCGGGGCGCCCGCCCGGGGCCCCGGAGCGCGCCCCCCTCCCCCCGCCCCCCCTCCCCCCGGGGCCCCCCCGCTGGGGGGGCGCGCTGGGGGGCGGGGCGGCCGCTCGGGGGACCCCCGGGACCCCGGGCTGGGGCCCGCCCCCCTCTCCCGCGCCCCCCTAGGGGCGCCCCCCGGGGGGGGGGCCCTCTTTTTTTTTCTTTTTTTCCCCCTTTTCCCTTACGTGCTAATAATGCAGCTACTATTTTTAGCTACTAAAACACCCAGCTCAAAAAGAGACAGATGCTATTTTAGCTAGCTGGCTATTGCGATCCAACACTCTTCCAAGTCAAGGTAAGCTTTTGGTTTGATTAATTTATTGCAACCGGGGCCCGCCGGTGTAACTGCTAAACTGCTAGCTGACTGTACACTGTACTGCGTGATTGTAGCGGGTTTACTAATGCTAGTTAAAGTAGCTATGTTGACTATGACGTTAGCTAATATGGTGACAACAATGTAGTCTGTGTGTAGCGGTTATGATATGAAGGTTTGGAAGGGATCTTTTTTTTTGCCTGGTCACAGACAGTTCACAAGTGAAGGGAAGGAGAGTGAGTAGATGCGAGAAGGAATTATACAACGATCAAAGTGCTGTTTGTATGTAGCTGCTATGAAAGTGAACTGTTTGCGTGTGATCAGGGGTGTATTCATTCCGCCAATTCTGTTAAAAAAACATTTCTTAAACGGAAGTAAACGGAACGAAACGGGGATAAAAATTCCAGAATTTGTCCAATAGAAACTCTCGGTTGCAACTGTTGGACTAATGATCACACCCTAGATCAGCTAGATGCAGGCAAGAGTGTGCAAGGCGGTATTGAATGTGTTACTGTCTGTCACTTTGATTACTAAAACTTCTCTCAACCTGCGCACCTACGTTGTAAACTTTAATTTGTAGGCTAGGTTGTAGCAACCTCCTGATGGGTACAGGAAAAATTTGAGTATCATGTAGTAGCCTAAACCTATCGATGTTACATTGAGCTGGGTGAATGGAATATGAATGACAGTCATCCAATATGCTGTAATAGAAATAAGGCCATGCTCATAAAGAACGTCATAATGTAAAACGGCACCGACCGCCTCTGGAATCCACAGCGGGCCAGGAATCTCTAACCCTGGCAATGTTACTGGTAAATCCACAGCGGGCTAGGAATCTCTAACCCTGGCAATGTTACTGGTAAACTCATGGGTACACTCAAAATTGCTGCCAGCCACCCCATTAAAACCCATCAGAGTCTAAGCCCTATCTGAGCCGGGGGGGGGGGGGGGGGGGGGGGGTTCTACTAAGCTATATGGAATTGTTTTAAGAAGGTCATACCAAGGATCATTTAGCTATCTGATTTAGAATTTAAGACCCCTTGAAGTATCCCGAAAATATCCCATCAATTATTTGATGAAAAATTATTTTTGGCCTTACTACTATTAACCCATACAATTGCATTGAATAACAGATTCACTACATGGACCAACAGATAGTCCCCAAAAAATATAAAAAGGAAGTTTGTTCTGAAGTGTCTTTCCTATATCTGAGAGATATAAAAACAGATCAGGAAACATTTGTTTCTTTAAAGCCATATTTCTGCCTTAAACAATCTCCACATACAGTGCCTTTACTCAGTACTTTGTTGAAGCACCTTTGGCAGCGATTACAGCCTCAAGTCTTCTTGGGTATGACGCTACAACCTTGGCACACCTGTATTTGGGGAGTGGGCTGAAATGGCGTCGGAGGAGATGGCTGACGTTTTACAGGCTCCTAACGAATTCTGCTATTGTGTGTGTTTTTTTTCACGTTATTTGTAACATATTTTGTACATAATGTTTCTGCCACCGTCTCTTATGACCGAAAAGAGCTTATGGATATCAGGACAGCGATTACTCACCTCAACAACGATTTTTTTCTTTAACGAGTCAAACGCAAAGGATTTACTTCAGACACCCGACAAGGCCCAAATCCCCATCATTCGCATGAAGAAGAGGCGGAGATATCGGAGGCGTAGGTCGGGGTGCCTTGTAAGGATCCGACGGCGAGTGGGAAATCTGCCTCTACCATCAGTCCTATTAGCCAACGTACAACCATTGGATAATAAAATGGATGAACTCCGATCAAGAATATCCTACCAACGGGACATGAAAAACTGTAATATCTCATGTTTCACCGAGTCGTGGCTGAACGACGACATGAATGACATACAGCTGGCGGGATATACGATACATCAGCAGGATAGAATGGCTGACTCTGGTAAGACAAGGGGTGGCGATGTATATTTGTAAACAACAGCTGGTGCATAAAATCGAATACTAAGGAAGTCTCGTGATTTTGCTCGCCTCGAGCATCTCATGATAAGTTTTAGGTTTTCGGTGCATCGGCAAGATAGAACAGCTGCCTCCGGCTTTCGATCCTGACTAGTCTCCCAGTCCCTGCCGTTGAAAAACATCCACACAGCTTGATGCTTCCACCGCCATGAATCACCATAGGGATGGTGACAAGGTTTCCTCCAGACGTGACGCTTGGCATTCAGGCCAATAAGTTAAATCTTGGTTTCATCAGACCAGAGAATCTTGTTTCTCATGGTCTGAGAGTCCTTTAGGTGCCTTTTGGCAAACTCCAAGCAGGCTGTCATGTGCCTTTTACTGAGGAGTGGCTCCCGTCTGGCCACTCTACCATAAAGGCCTAATTGGTGGAGTGCTGCAGAGATGGTTGTCCTTCTGGAAGGTTCTCCCATCTCCACAGAGGAACTCTAGAGCTCTGTCAGAGTGACCATCGGGTTCTTGGTCACCTCCCTGATCAAGGCCCTTCCCCGATTGCTCAGTTTGGCCGGGCAGCCAGCTCTAGGAAGAGTCTTGGTGGTTGCAAACTTCTTCCATTTATGGATGATGGAGGCCACCATGTTCTTGGGGACCTTCAATGCTGCAGACATTTTTTGGTACCCTTCTCTAGATCTGTCTCTAGACACAATCCTGTCTCGGAGCTCTACGGACAATTCCTTTGACCTCATGGCTTGGTTTTTGTGCTGACATGCACTCTAGCTACAAGCTTCGCACACCTGTATTTGGGGAGTTTCTCCCATTCTTCTCTGCAGATCCTCTCAAGATCTGTCATGTTGGATGGGGAGCTTCGCTGCACAGTTATTTTCAGGTCTCTCCAGAGATGTTCGATCGGGTTCAAGCCCGGGCTCTGGCTGGGCCACTCCACATTCAGAGCCTTGTCCCGAAGACACTCCTGCATTGTCTTGGCTGTATGCTTAGGGTCGTGGTCCTGTTGGAAGGTGAACCTTCGCCCCAGTCTGAGGTCCTGAGCGCTATGGAGCTGGTTTTCATCAAGGTTCTCTCTGTACTTTGCTCCGTTCATCTTTCACTAGATCCTGACTAGTCTCCCAGTCCCTGCCGCTGAAAAACATCCCCACAGCATGATGCTGCCACCACCATGCTTCACCGTAGGGATGGTGCCAGGTTTCCTCCAGACAAGACGCTTCGCATTCAGGCCAAAGATCTTCAATCTTGGTTTCATCAGACCAGAGAATGTTGTTTCTCATGGTCTGAGAGTCTTTAGGTGCCTTTTGGAAAACTCCAAGCGGGCTGTCATGTGCCTTTTACTGAGGAGTGGCTTCTGTCCGGCCACTCTACCATAAAGGCCTGATTGGTGGAGTGCTGCAGAGATGGTTATCCTTCTGGAAGGTTCTCCCATCTCCACAGAGGAACTCTAGAGCTCTGTCAGAGTGACTATCGGGTTCTTGGTCACCTCCCTGATCAAGGCCCTTCTTCCCCGATTGCTCAGTTTGGCCGGGCGGCCAGCTCTAGGAAGAGTCTTGGTGGTTGCAAACTTCTTCCATTTAAGAATGATGGAGACCTTCAATGCTGTAGAAATGTTTTGGTACCCTTCCCCAGATCTGTGCCTCGACACAATCCTGTCTCGGAGCTCTGCGGACAATTCCTTCAACCTAATGGCATGGTTTTTGCTCATACGTGCACTGTCAACTGTGGGACCTTATATAAACAGGTGTGTGCCTTTCCAAATCAAGTCCAATCAATTGAATTTACCACAGGTGGACTCCAATCAAGTTGTAGAAACATCTCAAGGATGATCAATGGAAACAGGATGCACCGGAGCTGAATTTCGAGTCTCATAGCGAAGCGTCTGAATACTTATGTAAAGGTCATATTTCGTTTTTTATTTTTTATACATTTTTAAACATTTCTACAAACCTGTTTTTGCTTTGTCATTATAGAGTATTGTGTGTAGATTGATGAGAAAAAAAAGCAATTTCATCAATTTTAGAATAAGGCTGTAATGTAACAAAATGTGGAAAAAGTAAAGGGGTCTGAATACTTTCCGAATCCATTGTATGCTGTACTTCCATTACGTTTTTCAGCTGGTATGGGGACCTTTCAGATAGGTCTTGTGATGCCTGTGGGTGTCTTAGAGCAAAACAACCGACATGTAGGTGTTCGTGAGAGTCTCACCTTCGCACAGAGTGGTCATAGTGTGTAGCCCAAACGGTTCGGACCAGAGCATTTGAGCCGAGTTGAGCAGTTGGAAATCCTGCTCTTTTCGCTTATGGAGTGGCGTTTACACACCACTCTGGCGTTTACACACCACTCTGGCGTTTACACACCACTCTGGCGTTTACACACCACTCTGGCGTTTACACACCACTCTGGCGTTTACACACCACTCTGGTGCTCCATGTCCTTTCCGACCGCTCCACTAAAAACCGCTCCGCACTCACAGGAAAACAAAATGCCTCTCCAAATTTGCTCCATTAGTTAAAATCACAATACTAGTAGTATTGTGGCCCTAGGAGTATTGTGGCCCTAGCAGTATTGTGGCCCTAGTCGTATTGTGGCCCTAGTAGTATTGTGGCCCTAGTAGTATTGTGGCCCTAGTAGTATTGTGGCCCTAGCAGTATTGTGGCCCTAGTAGTATTGTGGCCCTAGTAGTATTGTGGCCCTAGTAGTATTGTGGCCCTAGCAGTATTGTGGCCCTAGTAGTATTGATAAGGTAAGCATCAAGATAATTACACTCAAAATGTCTAGATGCTGTGTTAATATAAAGATGAATGTGATGACACTTTAGTAAAGTAAACCTTTACTCTTCTATCTTCCTCAATTACTGTGAGTGATCAAGGGAGGAAGGAAACCCCCTGGGAGAAAACACCACGATGATTATCATCAGTATTAATGTTTAATGATCAACTTAATTCTCATCCCAGCATCGCTGCCTCTGTGCAGTCAAGTTGACAAGATGAGGCTTGTGACAGTGATATGTAAATGTGCCTTAATGAGTCTATCACAGATTGTCATAATCATTTAAAATAATGTAATTAATACCAAAAAAAAAGTATTAACCTGCAAAGTGAATCTAGTAATTATTATTATTATATATATTTTTAAACTGTTCTGTCAAATGAGTCAAGCCTAAGTAAAATGTGACCGAACAGAGAGAATGAATCATTTAGTGTATGAAACCAAACAAACCGACTGATGAGGTGGGATTTTTTTTTGGAATACTGCTGAGCCGTTGCCTTGGCACCCTGCAATTACCGTTAATTATATCCCAGGATTCTTTGCTGCTCGGAATTAGAATTGGTTTAATTTGGTTTAATTTAGATTCCACAATCAGAATGTTGATTAAGCCTGATATAGCACTGCCAATTAGGGCACCGTTGAATCAGAAACGAGAACAGCAAGAAAAGTGAGGAAAAGTGACGTTCCAAAAAACAAGAACCATCCGCCTCTTCGGAGTTGTAATTCCCCAGGTAAAGCTCTACTCGGTCCAGCACAATATTTACTTAAACGTACGATCCTGTGAAGCAAAACTGAGCTGTGGCCTGGCGAGGGGAGTGTGTGGGGGGGATGTTCACCAGGGGACATGGTGGGTAAATAGTTTTTTAGATTACATTTGGGCTGAGGTGGTTCCACTCAGAGCTCCAAGCTGTTCTCTCCGTGGTGAGAGTGTGGTCAGTTTCCATTAGCCATCAGCTTGTTCATACGCACAGTATGTACAAAATAGCACCAAAATGGCACCATGTTCCCCACATACAGTGCCTTGCAAAAGTATTTATCCCCCTTGGCGTTTTTCCTATTTTGTTGCATTACAACCTGTAATTTAAATAAATTTGGATTTCATGTAATGGACATACACAATGAAATGAAAAAAAAATTACTTGCAACCAATAACCTTCAGAAGTCACATAATTAGTTAAATAAAGTCCACCTGTGTGCAATATAAGTGTCACATGATCTGTCACATGATCTGAGTATATATACACCTGTTCTGAAAGGCCCCAGAGTCTGCAACACCACTAAGCAAGGGGCACCACCAAGCAAGCGACACCATGAAGACCAAGGAGCTCTCCAAATAGGTCAGGGACAAAGTTGTGGAGAAGTACAGATCAGGGTTGGGTTATAAAAAAATTATCAGAAACTTTGAACATCCCACGGAGCACCATTAAAACCATTATTAAAAAATGGAAAGAATATGGCACCACAACAAACCTGCCAAGAGAGGGCCGCCCACGAAAACTCACAGACCAGGCAAGGAGGACATTAATCAGAGAGGCAACAAAGAGACCAAAGATAACCCTGAAGGAGCTGCAAAGCTCCACAGCGGAGATTGGAGTATCTGTCCATAGGACCACTTTAAGACGTACACTCCACAGAGCTGGGCTTTATGGAAGAGTGGCCAGATAAAAGCCATTGCTTGAAGAAACAAATAAGCAAACACGTTTGGTGTTCGCCAAAAGGCATGTGGGAGACTCCCCAAACATGTGGAAGAAGGTACTCTGGTGAGATGAGACTAAAATTGAGCTTTTTGGCCATCAAGGAAAACGCTATGTCTGGCGCAAACCCAACACCTCTCATCACTTCGAGAACACCATCCCCACAGTGAAGCATGTTGGTGGCAGCATCATGCTGTGGGGATGTTTTTCATCAGCAGGGACTGGGAAACTGGTCAGAATTGAAGGAATGATGGATGGCGCTAAATACAGGGAAATTCTTGAGGGAAAACTGTTTCAGTTTTCCAGAGATTTGAGACTGGGATGGAGGTTCACCTTCCAGCAGGACAATGTCCCTAAGCATACTGCTAAAGCAACACTTGAGTGGTTTAAGGGGAAACATTTACATGTCTTGGAATGGCCTAGTCAAAGCCCAGACCTCAATCCAATTGAGAATCTGTGGTATGACTTAAAGATTGCTGTACACCAGCGGAACCCATTCAACTTGAAGGAGCTGGAGCAGTTTTGCCTTGAAGAATGGGCAAAAATCCCAGTGGCTAGATGTGCCAAGCTTATAGAGACATACCCCAAGAAACTTGCAGCTGTAATTGCTGCAAAAGGTGGCTCTACAAAGTTTTGACTTTGGGGGGGTGAATAGTTATGCACGCTCAAGTTTTCTGTTTTTTTGTCTTATTTCTTGTTTGTTTCACAATTAAAAATATTTTGCAACTTCAAAGTGGTAGGCATGTTGTCTAAATCAAATGATACAACGCCCCCCAAAATCAATTTTAATTCCAGGTTGTAAGGCAACATAATAAGAAAAATGCCAAGGAGGGTGAATACTTTCGCAAGCCACTGTATAATATGGAATGTGTGATGCATGAACAGAGAACGTTAGGGAGGAAAGGCTCTGATGTTAGCTACTCCATGTTAGCTGGGCTGTTAAACACATCTTTCCTTCGCAACCATAGAGCTCTATAATGGGGTCTCCTCAAACATAACCGGTGTATAAAAGGGAAGATAATGTTTTACTTGAGGTAAACGTACTTAGACAATGTCTTATCACCCTCCAAATATAGAGAGTGGGAGGTATTTTACTGAGCCACGGTATGTTAATCCCTCCCCAGGTACACACAATATGCAAAGTAGGTTTACCCAAAAATACTAGACCATGCTCTGCTTTGTTTCTTTGCTACATCTTCAATAATAATGTTAGCTTAGAAAATTCACATTGATCTTGTTTTTCTTATCTTAGTGAACATCAGATTTGGTGAATTTCTCAGTGAAGATACACAATACAATCGCCGACATTTTGCCATGGGTACAGGGAAACAATTACATTTCTCCAGTCCCTCAGTGTTGACCTTGCTGAGCGAAACCATCGAAGCCCTGGCTCTCAGTGTCTGTGTTCTCCTGGTGGTCCAGTCCAGTGGTCAGTATGGCTCCATCTCTATTATGTCAGAACCAAGGAGCTCTATTATGTCAGAACCAAGCACAGAGGAGAGCTCTATTATGTCAGAACCAAGCACAGAGGAGAGCTCTATTATGTCAGAACTGAGCACAGAGGAGAGCTCTATTATGTCAGAACCAAGCACAGAAGAGAGCTCTATTATGTCAGAACCGAGCACAGAGGAGAGCTCTATTATGTCTGAACCAAGCACAGAGGAGAGCTCTATTATGTCAGAACCAAGCACAGAGGAGAGCTCTATTATGTCAGAACCGAGCACAGAGGAGAGCTCTATTATGTCAGAACCAAGCACAGAGGAGAGCTCTATTATGTCAGAACCAAGCACAGAGGAGAGCTCTATTATGTCAGAACCGAGCACAGAGGATAGCTCTATTATGTCTGAACCAAGCACAGAGGAGAGAGGAATGCTACTGGCAAACATCTGAACCAAGCACACACACAGAGAAAAATATGCTATTGGCAAACAGGGGATGCTACTGGCAAAAGAGAGGAAAGCATAATTTACAGTGACAGGAGTCTGGCTCTCTCTCTCTCTCTCTCTCTCTCTCTCTCTCTCTCTCTCTCTCTCTCCTCTCTCTCTCTCTCTCTCTCTCTCTCTCTCTCTCTCTCTCTCTCTCTCTCTCTCTCTCTCCTCTCTCTCCTCTCTCTCTCTCTCTCTCTCTCTCTCCTCTCTCTCTCTCTCTCTCTCTCTCCCTCTCTCCCTCTCTCCCTCTCTCCCTCTCTCCCTCTCTCCCTCTCTCCCTCTCTCGCATGGCTGAGCAGCAGAATTAACCCGACGCCAAAGGCAATCTTCCTCACCACACAGACATCTAAATCCCTTGCTGCACCACAGCAGCTCTGCCACCGCACCCCGGAGAGGAGAGGCTGTGGCGTCCCAAATGACACCCCTTTTCCCTATGTAGTGCACTACTTTTTGTAGTGCTCTGGTCAAAAGTAGTGCACTGCATATGGAAAAGGGTACCATTTGGGACGAGTCCAGAGAGGAGGCCAATCATCTCAATATTTCATGAGGTTTTCAGTGCTGTATTGCATTCTCCCCAGTGGCAAACAGCTGCCTATACCCCAGTAGACACCCACAGAGCAGAGCAGGCTGTGGTTCACAGCCACCAGGGACATCATCATAATAATAATAATCATAATTTTATTTGGCGGACGCCTTTCAGGACATATCTGGGAACCTTAATGCCTCGTACTAAAAAGTTTCTAGAATGGATCCAAGAAGAGACACAGCGACTTCACCCGCTGGAGAAAATAAAAGGCCACTACGTGGCTTTGGCATTGATTAATCAACACCTTTGGCATTGATTAATCAACACCTTTGGCATTGATTAATCAACACCTTGGGCATTGATTAACCAACACCTTAGTCATTGATTAGTCAACACCTTTGGCATTGATTAATCAACACCTTTGGCATTGAGGATTAATCAACACCTTTGGCATTGAGGATTAATCAACACCTTTGGCATTGAGGATTAATCAACACCTTTGGCATTGAGGATTAATCAACACCTTTGGCCAAGGACGAATGTGGGACACTGGTGACCAACCTGGGAAAATGTCTAGCTAGCAACGTCTAGTTCCAAGGCCTCGTTCAAAAGCTGCTGTCTAAGAAATGCAAAGCCAGCCTTAACACCGACTGGCACAATTCCCTACTTGTGTGAGTCAGGCAGGGGCCAAGGTCTTTGATCTCCCAGAGCGAGAGGACACCCTATCGATCCAACCAGCCATGTCAGACTAAACTTGCTAGTAATGCCTCAAAACAAGCAGCGCAAATGTTTACAAAGTCAACACTTTTGGTAGCTCAGGTGAAACTTTAGGATTTATTTCTGAGCGGCAACATGCAGCGCTGTATAGAGTAAATCAATCCCCCCCCCCCCCACACCCCGGGCAGGTTATTAAACAGTGAGGGGAAACCCTTCTGCCATCCCAGACATGATTATTTTTTCTGCCACAAAGAAACAATCATTTCCTTCGTTTACCCCACCAGGTTCCAGCTATGAGACTGAGAACGGCTATTTCACCACTGTAGGACACATTTATTTGGAACCTAAAGGCACATTGTGATTGTGGAGACCAGCCACCTATTAATTTAGTGCCGTTCGCCATTTTCCTTTTGTCTTCCCGGGAATTGGCGGGTGCAGGGCTGTAGTACATCAAGGCTGCTTGATTTCCTCAGGCACAGGGACCACACTGGCATATCCATGTAGTGGCCATGTCATAGGCGGTGTATTACTTTGATGAAAAATACAGTTGCACAGTCTCTGAGATGCAATAATTGAATGTATTTCCATACTTTTGCCTATCTTCAGGATCCCTTTGGTCTTTTAATGTGGAAATTTTGTGACTCGCTCTTATATTGATTCCACCAAAGGCAATTTGTTGATGAAACACAGAGATGAGACGCGGCACTAAACCATGCAGTGTCCTAAAGTCTATTTATGTTTTAGGAAAGATGCTATATAACACATCGATACTCTATAACACAGCCCTGTAATCACCTACTGGGAAGAGACCATAGAGGGAACACATTTAACAAATATTGCGTTCAAAGACTAACTGCTGTTTAATCGACAAAACGAAATGAATGGATTTCCAAGTATCAGCAACTTTTTTTTTAGCAAGAAGAGCAGTAACGGAGGGAGTGAGTCATATTGGGACAGAAGAAGAGCAGTAATGGAGGGAGTGAGTCATATTGGGACAGAAGAAGAGCAGTAACGGTGGGAGGGAGTCATATTGGGACAGAAGAAGAGCAGTAATGGTGGGAGTGAGTCATATTGGGACAGAAGAAGAGCAGTAACGGTGGGAGTGAGTCATATTGGGACAGAAGAAGAGCAGTAACTCCCGAGGGGCGCAGTGGTCTAAGGCACTGCATCGCAGTGCTAGCTGTGCCACTAGAGATCCTGGTTCTAATCCAGGCTCTGTCGTAGCCGGCCGTGACCGGGAGACCCATGGGGCGGCGTACAATTGGCCCAGCGTCGTGTAGGGGAGGGAATGGCTGGCAGAGATGTACCTCAGTTGGTAGAGCATGGCGTTTGCAACGCCAGGGTTGTGGGTTCGATTCCCACGGGGGGCCAGTATGAAAAAATAAAATAATGTATGCACTCACTAACTGTAAGTCGCTCTGGATAAGAGCGTCTGCTAAATGACTAAAATGTAAATGCAGTAACGGAGGGAGTGAGTCATATTGGGACAGAAGAAGAGCAGTAACGGAGGGAGTGAGTCATATTGGGATAGAAGAAGAGCAGTAACGGAGGGAGTGAGTCATATTGGGATAGAAGAAGAGCAGTAATGGAGGGAATGTGTCATCTTGGGACAGAAGCATTCTGTCCTAGTTATTTATTCATAAAAAAGATCAATTGAAATACAAAATTCATGTCCTTCTATACATGGTGATTAGAATGAGATAGATAAGTTACAAGATGTTTAAATATTAAAGTTACCCTCTAGGTGTCAAACACACTGGCCTCCCTGCCTTCTGCCAAACTACTGCACACTCATCTCCAAACCCCATATCACCTCACGTATCTCCCCACCCCATCTCACTCATCTCCCCACCCCATCTCACGTATCTCCCCACCCCATCTCACGTATCTCCCCACCCCATCTCACACATCTCCCCACCCCATCTCACGCATCTCCCCACCCCATCACACGTATCTCCCCACCCCATCACACGTATCTCCTCACCCCATCACACGTATCTCCCCACCCCATCTCACTCATCTCCCCACCCCATCTCACGTATCTCCCCACCCCATCTCACGTATCTCCCACCCCATCTCACGTATCTCCCCACCCCACCTCACGTATCTCCCCACACCATCTCACGTATCTCCCCACCCCATCTCACGTATCTCCCCACCCCATCACACTCATCTCCCCACCCCATCACACTCATCTCCCCACCCCATCACACTCATCTCCCCACCCCATCACACTCATCTCCCCACCCCATCTCACTCATCTCTCCACCCCATCTCACTCATCTCCCCACCCCATCTCACGTACCTCCCCACCCCATCACAAGCATCTCCCCACCCCATCACAAGCATCTCCCCACCCCATCACACGTATCTCCCCACCCCATCTCACTCATCTCCCCACCCCATCTCACGTATCTCCCCACCCCATCTCACGCATCTCCCCACCCCATCTCACGTATCTCCCCACCCCATCTCACGTATCTCCCCACCCCATCTCACGCATCTCCCCACCCCATCTCACGTATCTCCCCACCCCATCTCACGTACCTCCCCACCCCATCACAAGCATCTCCCCACCCCATCTCACGTATCTCCCACCCCATCTCACGTATCTCCCCACCCCATCTCACGCATCTCCCCACCCCATCTCACGTATCTCCCCACCCCATCTCACGTATCTCCCCACCCCATCTCACTCATCTCCCCACCCCATCTCATGCATCTCCCCACCCCATCTCACTCATCTCTCCACCCCATCTCACGTATCTCCCCACCCCATCTCACGTATCTCCCCACCCCATCTCACGTACCTCCCCACCCCATCACAAGCATCTCCCTCCCCCATCTCCCTCCCCCATCACTCCCTGCATCATGTTTCTACTCCTGTCTGTATGTCTTATCTACCAGACAGGAGGAAAGCAGTAGGCCACAGACACAGTACCATGCCATGTTCCCAGTAAACAGCAGTCACCAACACACGCACGCACGCGCGCGCACACACACACACACACACACACACACACACACACACACACACACACACACACACACATACACACATACACACACACACCACAGTTGTCTTTAAGTCATTACAGATAACAACATCAATTTATTTCTTTGCTCTCACTCTCACACCATAGGGTGTTGGATTAGTTTCTGCCTCGTGTCACAACGGCAGTAGGACATAGAGGTTGATCAGGACAGACCTTGATATGGGGAGAAAATTATTCAGCTTGGTATAGTCTGATAACCATACTAGGAAATCTTAAACAGTCCCCATGGTAAAATGGTTAGGTTGGTGTCAGTCTTATAGGGAAGGGCATTGGACTGGAACAATATGTTTATATGGGTGTCTTTCACGCAACAGTCTCATGCATAACGGTCCCCTTTTCCCATCTAACACATTCTCTCTTTTATCTTGTAGAGATTCTGAGGGAAACATTCAAAGTCACTGCACTTCCACAGACTTCAGTTTTGTGTCAGAGGATTTTGAAAATGCACCAAGGGTACTTTTTTTTGTGTGACCCAAATGTCAAGCTGAACCAGTTGCAAAAAAACTACATTCATCTGTGTGCAGGCTCTACACTGTTCCCTCCCCACATAGCTAGGCTTTGACATCAGGCCATTTAAAGCTACTGCATCCAATTCATTATGCCTTATAAAAGGCTATGGCAGTTTGATGAATGGGACAGTCTGGCGCATGTATCACTTTCCCTGAGGTAAAGCAAAATTATGTCATGAATTATTAAAGGCAATTCAATACGGTAGGCTCCTAATCTCAGAGTCTGTCTGTACTCTATGGAGAATGCTCATTGAGATGGAAATGGAGAGAGCAACATTTTTCAATGAAAAACACAATCTTCATCTTCCATTTCTTTTTAAAGGAATTTCTGATTAATGAATAATCATGTTACAAACAGCATGATTGAAAAAGTGGCGTGCATATTGATGTGGGTACCGTATACGCTAATAACAGCTGTCTCCAAAATGGTGGTGTTAAGAGCTGTCTCCAAGGTGATGGTGTTAAGAGCTGTCTCCAAGGTGATGGTGTTAAGAGCTGTCTCCAAGGTGATGGTGTTAAGCGCTGTCTCCAATGTGGTGGTGTTAAGAGCTGTCTCCAAATTGGTGGTGTTAAGAGCTGTCTCCAAATTGGTGGTGTTAAGAGCTGTCTCCAATGTGGTGGTGTTAAGAGCTGTCTCCAAATTGGTGGTGTTAAGAGCTGTCTCCAAATTGGTGATGTTAAGAGCTGTCTCCAAATTGGTGGTGTTAAGAGCTGTCTCCAAATTGGTGGTGTTAAGAGCTGTCTCCAAATTGGTGGTGTTAAGAGCTGTCTCCAAATTGGTGGTGTTAAGAGCTGTCTCCAAGGTGATGGTGTTAAGAGCTGTCTCCAAGGTGGTGGTGTTAAGAGCTGTCTCCAAGGTGATGGTGTTAAGAGCTGTCTCCAAATTGGTGGTGTTAAGAGCTGTCTCCAAGGTGATGGTGTTAAGAGCTGTCTCCAAGGTGATGGTGTTTTGTGACACTGCAAGATAACAATGTTAACTGGGAGAAAAGGCAGGCAATTTTGTCCAATATATCACGAGGAAATAATTGTATCTCTTCTAAGAATTTGAGACAGTTAATGTCCTAGTGCATTCCCCTGTGGCTGATGTGTATCTGAATCCAGTGATAAGGAATTGTAGTAGTCTGGTCTGGCCTAACTAAATTCAATATAGAATCTGATGAGCAGACAGAGACATACTACTGCGGGATTAGACCAGAGATACACCAATGTGGGATTAGACCAGGGACACACCACTGTCGGATTAGACCAGAGATACACCACTGTGGGATTAGACTATAGATACACTACTGTGGGATTAGACTAGAGATACACCACTGTGGGATTAGACCAGAGATACACCACTGTGGGATTAGAACAGAGATACACCACTGTGGGATTAGACCAGAGATACACCACTGTGGGATTAGACCAGACATACACCACTCTGGGATTAAACCAGAGATACACCACTGTGGGATTAGAGCAGAGATACCCAACTGTGGCATTAAACTGAGATACACCACTGTGGGATTAGACCAGAGATACACCACTGTGGGATTAGACCAGGGACACACCACTGTGGGGTTAGACCAGAGATACACCACTATGAGATTAGACCAGATATACACCACAGTGAGATTAGATCAGAGTACACCACTATGAGATTAGACCAGATATACACCACAGTGAGATTAGATCAGAGATACACCACTGTGGGATTAGACCAAAACCTGACGGCTAACAATACAACAAATCCAAAAAGTCGGTCTGCTGCCTGCTGTAGGCATATTTTTCTCCTCCAAATATTAGAAGTGCATTTGTATTCATAGTTAATGAGAGGGCATAAGTGGGAGGGAGGTTGTGGGGGGGGGGGGGCATATGGTGTACTCGGCATGTGGTGAAATATTAAAAAGCAGTGTCAGCGCTGAGGCCACAGTCCCATCAGGTGGGAGGGAGAGATCTGCTGGACAACGAGTTAGAGAGAGAGAGAAGAAAAGATAGAAGAGAGAGAGAGAGAAGAGAGAGAGAGAGCGAGAGAGAGATAGAGGATAAGATGACCGTATATAGAGAAAGACTCGAGTCGAGAGATTCTCCCTAGCCCCTCTCTCTCACGAGACGATCTCCTTCTCTCGTAATCTCTCTCCCCTCTCTCTCCTCTCTCTCCTCTCGCTCGCATAGATCTATCTCTCTCTCTCTGTCTCTCTTCTCTCTCTCCCTACTCTCGCTCTCTCTATCTCTCCTCTCGCATCTAAAACTATATATAATCCCCTTAGATAGATATCAGGATAAGATTTCTCTTCCTTGAAGAGCTCTAGAGGAGAGGAGAGAGGAGAGAGCCCTGAGCTCTCCCCTGATAACAGCTCTGTGGACCAGAGGCCCTCTAACTCTCTAATTTAACACTACTAGGCAGGGCAAACCCGTTTTGGTGACTTCTGATATATCATCAAAATAAAAAAATCACAGCACATTTTTGAACTCATTCAGCTGTTTTTACCTGATTACGTGCAAAACCATTGGAAATTCATGTTGAACGTTCAATTTATATTCCTAGGACAAGTTGAAAATGATGCTCTCGTTGTTTCCTTTTAACGAGACATTTTGATAAATAGGCCAAAGCACAGTTTTAACGTGTCCAAATCCGTAGACGGGCTGGTTGTTTAGCTATGGCGCATAACAGGTGGGGTTGGCTTAGATTGTTGACAACATGTAAATTATATGTAGTCTCCAGTGTTTATTAAAAAACATAAATACATTTGCACAATGAGCGCGTGTTGTCTCTCATATACCTTGTTACAGTTGTTGGTTAGCTAGCTAGCGAATTTGAGCCATATTAGCATAGACTTGACATCACTCAAAACACCTCGAAACAAGACATGGTATCAAGAACAAGATAAAACTAGATGAAACGAGCCACCTACGATTCCCCACATCTTTTATAACCTTTATCACATTGAAATGAATAGCGCCAAATGGGGGGAGATTCAATTAAAACAGTTTTTAAAAAAAACACTGTTAAAACTAACACAGCTCAAAAACCACACAGAATCTGGGAATGATGTCACTAGTTAGCGGACAACTTGACTCCCGAGTGGCGCAGTGGTCTAAGGCGCTGCATCGCAGTGCTAGTTGTGCCACTAGAGATCCTGGTTCGAATCCAGGCTCTGTCGCAGCCGACCGGGAGACCCATGGGGCGTCGCACAATTGGTCCAGTGTCGTCCAAGGTAGGGGAGGGTTTGGCCGGCAGGGATGTTGGTTCGTTTCCCACGGGGGGCACTATGAAAAAAATATATATATGAAAAAAAACATGTAATCATTCATTAACTGTAAGTCACTCTGAGTATAGCGTCTGCTAAATGACTTAAATGTAAAACTTGTAGAAGACACCTAGCTGCATTTTCAAGTGGGTCGCCAACGCGGTAAGTATAATGCAACATTTTTTCGGTTAAACACTTCCATAGATATCACGTTGAAATCAATAGAACAGGGGGCAGAAATTGGGGGGTGTCCGCTGTTTAAACAAACACTTTTCAAAGGCTACACGGAATCTGATAATTATTTTTACATCACTGGTTAGAAGAGAATTTCTCGAATGTCGGATGGAGATTCTGGGAGGCTGCCTAAATGAGCCAGAAACAAATCAGTTGCTTTGTTATTTAACATAAAGGATTCATGACCCGACACAGGATATCAACACTGACAAGGGTTTGACTGTTATTTAAGTGATAGTTTGAATCTCAAATCAGTGTATTTGTAGTCTAGAGCATTGTTTTTAGAAAATAGGGAGATGAGGTAGGACCGTTTTTAGAGAGGGAAAGAGAGAGAGAGAGGTGAGGGAAAACAATTTAGTGAGAAGGAAAGAGAGATGTGAAAGAGTCGTGGGGAATGGACTGTTGCTGATGGCCAATAATTGTATTGACACCCTGGACCCACTCCAATTCACATTCGGCCCCAAAAGGCCCACTCCAATTCACATTCGGCCCCAAAAGGCCCACTCCAATTCACATTCGGCCCCAAAAGGCCCACTCCAATTCACATTCGGCCCCAAAAGGCCCACTCCAATTCACATTCGGCCCCAAAAGGCCCACGCCAATTCACATTCGGCCCCAAAAGGCCCACTCCAATTCACATTCGGCCCCAAAAGATCCACAGATGACGCATTCTGTATGGCACTCCACACTGACCTCACCCCCCTGGACAAAAGGAATACAGTGCCTTGCAAAAGTATTCATCCCCCTTGGCGTTTTTCTTATTTTGTTGCATTACAACCTGTAATTTAAATGGATTTTTATTTGGATTTCATGTAATGGATATACACAAAATAGTCCAAATTGGTGAAGTGAAATTAAAAAAATAACTTGTTTCAAAGAATTCTAAAAAAATAAATAACGGAAAAGTGGTAAGTACATACAGTGGGGAGAACAAGTATTTGATACACTGCCGATTTTGCAGGTTTTCCTACTTACAAAGCATGTAGAGGTCTGTAATTTTTATCATAGGTACACTTCAACTGTGAGAGACGGAATCTAAGACAAAAATCCAGAAAATAACATTGTATGATTTTTAAGTAATTCATTTTCATTTTATTGCATGACATAAGTATTTGATCACCTACCAACCAGTAAGAATTACGGCTCTCACAGACCTGTTAGTTTTTCTTTAAGAAGCCCTCCTGTTCTCCACTCATTACCTGTATTAACTGCACCTGTTTGAACTCGTTACCTGTATAAAAGACACCTGTCCACACACTCAATCAAACAGACTCCAACCTCTCCACAATGGCTAAGACCAGAGAGCTGTGTAAGGACATCAGGGATAAAATTGTAGACCTGCACAAGGCTCGGATGGGCTACAGGACAATAGGCAAGCAGCTTGGTGAGAAGGCAACAACTGTTGGCGCAATTATTAGAAAATGGAGAAGTTCAAGATAACGGTCAATTACCCTCGGTCTGGGGCTCCATGCAAGATCTCACCTCGTGGGGCATCAATGATCACGAGGAAGGTGAGGGATCAGCCCAGAACTACACGGCAGGACCTGGTCATTGACCTGAAGAGAGCTGGGACCACAGTCTCAAAGAAAACCATTAGTAACACACTACGCCGTCATAGATTAAAATCCTGCAGCGCACGCAAGGTCCCCCTGCTCAAGCAAGCGCATGTCCAGGCCCGTCTGAAGTTTGCCAATGACCATCTGGATGATCCAGAGGAGGAATGGGAGAAGGTCATGTGGTCTGATGAGACAAAAATATAGCTTTTTGGTCTAAACTCCACTCGCCGTGTTTGGAGGAAGAAGAAGGATGAGTACAACCCCAAGAACACCATCCCAACCGTGAAGCATGGAGGTGGAAACATCATTCTTTGGGGATACTTTTCTGCAAAGGGGACAGGACGACTGCACCGTATTGAGGGGAGGATGGATGGGGCCATGTATCGCGAGATCTTGGCCAACAACCTCCTTCCCTCAGTAAGAGCATTGGAGATGGGTCGTGGCTTGGTCTTCCAGCATGACAACGACCCAAAACACACAGCCAGGGCAACTAAGGAGTGGCTCCGTAAGAAGCATCTCAAGGTCCTGGAGTGGCCTAGCCAGTCTCCAGACCTGAACCCAATAGAAAATCTTTGGAGGGAGCTGAAAGTCCGTATTGCCCAGCGACAGCCCCGAAACCTGAAGGATCTGGAGAAGGTCTGTATGGAGGAGTGGGCCAAAATCCCTGCTGCAGTTTGTGCAAACCTGGTCAAGACCTACAGGAAACGTATGATCTCTGTAATTGCAAACAAAGGATTCTGTACCAAATATTAAGTTCTGCTTTTCTGATGTATCAAATACTTATGTCATGCAATAAAATGCAAATGAATTACTTAAAAATCATACAATGTGATTGTCTGGATTTTTGTCTTAGATTCCGTCTCTCACAGTTGAAGTGTACCTATGATAAAAATTACAGACCTCTACATGCTTCGTAAGTAGGAAAACCTGCAAAATCGGCAGTGTATCAAATACTTGTTCTCCCCACTGTATGTATTCACCCCCTTTGCTATGAAGCCCCTAAATGAGATCTGGTGCAACCAATTACCTTCAGAAGTCACATAATTAGTTAAATAAAGTCCACCTGTGTGCAATCTAAGTTTCACATGATCTGTCACATGATCTCAGTATATATACACCTGTTCTGAAAGGCCCCAGAGTCTGCAACACCACTAAGCAAGGGGCACCACCAAGCAAGCGGCACCATGAAGACTAAGTTGTGGAGAAGTACAGATCAGGGTTGGGTTATTAAAAAATATCAGAAACTTTGAACATCCCACGGAGCACCATTAAATCAATTTTTTAAAAATTGAAAGATTATGGCACCGCAACAAACCTGCCAAGCAAGGGCCACCCACCAAAACTCACAGAGGGCATTAATCAGAGAGGCAACAAACAGACCAAAGATAACCCTGAAGGAGCTGCAAAGCTCCACAGCGGAGATTGGAGTAGCTGTCCATAGGACCACTTTAAGCCGTACACTCCACAGAGCTGGGCTTTACAGAAGAGTGGCCAGAATAAAGCCATTGCTTACAGAAAAAAATAAGCAAGCCTTTGGTGTTCGCCAAAAGGCATGTGGGAGACTCCCCAAACATATGGAAGAAGGTACTCTGGTCAGATGAGACTAAAACTGAGCATTTTGGCCATCAAGGAAAACGATATGTCTGGCGCAAACACAACACCTCTCATCACCCCGAGAACACCACCCCCACAGTGAAGCATGGTGGTGGCAGCATCATGCTGTGGGGATGTTTTTCATCGGCAGGGACTTGGAAACTGGTCAGAATTGAAGGAATGATGGATAGCGCTAAAAACAGGGAAATTCTTGATGGAAACCTGTTTCAGTCTTCCAGAGATTTGAGACTTGAACGGAGGTTCAACGTCCAGCAGGACAATGTCCCTAAGCATACTGCTAAAGCAACACTTGAGTGGTTTAAGGGGAAACATAATATGTGGTATGACTTAAAGATTGCTGTAGACCAGTGGAACCCATCCAACTTGAAGGAGCTGGAGCAGTTTTGCCTTGAAGAATGGGAAAAAATTCCAGTGACCAGATATGCCAAGCTTATAGAGACATACCCCAAGAGACTTGCAACTGTAATGGCTGCAAAAGGTGGCTTTACAAAGTATTGACTTTGGGGGGGGTGAATAGTTATGCACACTCAAGTTTTCAGTTTTTTTGCCTTATTTCTTGTTTGCTTCACCCCAAAAAATATTTTGCATCTTCAAAGTCAAATCAAATCAAATCAAATTTTATTGGTCACATGTGCCGAATACAACAGGTGCAGACATTACAGTGAAATGCTTACTTACAGCCCTTAACCAACAGTGCATTTATTTTAAACAAAAAAGTAAGAATAAAACAACAACAAAAAAGTGTTGAGAAAAAAAGAGCAGAAGTAAAATAAAGTGACAGTAGGGAGGCTATATATACAGTAAAATAAAGTGACAGTAGGGAGGATATATATACAGGGGGGTACCGTTGCATAGTCAATGTGCGGGGGCACCGGCTAGTTGAGGTAGTTGAGGTAATATGTACATGTGGGTAGAGTTAAAGTGACTATGCATAAATACTTAACAGAGTAGCAGCAGCGTAAAAAGGATGGGGTGGGGGGGCAGTGCAAATAGTCCGGGTAGCCATGATTAGCTGTTCAGGAGTCTTATGGCTTGGGGGTAGAAGCTGTTGAGAAGTCTTTTGGACCTAGACTTGGCACTCCGGTACCGCTTGCCGTGCGGTAGCAGAGAGAACAGTCTATGACTAGGGTGGCTGGAGTCTTTGACAATTTTGAGGGCCTTCCTCTGACACCGCCTGGTATAGAGGTCCTGGATGGCAGGGAGCATTGCCCCAGTGATGTACTGGGCCGTACGCACTACCCTCTGTAGTGCCTTGCGGTCAGAGGCCAAGCAGTTGCCATACCAGGCGGTGATGCAACCAGTCAGGATGCTCTCGATGGTGCAGCTGTAGAATTTTTTGAGGATCTGAGGACCCATGCCAAATCTTTTTAGTCTCCTGAGGGGGAATAGGCTTTGTCGTGCCCTCTTCACGACTGTCTTGGTGTGTTTGGACCATGATAGTTCGTTGGTGATGTGGACACCAAGGAACTTGAAGCTCTCAACCTGTTCCACTACAGCCCCGTCGATGAGAATGGGGGCGTGCTCAGTCCTCTTTTTTTTCCTGTAGTCCACAATCATCTCCTTTGTCTTGGTCACGTTGAGGGAGAGGTTGTTGTCCTGGCACCACACGGCCAGATCTCTGACCTCCTCCCTATAGGCTGTCTCATCGTTGTCGGTGATCAGGCCTACCACTGTTGTGTCGTCGGCAAACTTAATGATGGTGTTGGAGTCGTGCCTGGCCATGCAGTCATGGGTGAACAGAGAGTACAGGAGGGGACTGAGCACGCACCCCTGAGGGGCCCCCGTGTTGAGGATCAGTGTGGCAGATGTGTTGTTACCTACCCTTACCACCTGGGGGCGGCCCGTCAGGAAGTCCAGGATCCAGTTGCAGAGGGAGGTGTTTAGTCCCAGGATCCTTAGCTTAGTGATGAGCTTAGAGGGCACTATGGTGTTGAATGCTGAGCTGTAGTCAATGAATAGCATTCTCACGTAGGTGTTCCTCTTGTCCAGGTGGGAAAGGGCAGTGTGGAGTGCGATAGAGATTGCATCATCTGTGGTTCTGTTGGGGCGGTATGCAAATTGGAGTGGGTCTAGGGTTTCTGGGATTATGCTGTTGATGTGAGCCAAGACCAGTCTTTCAAAGCACTTCATGGCTACAGACGTCAGTGCTACGGGTCGGTAGTCATTTAGGCAGGTTATCTTAGAGTTCTTGGGCACGGGGACTATGGTGGTCTGCATGTTGTGTAAATCAAATGATACAACCCCCCGAAAAATCAATTTTAATTCCAGGTTGTAAGGCAACAAAATAGGAAAAATGCCAAGGGGGGTGAATACTTTCGCAAGCCTCTGTACCTATGTGAGAATGCTGTTCATTGACTACAGCTTAGCGTTCAACAACATAGTCACCTCCAAGCTCATCACTAAGCTAAGGACCCTGGAAGTGAACATCTCCCTCTGCAACTAGATCCTGGATTTCCTGACGGGCCACCCCCAGGTGGTAAGTGTAGGTAACAACACATCTGCCACGCTGATCCTCAAAATGTGGGCCCCTCAGGGGTGCGTGCCGCCCCCCAGTTGTGAGACATATGCCACATACGTTCCTCGGTGTCCACATCACGAAGGAATTAACATGGTCTACACCCACACAACATCCCCTCTTTCCCCTCAGGAGGCTGAAATGTTTTGGCCCTCAGATCCTCAAACTTTTCTTCAGCTGCACCATTGAGAGCATGTTGACTGGCTGCATCAGCGCTTGGTAAGGTAACTGCAAGGCCCCCGACTGCAAGGCGCTACAGAGGTTGATGAGTGCAGCCCAGTACGTCACTAGGGCTGAGCTTCCTGCCATCCAGGACCTCTATACCAGGCGGTGTCAGAGGAAGGCCCAAAACATTGCCAGCCACCCAAGCCATAGACGGTACTCTCTACTGCCGCACAGCAAGCAGTACCAGTGCACCTGGAACCAACAGGACCCTGAACAGCTTCTATCCCCAAGCCATAAGACTGCTAAACAAGACTGCTAAATAGCTAATCAAATAGCTACTCGCTGCTTATACTGTCTATTATCTATCCTGTTGCCTAGTCACTTTATCCCTACCTATATGTACATAGCTACCTCAATTAACTCGTACCCCTGCACATCGACTCAGTACTGGTACTCCCTGTATATAGCCATGTTATTACCTGGTACTCCCCTATATATAGCCATGTTATTACCTGGTACTCCCTGTATATAGCCATGTTATTACCTGGTACTCCCTGTATATAGCCATGTTATTACCTGGTACTCCCTGTATATAGTAGTGATATGACCTGTTACTCCCTGTATATAGCCATGTTATTACCTGGTACTCCCTGTATATAACCATGTTATTACCTGGTACTCCCTGTATATAACCATGTTATTACCTGGTACTTCCTGTATATAGCCATGTTATTACCTGGTACTTCCTGTATATAGCCATGTTATTACCTGGTACTCCCTGTAAATAACCATGTTATTACCTGGTGCTTCCTGTATATAACCGTGTTATTACCTGGTACTTCCTGTATATAACCGTGTTATTACCTGGTACTTCCTGTATATAACCATGTTATTACCTGGTACTCCCTGTATATAACCGTGTTATTATTAATCGTCATTAATTCAAATTTTTTATTAGTATTATTTTTTGTATCTTTAACTCAAAATTGTTGAAAAAGGATCTGTAAGTAAACATTTCACTGTTAGTCTACACATCATGTGACAAATAAAACAAATAAGACTTGATCTGAGCGAGCGAAACAGCGCCCCTCCGTCTTACTAAATGTAGACCATGTATCTGATGCTGTGTGGCCAAAAATAATATGACATGTCATACTATTTTTGGCCAGACAGTATCAGTTACATGGTCTACACATACTGAGACAGAGGGGTGCTGTTTCGCTCGCTCTGATTCTTTATCTGAGATTGATGCATCGTTCTGTAAGCACACGTCTCGTCAGATAAATTATCAATATTTAAATATTTTATTTGGACGGGCAAGGAGGTACGGTAAGGCGGGCCAGGCCCCCTAAGGCCCGCCCATAACGCCGGCCCCGGTTCGATTATTGAAAAACAGTGTTCATGTGCTAGACTAAACAGGCAACCTAATGAAGTTTTAAAATCCCAAACAGCATCAAGACTAGTGCCATTAACACGTTACGCTAATGCCCTCTGACCATATAGAAAACTATAACAGCCTAATGGATTGATGGTTCGTTTCCCACGGGGGGGGGGGTATGACAATGTATGCACTCACTAACTGTATGTCGCTCTGGATAAGAGCGTCTGCTAAATGAGTAAAATGTAAATGTAATGTCTAAGAGCTGTGGTGGTTTATAATGGACTAAAATGGAATGGACTGGAATCAGAATCTCTATCAAGGTGTTCTAGAATGTTGCCTACTAAAGCATTCCCCATCCCCCTAATGCTATAATGCAGTGTATTGATATATAATGGTCCCTTGGGTGGGTTTTTTAATGGGACTGGTAATGCTGATGGATGAATCCATCCCTGGGTAGATGGTAGATGGCCTTCCAGTAAATATGGCCTGAGTCCCAAATAGCACTCTATTCCCCCTATGGTCAAAAGTAGTGTAATAAATAGGTAACAGGGTGCTATTTGGGACTCTGACCATTGCATTAGCATCTATGGCATACATCTACTTTACTGGGATAAATCAACTCAGTGTAACAGCACTCACGCTCTGTTAATTAAGACGGACACGCTAAAAGCTACTGCAAATGAAATTCATTAAAAGTATAAAACGTTAGTGCACTGTGCTGGGCCTTTGACGGGAGGAAGGAACTCGTACGCTGTGCTGGGCCTTTGACTGGAGGAAGAAAGTCGTACAGTAGCTCTCACTATTTGCATTTACCAGACCCAAGACTTTCCACACTAGTCTGACAATCTCTGAGTATAATGGGCTGGCCCCGAGCAGCCCTATCCACGATATCTATCAACGTGACAAAATGCGGAAATCAGACTTTAACTACTTGAGCCTATGATCAACAGAAAAAAATCTAGCTGAAAGAAGCTCTTTCAGTGTTGTATTTTTAGCACTGATCAACTCTTCAGTGTTCCAGGAAATATTGGAAATATTGGTTTGTAGACATGCGGTAAAGAGATCAATGGAGCGCAGACCATGAGGGACATAAAAACAATGTGGTTATTAAAATCCGATTTGGATATATTTGGATATATTTAGCTGTTTTTCGCTGCATAACATTTAGAAATAGTCCTTTAATGGGTTATATTTTTTTAAAAACTTCAGCTCGTTTCAGCCGGTAGCATAGCTAGCCATCTATACTGTAAGTCAGTGGTGGTACTTGAAGCCGTTTTTTAAGTGTAATGCAGTTGATTGGTGACGATGACATGAACATGTGTTGGGGTTGACATCCATACAAGAATTATACTTAGATTTTTACCTCAACATAGTGTGAAATACACATATAGACAACAGGCTAAATGGAGACACATTTTGATGGGGGGGGGGCGGCAATGAGGAGATTCTGAAAATGTCCCCCGCGGGTGATGCGTGAGTGGTGTCGCCATGGCATTTCCATTGTTTTGGTTGAGTTCGATCCATCTCTTTACCACATCTATGCCAGTATACTACAGCTATGAAAATATCTTAAATTAAACAGTTAAGACAACACTTTTCCCTTATCTTCGTCAGCCTGAGACAAACTCAGTCTGTCAACAGTACATTTGGATGAACCATGGTTGTTGTGTCAGTTTAAGTTGCACTCTCAACAACAAATTAAATGCTGTGTATGATTCACTGAGCAGACAATGCTGTTCTTCAACACTGATGGTAAGATGAAACCCAAATCACAATGTTCATTATATGAATGAAGAACCTCCTATTAATCTCTGTCTATACTGTTAATCATTCAACAGATGGTGGAAATAATCAATCCAATGTTCTGTTTCATAGCGTCCAAAATGTGTTGGACATAAGTTGGTTCTGTACCAAGTACCAAGAGGAAGTGGAACTGGACAAGGAACAGAGAGATGGAGGGGACGGAGGGAGGGATGGAGGGGATGGAGGGGACGGAGGGAGGGATGGAGGGAGGGATGGAGGGGAAGGAGGGAGGGATGGAGGGAGGGATGGAGGGAAACGAGGGAGGGAGGATGGAGGGGATGGAGGGAGAGATGGAGGGATGGAGGAGGTGGACGGAGGGAGAGGGAGGGGGGGATGGAGGGAGGGGAATGAAGGGGATGGCGGGCGGGATGGGGGGATGAGGGAGGGAGGGGGAGGAAGGGAGGGGAATGGAGGGGCTGGAGGGAGGGAGGGATGGGGAATGGAGAAGAGAGGGGATGGAGGGGGTATGGAGGGAGGGAATGGAGGGGACGGAGGAGGGATGGAGGGGATGGAGGGGCGGGATGGAGGAATGGAAGAGAGGGATGGAAGGGATGGGGGGATGGACGCGAGGGAGGAGGGGATGGAGGGAGAAATGGGAGGGGACGAGGGAAGGGGCCGGAGGGGCAGGGATGGAGGGATGGAGGACTGGAGGGAGGGATGGAGGGGATCGAGGGAGAGATGGAGGTGGATGGCGGGGAGGGGAGGAGGAGGGATGGAGGGGAGGGGGAGGGGCCGGAGGGAGGATGGAGGGGATGGAGGAAGGAATGGAGAGAGGGGATGGAGGGATGGAGGGGATGGAGGGAGGGGATGGAGGGATGGAGGGAGGGATGGAGGAATGGGAGAGAGAGGGATGGAGGGGTGGAGGGAGGAGATGGAGGGGATGGAGGGAGGGATGGAGGAATGGAGGAGAGGGAGAGAGGGAATGGAGGGGATGGAGGGAGGGATGGAGGGGAACGGGAGGGAAGGGGAATGGAGGGGATGGAGGGAGGGAATGGAGGAATGAGAGAGAGGGAGGATGGAGGGGATGGAGGGATGGAGAGAGGATGGCGGGGATGGAGGGGGGATGGAGGGGACGGAGGGAGGGATGGAGGGGATGGAGGAATGGAGGGAGGGATGGAGGGGAGGAGGGAGGGATGGAGGGAGGGATGGCGGAATGGAGGGAGGAAGGCAGGAGGGGATGGAGGGAGGGATGGAGGGGATGGGGAAAGATGGAGGGAGGATGGAGGGGATGAGGGAGGGATGGAGGGGGTGGAGGGAATGGAGGGAGGAATGGAGGGAGGAGGCTGGGGGGACGGAGGAGGGATGGAAGGGATGGAGGAATGGAGAGAGGGAGGGATGGAGGGGATGGAGGGAGGGATGGAGGGGCGGAGGGAGGGATGGAGGGAGGGAGGAAGGGAGAGGGGGATGGCGGGGACGGCGGGGGGATGGGGGGTGGAGGGAGGGATTGGAGGGATGGCGGGAGGGATGGAGGGATGGAGGAATGGAGTAGAGGAGGGAGAGAGGGATGGAGGGCGGAGGGAGGGGATGGAGGGGATGGAGGGAGGGATGGATGGCGGAATGGAGAGAGGGGAGTGGAGGGTGGCTGGAGGGCGGGATGGAGGGGAAGGAGGGAGGGGATGGAGGGGGATGGAGGGAGGGATGGAGGAAGGAATGGAGAGAGGGAGGAGGGGAATGGCGGGGATGGAGAGAGGGATGGAGGGGATGGAGGGAGGAAGGAATGGAGGGGACGGAGGGTGGGATGGAGGGGATGGAGGACATGGAGGGAGGTCTGGAGGGATCGGGAGAGATGGAGGGGATGGAGGGAGGGGACGGAGGGCGGGAGGAGGGGATGGAGGGCAGGGGGACGGAGGGAGGGATGGAGGGCGGAGGGCATGGCGCGCGGGCTGGAGGGCTGGAGGGGATGGCGGGCGGGGAGGGAGGGGATGGAGGGAGGGATGGGGCCGGCGAGCGGGATGGAGGGGCGGGAGGGCGGGGCTGGGCGGGATGGCGGGCGGGACTGGCGGCCTGGCGCGAGAGGCGCTGGCGGGCTGGCGGGCGGGCTGGCGGGGCCGGCGGCGGGATGGCGGGCGGCGCGGGGCGTCGCGGGCCTGGCGGCCGCGCGGGATTGGGGGGCTCTGGCGGGGCTGGAGCGAGGGGCTGGAGGGGCTGGCGGGGGGCTGGCGGGGCCCCCGGCGGGCGGGCTGGCGGGGCTGCGGCCCTGGCGGCGGGCTGGCGGGGCTGGCGGGCGGGCTGGCGGGGCTGGCGGCTGGCGGGCGGGGCCTGGCGGGGCTGGCGGGCCGGGATGGCGGGGCCTGGGGCGGCCTGGCGGGCGGGCTGGCGGGGCTGCGGGCGGGAGGCGGGGCTGGAGGAGGCTGGCGGGCGGCCTGGAGGGGGGTGGTGGGACGGAGGGCGGGCTGGAGGGGCGGAGGCCTTGGAGAGAGGGGTGGAGGGGCTGGAGGGAGGGATGGCGGGGCTGGAGGGAGGGATGGCGGGGATGGAGGCTGGGAGAGCGGGATGGAGGGACGGCGGAGGGATGGAGGGGATGGAGGGCAGGGAGAGGGGGATGGCGGGAGGGCTGGCGGGGATGGAGGCCTGGCGAGAGGGAGGAGGCGAGGGATGGAGGGGATGGGGGCGGGGATGGAGGGGTGGAGGGCGGGATGGCGGCCTGGAGAGCGGGAGGAGGGGATGGCGGGAGGGCTGGAGGGGCGGCGGGAGGGGATGAGGGGGCTGGCGGCGGGATGGAGGCATGGCGCGAGGGCTGCGTGATGGAGGGGCTGGAGCGAGGGCTGGCGGGGATGGTGGCGTGAGGATGGAGGGGACGGAGGGTGGGATGGAGGGGCTGAGGAATGGAGGGAGGTATGGAGGGGATCGAGGGGAGATTGGGGGGAGGGATGGAGAGGGAGGAGGGAGGGATGGAGGGGATGGGGGGGGGACGGCGGGAGGGATGGAGGGGGATGGAGGATCTGGAGAGAGGGATGGAGGGGATGGAGGGGATGGCGTGGCTGGAGGGAGGGGATGGAGGGGAGGGCGGGCGGGCTGGAGGAGGCATGGAGAGCGGGATGAGGGGCTGGAGGGAGGGGCTGGAGGGCGGCGGGAGGATGGAGAAGGGAGAGGATGGAGGGGATGGCGGGCTGGGATGGCGGGGACGTAGGGAGGGGATGGAGGGATGGAGGGAGGGGATCGAGGCATGGAGAGCGGGAGGGCGGGAGGGCGGGGATGGAGAGAGGGATGGAGGGGATGGAGGGAGGGATGGACGGGGACGGAGGGGAGGGCTCGCGGGGGGGCTGGAGGAATGGGGGAGGGATGGAGGGGATGGAGGGAGGGCTGGAGGGGACGGTAGGACGGACGGGAGGGCGGGAATGGCGGGGATGGAGGGAGGGATGCGGGGAGGGGATGGAGGCCTGGGGGAGGGATGGCGGGGCATGGCGGGGCGGGATGGCGGGGATGGGGCCCTGGCGGGGAGGACGCGGGCGGGCTGGCGGGGCCGGCGGGGGCTGGAGGGGCTGAGGGCCCCTGGAGCGCGGGATGGAGGGGCTGGCGGGAGGGATGGCGGGGCTGGCGGGTCGGGCTGGCGGGGTGGCGGCCTGGAGCGCGGGCTGGCGGGGAGGGGACGGAGGGCGGGATGGAGGGGATGGGGGAGGGCTGGACGGGGCTGGAGGGAGGGATGGAGGGGCTGGAGGAATGGAGAGGGGATGGAGGAGGGATGGAGGGATGGGAAGGGAGGGGATGGAGGGATGGAGGGAGGGAGGCGGAATGGAGAGCGGGATGGAGGGGATGGAGGGAGGGATGGAGGGGCCGGGCGGGAGGGGAGGAGGGGATGGAGGGAGGGATGGCGGACTGGAGAGAGGGATGGAGGGGATGGAGGGGATGGAGAGAGGATGGAGGGGATGGAGGGAGGGATGGAGGGACGGAGGGAGGGATGGAGGGGATGGAGGAATGGAGGGAGATGGAGGGGGGCTCGAGGGAGAGTGGAGGGGTGAGGGGGGGACGGAGGGAGGGATGGAGGGATGGAGGAGGGGACTGGGGGAGGGATGGCAGGGGATGGCGAAGGAGAGAGGGATGGCGGGGAGGAGGGGGATGGAGGGCGGGGATGGAGGGGATGGTGGAGGGAGGCTGGAGGAATGGAGAGAGGGTGGAGGGCTGGAGGGAGGGGATGGAGGGGGATGGCGGGGGGATGGAGGAAGGATGGAGAGAGGGCTGGAGGGGGGATGGAGGGAGGGAGGAGGGGAGGAGGGAGGGGAGGATGGAGGGGCGGAGGGAGGGATGACGGAAGGGAGAGAGGCTGGAGGGGCTGGGAGGGAATGGAGAGAGGGATGGAGGGGATGGAGGGAGGGAGGAGGGGACGGAGGGCGGGATGGAGGGAGAGCTGGAGACATGGAGGAGGGATGGAGGGGATGGAGGGAGGGTGGAGGGGGATGGAGGAATGGAGGGAGGAAAGGGGGGATGGGGGGAGGGCTGGCGGGGCTGGGGAAGGGGAGGGAAGGGATGGGAGGGGCGGAGGAGGGTATGGAGGGTCGGAGGGAGGGATGAGGGGATGGACGGACCTGGAGGGCGGAATGGGCGGGGCGGGATGGGAGGGGCCCGCGGAGGGCTGGAGGGTGGAGGACTGGCGCGCGGGCTGGGGGGCCTGGCGGAGGGCTGGAGGGGATGGCGGGCGGGCGTGGAGGGGTGGAGGAATGGAGAGAGGGTGAGGGGACGGAGGAGGGATGGAGGGGGGATGGAGGAAGGGTGGAAGGGATGGGGAGGATGGAGTGGGGATGGAGGGAAGGATAGAGGGATGGAGGGGACCGCGGGAGGGATGGAGGGGATGGAGGGGGATGAGGGGAGGAGGGAGGAGGGAGGGATGGAGGAATGGAGAGAGGGTTGGGGGGATGTAGGGAGGGATGGTGAGGGATGGAGGGGATGGGGGGGGGGGATGGAGGGGTGGAGGGAGGGATGAGGGGGATGGAGGAGGGATGGAGGACGGGGCAGGGATGGAGGGGAGGAGGGCGGGATGGATGGGGAAGGGAGGGAGGAGGAGGATGGAGGGAGGGCATGGAGGGGTGGAGGGAGGATGGAGGGACGGAGGGAGGGATGGAGGGGATGGAGGGGATGGAGGGAGGGATGGGAGGGGATGGAGGGAGGGGAGGGAGGGGAGGAGGGAGGGATGGAGGGATGGTAGGAATGGAGAGAGGGATGGAGGGGATGGAGGGCGGGATGGAGGGGAGCTGGAGGGGGATGGAGGAATGGAGAGAGGATTGGAGGGGACGGAGGGAGGATGGAGGGATGGAGGAAGGAGAGAGGGAGGGGATGGCTGGAGGGAGGATGGAGGGGACGGAGGGAGGGATGAGGGATGGAGGAGGGGAGGAGGGGATGGAGGAGGGATGGAGGGGATGGAGGAATGGAGAGAGGGATGGAGGGGATGGAGGGAGGGATGGAGGGGACGGAGGGAGGGATGGAGGGGATGGGGAATGGAGAGAGGGATGGAGGGGACGGAGGAATGGAGAGTGGCATGGAGAGAGGGATGAGGGGATGGAGGAATGGAGAGAGGGATGGAGGGGATGGAAGGAGGAATGGGGGGGATGGAGGGGATGGAGAGGAGCCACGGGAGGACACGTGACTAAGTTGAATTACTACAGTAGATTGAGTTGAATTACTACAGTAGAATAAATTGAATTACTACAGTAGAATAAATTGAATTACCACAGTAGATTAAATTGAATTACTACAGTAGATTAAGTTGAATTACCACAGTAGATTAAGTTGAATTACTACAGTAGAATAAGTTGAATTACTACAGTAGAATTAATTTGAATTACTACAGTAGAATATGGCTCCTTAGAGAGCAGAGAGGGGACGAAGCGAAGTTGAATTAATTAAGGATGTGCTAATTAAAACAGATCACCCAATTCAGGCATAATTTCCTGGCTGTGATTAAACTCACAAGGCAAAGTTAGGCGATGTCCTCTGCTGTAACACGGCAGATGACTAAGAATCAACAAATGTACCAACATTGGCCCTCGTCCAAAGTAGTGCACCATATAGGGAATAGGGTACCATTGAGGACGCTGTGAGATCTTGTCTAACTGGATCTTCAGAACAATCTGGGATCAACAGGCTGCAAGAGTTTCTGTCATAATTATTTATAATGCCGTGGTGTCTCGAAGGAACGAGGGTAGACCCGACCATTGCGGATAACCTTTTGTATATTCCATGGGAACATCAGTCCAGTGTGTGTGTGTTTATGTGTTTGTGTGTTTGAGTGTGTTTATGCGTGTGTGTGTGTGTGTGTGTGTGTGTGTGTGAGACAATGGAAACATCAGTCCAGAGACATCTACAAGGGCCCTTATTAATGGTGGTGTCATGGCACAGGAGAGAGTAGCTTAATCCTTTCCAATTAACAAGGCCGCCGCGGGCGATGGCCACACATACTGTTCCAGTGTCCCAACCCTCTCTCTGTGTCACACACACATTCTATACATTGCAGTCACTGTGTACAAGCACTCACACACACAACACACACACACACACACACACACACACACACACACACACACACACACACACACACACACACACACCCTCTCCAGCTGAGTGCCTCCCTCCTCCATGCTGGTAATGAGTCTCCTCTCTCCTCAGGACACCCTCTGTCGCCCTGGGTCAAACACTGGCTCCAGTCCCTAACCCTCCACACACACACACACATACACATACACAGACACACACACACACACACACACACAGACACACACACACACACACACACACACACATAAACACACACACTGGACTGATGTTCCCATGGAATATACAAAAGGTTATCCGCAATGGTCGGGTCTACCCTCGTTCCTTCGAGACACCACGGCATTATAAATAATTATGACAGAAACTCTTGCAGCCTGTTGATCCCAGATTGTTCTGAAGATCCAGTTAGACAAGATCTCACAGCGTCCTCAATGGTACCCCACATAGTAATTGATAGACAATATTGGAATGTCGAATCCCTTTTCACTTAGCTAAAGTGCTTTCAGACCATGATAACGTGATAACGTGATAACGTGATAACATGATAACACAATAACGCGATAATGTGATACCGTGATAACGTGATACCGTGTTAACGTGATAACGTGATAACGTGATAACGTGATAACACGATAACGTGATAACGTGATACTGTGATACCGTGATACCGTGATAACGTGATAACGTGATAACGTGATACCGTGATAACGTGATAACACGATAACGTGATAACGTGATAGCGTGATAACGTGATAACGTGATAACGTGATAACGTGATAATGTGATAACACGATAACGTGATAACGTGATAATGTGATAACATGATAACGTGATTTGAGAATCACTGCACTAGTGTTTCCTGTTTGTTCTGGTTTGGCCCCTTGGAGGCTGTATGCCAGTGCGTGGGCAGGACTTTACCATTCTGAGGTTGCATCCTAAATGCCACCCTATTCCCTACATAGTGCACTAGTTTTGACTTGAAACCTGTGGGTAGTAGTGCTCTATATAGGGAATAGGGTGGCATTCGGGTCCACCCTGAGTTTTTACACAGCTGCTACTCGCTGTCTATTATCTATGCATAGTCACTTTACCCCTACCTACATGTACAAATGACCTTGACTAACCTGTACCCCTGCACATTGACTCGGTACCGGTACCCCCTGTACATAGCCTCGTTATTGTTATTTTATTGTGTTACTTTTTATTTTATTTTTTAGTTTCTTTAGTAAATATTTAACTCTATTTCTTGAGCTGCATTGTTGGTGAAGGGTTTGTCAATTTGATTTGATTTGATTTGAGTCTGTTCAGTCTCCTATTCAACATAATTGAATAGATGTTGTTGATTTCTCCTGTTGTTGTGATGACCAATTAGAGGCAATCTCATTTGATGACCACATCCTGCTGACTCAGTTTGATGGTATGACTAGAATATGTCTGACTCAGTTTGATGGTATGACTAGAATATGTCTGACTCAGTTTGATGGTATGACTAGAATATGTCTGACTCAGTTTGATGGTATGAGTAGAATATATCTGACTCAGTTTGATGGTATCTCCACATTTGCCATGTATGTTTATGATCTGGTATGGCACGTTCAAATGTTATCAAATGAATTAAATGGAAATAGAAAACTATTTCCATTAACATTTAATGATGTTTAAACATAACACATCTGAAATAGCACTGTAAAAAGGAAATGTAATCTACAGTGTGTGGTACTTCATTCTTACTAACCTGTAAACTCTGCCCACCACGAGCTGCAGGCCACAGTAATTACATATTGAATCTAAAGGCTATCCGTCTTCTGCCGGCAATAACATTTTATCGCTTACAACTAATGTTCTCTCTAGCTTGGAAACAAAACTTCTGATTAAGCAAACATTAGCAGTCATAAACACAGACATTATAACTTCTGTAATTGTTCATGAACATTCTAATATGTTGATAAAAACTCATTCTGATTAAAATGTTACAGCTCAGTTTGAGACAAACACAGCAGCACAATGCTATGCTATTTTCACACATACTATAATTATAGACAAAATCCATCTAATTGTTTTTTTTTTTTTTTCTGGATTGAGTGTTTGCAAATGTATATAATACTTCAGGGGGAAAAAATCTGTTATGCTATAAGCAATATCTTAATAGCTTTTACATAACTACTGATGACATCTGCACTGTGCTTGTCCTCATAATACATATCTTATAAAACTATTATCCCTAATAAATATTTAGGGATTGGATATTATTGATTATCTGCTGTATAGTTTTTGCATCATCTAGTATATTTAAATAATCTAAATAATTACAGCAATCTGCAAAAAGAAACAAAGTGAAAGGATGTGATTGCAAAGCTCGATTTCTTGATATAAAAAATATAACAAACAACATTCTAGAATGATCGATAATTACTATAAACATTCTAAATGATTCCCTCCATTTCTATTCTCAGTAAACAGCTGTGGAGAGAAGATACGTTTATCTGATATGCAGAAATTAATTTACAGAGGCAGGAAGTTTTAGCAGGGATGAACATTTAGATAATGACTCGCATTCATTCCATCTCTGTCGCTTGTAATTAATAATCAACAAAGCTAAACACACTGGCCCTCTCAAGTCCATTCAGACGACTGTTTCTGTGTGTGTGTGTGTGTGTGTGTGTGTGTGTGTGTGTGTGTGTGTGTGTGTGTGTGTGTGTGTGTGTGTGTGTGTGTGTGTGTGTGTGTGTGTGTGTGTGTGTGCGGGTGCGGGTGTGTGCGTGTGTGTTTGATTAAAACAATATATTTGCCGCACAGCTGCTTTCACACAAATCTCTAGAAACATTATGTTTGTCAGAGTGAAATTCTAGGTCGAACCACATTCTACAAAGCAACACTGTTACATACAAATATGGTAACATTTCCTTCACAGTTCTAAAGGATTTGGCTTAGAAGAAAAACTAACTTTTTCCAAACAAGCACTAAGGTTGGCTAAGGTCGACGTATGGTAATATATTTGTCAGGTCCGGGCATTGTTAGTCACAAGGACAGGTCTTCTGTCCAAAGAAAGTCCCCCCCCCCCCACACACACACACACACTTTGCCCTCTGTGCCCGTCTCACAGCCTTCTGGGGACCGCTGTGGTGGCAGGGAGGCCGAGCAGAAATTATGTTGGTGATGTGAGCTGTCATTTGTTTTGTTCGTCACCCTGTAGTGCACAGGTGCTGCTAGCAACCCTTTCTGTCTCACTGCACAGCAGATACATAGCAGAGCTGGAGCACAGCAGATACATAGCAGATCTGGAGCACAGCAGATACATAGCAGATCTGGAGCACAGGAGGAGGAGGAGGAGGAGGAGGGGGGGGGGGGGGGGATGATGATGATGATGAGGAGGGGAGGAGGAAGGAAGATGATTCTGAGGAGGATGAAGAAGAGTGAGGAGGCTGAGCGAATGATCTGAGGAGGAAAGATGAGTGGGAGGAGGAAGCAGAAACCCTCCTCCCCGCCTCCACCAAGACCGCCTCCGAAAGAAGAAAGCCTCCTCCGCCTCTCCTCCTCCCCCTCTCCTCCTCCCTCCTCCTCCTCCTCCGCCTCCCCTCCTCCTCCTCCTCCTCCTACCCCTCCTCCTCCTCCCCTCCTCCTCCCCCTCTGCTCTTCTTTCTTTCCTTTGGGGAGACACGGATAGATGATCATGTATTACAAGATGTAAAACTAAACATTTCATTGTACTGTGTACACTTCGCTGTATCCTGTGCATTTAACAAATACACTTTGATTTGATTTACAGTAAGTGTTGGAACTATCATGTTATGTCACCTTGTGTGACATACAGAAAATAGAGTTAAATGGCAACAAGCTGACATATTTCTAATGCCATAGGTCTGGTTAGATAGTATACCACGTGTTATTATGATATCTGAAAAGCCTATAACATCAAGCCTGGCTTTCAATCATCGGTACGCACCATAATCGATACAAAGAGCTTTAATGGAGCCAGAACATAGAATAGATCAGTAATTATGAGAGGGCTTGTCTTTGTAAAACATAGGAACAGTATTTATATGGTACTCTTAGTTATACTTATCTCTCACAATACTAGCTGTCCCTGTATTTCAACATAACAATGACTAACATCTACACGGCAAACAGAAAGCCTCTCCTCACTTTAAACACACTCTAATGAAATGGATAGGTAGTGATTGTTCTTGCTCTGATTCCTTTCTGCAACCTTTCTTTGGACATTCAAGCATGATCTTAAAGTAAGTTCTCTTAATTTGATTAGACTCATCCTTGACATCCTATGGAATTACTGTGACATGGTTAAATAATCCTCCACTTCAATCCAGTCTACTCAGATCCAGTCCAGTGAGACGTGAGGCTGTGAAGGTCACCTAGAGTCTCAATACTTTAGATGGCTTCTCTAACTAGAGCATAGACTTTAATTGAGCACACTACCTCTCCAAATGCAATGTGGTCCCTCTGGTCTCTGGTCTCTGGTCTCTGGTCTCTGGTCTCTGGTCTCTGGTCTCTCTGGTCTCTGGTCTCTGGTCTCTCTGGTCTCTGGTCTCTGGTCTCTGGTCTCTGGTCTCTGGTCTCTGGTCTCTGGTCTCTCTGGTCTCTGGTCTCTGGTCTCTGGTCTCTGGTCTCTGGTCTCTGGTCTCTGGTCTCTGGTCTCTGGTCTCTCTGGTCTCTGGTCTCTGGTCTCTGGTCTCTGGTCTCTGGTCTCTGGTCTCTCTGGTCTCTGGTCTCTGGTCTCTGGTCTCTGGTCTCTGGTCTCTGGTCTCTGGTCTCTGGTCTCTGGTCTCTGGTCTCTGGTCTCTCTGGTCTCTGGTCTCTGGTCTCTGGTCTCTCTGGTCTCTCTGGTCTCTGGTCTCTGGTCTCTGGTCTCTCTGTAATCTGGTCTCTGGTCTCTGGTCTCTCTGGTCTCTCTGGTCTCTGGTCTCTGGTCTCTGGTCTCTGGTCTCTCTGTAATCTGGTCTCTGGTCTCTGGTCTCTGGTCTCTGGTCTCTGGTCTCTCTGGTCTCTGGTCTCTCTGGTCTCTGGTCTCTCTGGTCTCTGGTCTCTCTGGTCTCTGGTCTCTGGTCTCTCTGGTCTCTCTGGTCTCTGGTCTCTGGTCTCTGGTCTCTGGTCTCTGGTCTCTGGTCTCTCTGGTCTCTCTGGTCTCTCTGGTCTCTCTGGTCTCTCTGGTCTCTGGTCTCTGGTCTCTGGTCTCTGGTCTCTGGTCTCTGGTCTCTCTGGTCTCTCTGGTCTCTCTGGTCTCTCTGGTCTCTCTGGTCTCTCTGGTCTCTGGTCTCTGGTCTCTGGTCTCTGGTCTCTGGTCTCTGGTCTCTGGTCTCTCTGGTCTCTTGTTTATCTGGGTACTGACCATGATGTGGTTGGTGCTAGCTGGGATCCAGGGTGCTGACCATAATGTGGTTGGTGCTAGCTGGGATCCAGGGTGCTGACCATAATGTGGTTGGTGCTAGCTGGGATCCAGGGTGCTGACCATGATGTGGTTGGTGCTAGCTGGGATCCAGGGTGCTGACCATAATGTGGTTGGTGCTAGCCGGGATCCAGGGTGCTGACCATAATGTGGTTGGTGCTAGCTGGGATCCAGGGTGCTGACCATGATGTGGTTGGTGCTAGCTTGGATACAGGGTGCTGACCATGATGTGGTTTCTGCTAGCTGGGATCCAGGGTGCCGACCATGATGTGGTTGGTGCTAGCTTGGATACAGGGTACTGACCATGATGTGGTTGGTGCTAGCTGGGATCCAGGGTGCTGACCATGATGTGGTTGGTGCTAGCTGGGATCCAGGGTGCTGACCATAATGTGGTTGGTGCTAGCTGGGATCCAGGGTGCTGACCATGATGTGGTAGGTGCTAGCTGGGATCCAGGGTGCTGACCATAATGTGGTTGGTGCTAGCTGGGATCCAGCGTGCTGACCATAATGTGGTTGGTGCTAGCTGGGATCCAGCGTGCTGACCATAATGTGGTTGGTGCTAGCTGGGATCCAGGGTGCTGACCATGATGTGGTTGGTGCTAGCTGGGATCCAGGGTGCTGACCATGATGTGGTTGGTGCTAGCTGGGATCCAGGGTGCTGATCATGATGTGGTTGGTGCTAGCATGGATACAGGGTGCTGACCATGATGTGGTTTCTGCTAGCATGGATACAGGGTGCTGACCATGATGTGGTTTCTGCTAGCTTGGATACAGGGTGCTGACCATGATGTGGTTTCTGCTAGCTGGGATACAGGGTGCTGATCATGATGTGGTTGGTGTTAGCTGGGATCCAGGGTGCTGACCATAATGTGGTTGGTGTTAGCTGGGATACAGGGTGCTGACCATGAGGTGGTTGGTGTTAGCTGGGATCCTGAGGAGACTGTCACAGTAATGAGTTGTAGATAGATAAAGGGAATTGATGCCCAGCTGCGGGATCAGCATTAACTATGTGTTAATGAATGGGAGGACACTTAGAGACATCCGGTAACAGACCATACATCACCCCACTGACACACACACACACACACACACACACACACACAGAGACATCCGGTATAGACCATACATCACTCACTGACACACACAGAGACACACACACACACAGACATCCAGTATAGACCATACATCACACACAAACACACATAAACAGACACACAGACGCACACGCACAGACACACACACACAGAGACACACAGACTAAGAGACATCCAGGGCCAGACTACCGTATTTGGGGGGGATAATATTTTTTCAGTCCCATGGAAAAAAGTGTAGAATTGCAGGAAATTTGTTTTAAAGAGGCAACATGTTCTCTTAGCGTCATGACAAAATGTGTAGAATTGCATTATGAAACTGCAAATTTATCTCTGCACCCTGGGAAAATTTGTTGAAATGCAGTAAGTTAGATTTATTTATTTTTTTGTACCTTCGCTAGTTGAATGTAGTCGTTGCGTGGATCATGGGACCAAATACTTAATTACCTTAATACACATACAAGTTTATTTATCCCAACACTTTTGGTCACCTAAAATGGGTGGACTAAATCTCTCTGGTCTCTGGTCTCTCTGGTCTCTCTGGTCTCTGGTCTCTGGTCTCTGGTCTCTGGTCTCTGGTCTCTCTGGTCTCTGGTCTCTGGTCTCTGGTCTCTGGTCTCTGGTCTCTGGTCTCTGGTCTCTGGTCTCTGGTCTCTCTGGTCTCTCTGGTCTCTGGTCTCTGGTCTCTGGTCTCTGGTCTCTGGTCTCTGGTCTCTGGTCTCTGGTCTCTGGTCTCTGGTCTCTCTGGTCTCTGGTCTCTGGTCTCTGGTCTCTGGTCTCTGGTCTCTGGTCTCTGGTCTCTGGTCTCTGGTCTCTCTGGTCTCTCTGGTCTCTGGTCTCTGGTCTCTGGTCTCTGGTCTCTGGTCTCTGGTCTCTGGTCTCTGGTCTCTCTGGTCTCTCTGGTCTCTGGTCTGGTCTCTGGTCTCTGGTCTCTCTGGTCTCGGTCTCTGGTCTCTGGTCTCTGGTCTCTGGTCCTGGTCTCTCTGGTCTCTGGGTCCTCTCTGGTCTCTGTCCTCTGGTCTCTGGTCTCTCTGGTCTCTGGTCCTCTGGTCTCTTCTGGTCTCTGGTCCTCTGGTCTCCTGGTCCTGTCTCTGGTCTCTGGTCTCACTGGTCTCTCTGGTCTCTGGTCTCTGGTCTCTCTGGTCTCTCTGGTCTCTGGTCTCTGGTCTCTGGTCTCTGGTCTCTGGTCTCTGGTCTCTCTGGTCTCTCTGGTCTCTGGTCTCTGGTCTCTCTGGTCTCTCTGGTCTCTGGTCTCTGGTCTCTGGTCTCTCTGGTCTCTTGTTTCTCTGGGTGCTGACCATGATGTGGTTGGTGCTAGCTGGGATCCAGGGTGCTGACCATAATGTGGTTGGTGCTAGCTGGGATCCAGGGTGCTGACCATGATGTGGTTGGTGCTAGCTTGGATACAGGGTGCTGACCATGATGTGGTTGGTGCTAGCTGGGATCCAGGGTGCTGACCATAATGTGGTTGGTGTTAGCTGGGATCCAGGGTGCTGACCATGATGTGGTTGGTGTTAGCTTGGATACAGGGTGCTGACCATGATGTGGTTTCTGCTAGCTGGGATCCAGGGTGCTGACCATGATGTGGTTGGTGCTAGCTGGGATCCAGGGTGCTGACCATGATGTGGTTTCTGCTAGCTGGGATCCAGGGTGCTGACCATGATGTGGTTGGTGCTAGCTGGGATCCAGGGTGCTGACCATGATGTGGTTTCTGCTAGCATGGATACAGGGTGCTGACCATGATGTGGTTTCTGCTAGCTGGGATACAGGGTGCTGACCATGATGTGGTTGGTGTTAGCTGGGATCCAGGGTGCTGACCATGATGTGGTTGGTGTTAGCTGGGATACAGGGTGCTGACCATGAGGTGGTTGGTGTTAGCTGGGATCCTGAGGAGACTGTCACAGTAATGAGTTGTAGATAGATAAAGGGAATTGATGCCCAGCTGCAGGATCAGCATTAACTATGTGTTAATGAATGGGAGGACACTGAGAGACATCCGGTAACAGACCATACATCACCCCACTGACACACACACACACACACACACACACACACAGAGACATCCGGTATAGACCATACATCACACACAGACACACAGACACACACACACAGACACACACACACACACAGAGACACACAGACTAAGAGACATCCAGGGCCAGACTACCGTATTTGGGGGGGATAATATTTTTTCAGTCCCATGGAAAAAAGTGTAGAATCGCAGGAATTTGCTTTAAAAAGGCAACATTTTCTCTTAGAGTCATGACAAAATATGTAGAATTGCATTATGAAACTGCAATTTCCTCTCTGCACCCTGGGAAAATGTGTTGAAATGCAGTAAGATTTTTTTTTTTACCTTCACAAGTTTAATGTAGTCGTTGCGTGGATCATGGGACCAAATACTTCATTACTTTAATACACATACAAGTGAATTTATCCCAACACTTTTGGTCACCGTAAAATGGGTGGACTAAGTACAAAAAGCGATTTAATTTCTAAATGGTTCACCCGATATGGATGACAATACCCTCAAATGGAAAGCTGACAGTCTGCACTTTAACCTCATACTCATTGAATAATTTCAAATCGAAAGTGCTGGAGTACAGAGCCAAAACAACAGACCAGAGCCCGGGAGGTCGGGTAATCCAGCCCTGGAGACATCTGTTTCCAGACCCTACATCACCCCATTAACACACACACAGACAGGGAAAGGAAAGGTAAATTACTTTAGCATTTTTTGCTCATTGACAAAATGTTGCAGATTCCTTAGGAGTTATTCTTAGCTCCGTGTTTTGAACTCTCTCTACAAAGGTCTGTCAAGGCAATAACAATCCTAGTCTATTAGTGTAGATATAACACATGACATTTACAACCGTGTTGCCTGTAGTAGCGTGTGAAGGATTTTTGTAGTTTTTTTTCTGCTTCGTATTATTAAACGTCTTTGAACAGAGAGAAAAGTAACATAATGAAAGATCAAAGACAGCAGCAGCTTCTCTTCTGTACATCCCAGAGACAGAACAGAACAAACTGAACACGGGGGATTAACTCTGCTCTCGTTGGCCCACATTAAGTCAAAAAAGTTGAACTCGCTAATCATTGATCAACAGCTAATCATTGATTATAAACCATTTGCAAAAAAGGGTTATTTCCCTCGGGGCCACAGCTCGACCGGCCTCTGACTGAGGGGGAAAAAGCAACCATTAGTGTTATTAGTGCTTTTGATTTAATTCTGGCCCGTTCTTCATTAAGGCGATTGATTGAGGGAACGATTGATGCAGCGCGGGGAAGGGAGGGTGCATGCAACCCATTCATGGCACACTATGCTTGAGTCCCAAATGGCACAACCCACTCCCTATATACAGTAGCGCACCACTGTCGACCAAGTTCCTGCGGTCAAAAGTAGTGCACTAGCTAAGGAATAGGGCGCCGTTTGAGATGCGGCCACAGTCAATCAGGGCTCTGCGTGTCATTTCAGGATCCAGCCCTGGCCCCAAAAACACCCTCCCCTTGTCAAATCCAATGCAGAGCCTGTGCTTTTAGTCTCCAACCGTGGGGTTCAATGGATGTGTCCTGAATGCTAATGACCACAGGAAGCTGGGAGGGAGGGAGGGAGGGAGGGAGGGGGGAGGGAAGCAGGAGAGAGGGAGGAGGAGGGAGGGAGGGAGGGAGGGAGGGGAGGGGAGGGAGGGGGGAGGGAGGGGGGATGGGAGAGAGGGGAGGGAGAGAGCGGGGAATCTGTAACGTTTCAGCGAATAGAGCCCCTAGTCTATGCGCTAAGCTAGCGCTAATGCTAGTTAGCATTGGCTTGCGAAACTGCCTTTAACTTCCTTTATACTGGATGCAGATACAAACGTTATATCCACGAGTTCATCGACTCTAGGGAAGTAGGTACAGGGCTTCATTGGCAAAATCACAAACTAATTTCTTACTATAATTTAACCTTCTTTACAAAAGCCATTGTATTATATTTTGACACGTTTTCATACTTAATTTTAACGTCTTTTACTTTTTCTGCTTCTCAGAAACCCTTTAGTTCTGTGTCTGTTCACTCTATAGCTGCCGTGGTGCAAAAAGAAATACACATTCCCACAAAAACTGCTCAATGTCAAGTTGAAAATCCATGTCTCTCCATGTGTTTTTTGGAAAATGAGAGGCCTCTGTTTTATTTTTTCTGCGTCCCAAACGGCACCTTATTCCCTATATAGTGCAATACTATTTACTTGAGCCTTATGGTCCCTGGTCAAAAGAAGTACACTAAAGAGGGAATACAGTGCCATTTAGAACACAGTTATTGTCTCCCTTTGAGTTTGGTTGATGCTGGCTGCTCAGAGGCCTGTGGGGAGGCAGTCACCATGAAAGGCTCTCACGCTGTTCGTCCCTGTGTCCTGCCCGCACCGTCGCTCCCCACCCGCTGACCACCGACCCTCCGCCATTGATCCTCTCTCTCATCTCTCACCCCTTTCTCTCCTCTCTCTCATCTCTCTCCTCTCTCTCTCTCCTCTCCTCTCTCTCTCTCCTCTCCTCTCTCTCTCTCCTCTGTCTCTCTCCTCTCTCCACGGCACCGTTTATCGTATCACTGACCCCTAATGACGAATAACCCCAACCAAACCAAAATTATTTATCCCACTCTTCAGTGCTATATTACTTCTACAAACCAAAATGATTTATCCCACTCTTCAGTACGACAGTACTTCTACAAACCAAAAGTATTTATCCTTGGAGAGCAGAAGATCACTCATATAAGGTAGCAGGGACAGATAAAGGCATACTTGTTCTGTCAATAAATGCATAGTTGTTCCTCATATCACATTAAACATTGTATGGAAAAGTTAATCTGCATGCTTGGAGATCACTCTAAGATATATTTACTATCACTGACCCCTGAAAGAAAACATATTCCTCCACCTCCTCCTCAGAAAGAAAATAAAATAAGTCCACGCATATAAAGTAGTACCATAGAGGGACACCATAAAGGGACACCAGAAAGACACCATAGAGGGACACCAGAGGGACACCATAGAGGGACACCATAGAGGGATACCAGAGGGACACCATAGAGGGACACCATAGAGGGACACCAGAGGGACACCATAGAGGGACACCATAGAGGGATACCAGAGGGACACCATAGAGGGACACCATAAAGGGACACCATAGAGGGACACCAGAGGGACACCATAGAGGGACACCATAGAGGGACACCATAAAGGGACACCATAGAGGGACACCATAGAGGGACACCATAGAGTGATACCATTGAGGGACACCATAGAGAGACACCGTAGAGGGACACCATAGCGGGATACCAGAGGGACACCATAGAGGAACACCATGAAGGGACACCAGAGGGACACCATAGAGGGACACCATAGAATGACACCATAAAGGGACAACATAGAGGGACACCATAGAGGGACACCATAAAGGGGCACCATAGAGGGACACCATAGAGGGAAACCATAAAGGGACACCATAGAGGGACACCATAGAGGGACACCAGAGGGACACCATAGAGGGACACCATAAATGGACACCATTGAGGGACACCATAGAGGGACACCATAGATGGACACCATAGAGGGACTCAATAGAGGGACACCATTGAGGGACACCATAAAGGGACTCCATAGAGGGACACCATTGAGGGACACCATAAAGGGACACCATAGAGGGACACAATTGAGGGACACCATAGAGGAACACCATAAAGGGACACCATAGAGGGACACCATAGAGGGACACCAGAGGGACACCATAGAGGGACACCATTGAGGGACACCAGAGGGACACCATAGAGGGACACCATAAAGGGACACCATAGAGGGACAAAATAGAGGGACACCATAAAGGGACACCATAAAGGGATACCATAGAGAAATACTTATTCTTGTTCTGTCAATAAATGCATCATTTTTTCTCACATCTGACGATTGCCAAATCCATTCCACTTCATGCTTGCAGATCACTCTTCAGTAGTACAGTACTTCCACAGTACTTCACAAGACTACATTTTATCCAAGGTAAGATAAGATGCTCTTAACCTTGGCTATTCCTTGACCTTTTTTGAATGCAATCTGAGTGTGCTTTAACAAACAGTGAGTATTACAATAAGGCAACATTACAATAGCAGCAAAGTCTGAATTATTTCAGCTGACAGACCTGGTAGACCTGGTAGACCTGGTAGACCTGGTAGACCTGATAGACCTGAAAGACCTGGTAGACCTGGCAGACCTGGTAGACCTGACAGACCTGGTAGACCTGGTAGACCTGACAGACCTGGTAGACCTGGTAGACCTGGTAGACCTGGTAGACCTGGCAGACCTGGTAGACCTGGTAGACCTGACAGACCTGGTAGACCTGGTAGACCTGACAGACCTGGTAGACCTGGTAGACCTGATAGACCTGAAAGACCTGGTAGACCTGGCAGACCTGGTAGACCTGACAGACCTGGTAGACCTGGTAGACCTGACAGACCTGGTAGACCTGGTAGACCTGGTAGACCTTTAAGACCTGGTAGACCTGATAGACCTGATAGACCTGGTAGACCTGGTAGACCTGACAGACCTGACATACCTGGTAGACCTGGTAGACCTGGCAGACCTGACAGACCTGACATACCTGGTAGACCTGGTAGACCTGGTAGACCTGGTAGACCTGACAGACCTGGTAGACCTGGTAGACCTGGTAGACCTGACAGACCTGGTAGACCTGGTAGACCTGGTAGACCTGGTAGATCTGGTAGACCTGACAGACCTGGTAGACCTGACAGACCTGATAGACCTGATAGACCTGATAGACCTGATAGACCTGATAGACCTGATAGACCTGATAGACCTGGTAGACCTGGTAGACCTGACAGAACTGGTAGAGCACGGAGCTTGTAACGCCAAGATAGTGGGTTCGATCCCCGGGACCACCCATACACAAACATTTATGCACGCATGACTGTAAGTCGCTTTGGATAAAAGCGTCTGCTAAATGGCATATTATTATTATTATTATTATTTGATAGACCTAGTAGACCTGACAGACCTGACAGACCTGGTAGACCTGGTAGACCTGGTAGACCTGGTAGACCTGGTAGACCTGACAGACCTGATAGACCTGGTAGACCTGGTAGACCTGGTAGACCTGGTAGACCTGGTAGACCTGTAGACCTGACAGACCTGACAGACCTGGTAGACCTGACAGACCGGGTAGACCTGGTAGACCTGGTAGACCTGGTAGACCTGGTAGACCTGGTAGACCTGACAGACCTGACAGACCTGGTAGACCTGGTAGACCTGGTAGACCTGACAGACCTGACAGACCTGGTAGACCTGGTAGACCTGGTAGACCTGGTAGACCTGACAGACCTGACAGACCTGGTAGACCTGGTAGACCTGGTAGACCTGGTAGACCTGGTAGACCTGATAGACCTGGTAGACCTGGTAGACCTGGTAGACCTGATAGACCTGGTAGACCTGGTAGACCTGGTAGACCTGGTAGACCTGGTAGACCTGACAGACCTGACAGACCTGGTAGACCTGACAGACCTGGTAGACCTGGTAGACCTGAAAGACCTGGTAGACCTGGTAGACCTGGTAGACCTGGTAGACCTGGCAGACCTGGTAGACCTGGTAGACCTGGTAGACCTGGTAGACCTGGTAGACCTGGTAGACCTGGTAGACCTGACAGACCTGCCAGACCTGGTAGACCTGGTAGACCTGGTAGACCTGGTAGACCTGGTAGACCTGGTAGACCTGGTAGACCTGATAGACCTGGTAGACCTGGTAGACCTGACAGACCTGGTAGACCTGGTAGACCTGGTAGACCTGGTAGACCTGGTAGACCTGGCAGAGCCTCTTTAGGTGAAATAACAGCTCAATAAATGCAGCAATTTTCCACTGAGATAAAAGTGAACAACCACGCTTTTCAGAATCACACCAGCAGGAATGCAAGGCTGCTGTTTGTTACGTTAGCACTGGCAATGTGCATCTCTAGCACTCTGAAAGGGATTTTGTAGGTTCCTTTTACAAACCGCTTCCATACAAACAGTGTGTTTTTTTTTTTTAACAATGTGCAAATGGATCATATTACAACGCCTTAACTTACACTTCTCATAAAGACATATAATGGAATATAGAGAATCTCCAATAGTAACTAAGTATAGCAGGCCTTAGGTATTGTTGCTGAAAACAGCACAAGGTTGCATAGCTATAGAAGAGTCAATCCTGACAGACAAAGCTGTGGAGATGGGCTCTTCTTCTATGTTTAGCTGCGTATGTTTTTGTGAAGCAGTCCTTTTTTAAATAGACGTCAAATCACATACACTCTTATAAAAAAAGGGTTCCAAAAGAGTTATTTGGATGTCCCCCATAGGATAACCCTTTTTGGTTCCAGGTGGAACTGTTTTGGGTTCCAAGTAGAACCCTCTGTAGAAAGGGTTCTGCATGGAACCCAAAAGGGTTCTACCTGGAACCAAAGAGGTTCTACCTGAAACCAAAATGGATTCTTCAAAAGGTTATCCTATTGGCACAGTCAAAGAATCCTTTTAAGGTTCTAGATAGCACTATTTTTTTTCAAAGAGTGTACATTCATTCACCAAGGAGAAATCTGCAGAAGCACTGTGTTACTTGAAAAGTGGTGCCAAATATATTTTAACATGTTTTCTTCTGCGTTTAGGCTACTTATGTTTTTATGAAACATTCCTCCTGTGAACGGTGGAGGTTAGCATTTTTAATCATGAATCTTGTTCAGGAGGCAGCTCTGCCGATTGAGCTGGCACAGCCACAAAGTCATAAAATCTGATTTTAAACTTAACCCTAACCTTAACACTAACCTAAACAACACTGCTAACCCTGATGCCTAACCCTAACTTTAAATTAAGACCAAAAAGCAAAAAATAAATGTAATGAATTGTTACAATATTATAGCCAATCTTGACTTTGCAGCTGGCCTATCTAAGGGGAAATCACTCAGTTCTGCCTCCAGGACAAGACACATGACAATAAACAACAACCTGTGTGAAGGGTGCCAAATCATAATGTAGAGATGTTCACTGAGGTGAGGGCTAGGTACCTAATCATAATGTAGAGATGTTCACTGAGGTGAGGGCTAGGTATCTAATCATGATGTAGAGATGTTCATTGAGGTGAGGGCTAGGTACCTAATCATAATGTAGAGATGTTCACTGAGGGCTAGGTATCTAATCATAATTTAGAGATGTTCACTAAGGTGAGGGCTAGGTACCTAATCATAATGTAGAGAAGTTCACTAAGGGCTAGGTATCTAATCATAATGTAGAGATGTTCACTGAGGTGAGGGCTAGGTACCTAATCATAATGTAGAGATGTTCACTGAGGGCTAGGTACCTAATCATAATGTAGAGATGTTCACTAAGGTGAGGGCTAGGTACCTAATCATAATGTAGAGATGTTCACTAAGGTGAGGGCTAGGTACCTAATCATAATGTAAAGGCGTTCACTGAGGTGAGGGCTAGGTATCTAATCATAATGTAGAGATGTTCATTGAGGTGAGGGCTAGGTACCTAATCATAATGTAGAGATGTTCACTGAGGGCTAGGTATCTAATTATAATGTAGAGATGTTCACTAAGGTGAGGGCTAGGTACTTAATCATAATGTAGAGATGTTCACTGAGGGTTAGGTACCTAATCATAATGTAGAGATGTTCACTGAGGGCTAGGTATCTAATTATAATGTAGAGATGTTCACTAAGGTGAGGGCTAGGTACCTAATCATAATGTAGAGATGTTCACTGAGGTGAGGTCTAGGTACCTAATCATAATGTAGAGATGTTCACTGAGGTGAGGGCTAGGTATCTAATCATAATGTAGAGATGTTCATTGAGGTGAGGGCTAGGTACCTAATCATATTGTAGAGATGTTCACTGAGGGCTAGGTACCTAATCATAATGTAGAGAAGTTCACTAAGGGCTAGGTATCTAATCATAATGTAGAGATGTTCACTTCAGTGATTGCTAGGTACCTAATCATAATGTAGAGATGTTCACTGAGGGCTAGGTACCTAATCATAATTTAGAGATGTTCACTGAGGGCTAGGTATCTAATTATAATGTAGAGATGTTCACTAAGGTGAGGGCTAGGTACCTAATCATAATGTAGAGAAGTTCACTAAGGGCTAGGTATCTAATCATAATGTAGAGATGTTCACTAAGGTGAGGGCTAGGTACCTAATCATAATGTAGAGAAGTTCACTAAGGGCTAGGTATCTAATCATAATGTAGAGATGTTCACTGAGGTGAGGGCTAGGTACCTAATCATAATGTAGAGATGTTCACTGAGGGCTAGGTATCTAATCATAATGTAGAGATGTTCACTGAGGTGAGGGCTAGGTACCTAATCATAATGTAGAGATGTTCACTGAGGTGAGGGCTAGGTTCCTAATCATAATGTAGAGATGTTCACTGAGGGCTAGGTACCTAATCATAATGTAGAGATGTTCAAATAGGGCTAGGTACCTAATCATAATGTAGAGATGTTCACTGAGGTGAGGGCTAGGTACCTAATCATAATGTAGAGATGTTCACTGAGGTGAGGTCTAGGTACCCAATCATAATGTAGAGATGTTCACTGAGGTGAGGGCTAGGTATCTAATCATAATGTAGAGATGTTCATTGAGGTGAGGGCTAGGTACCTAATCATATTGTAGAGATGTTCACTGAGGGCTAGGTACCTAATCATAATGTAGAGAAGTTCACTAAGGGCTAGGTATCTAATCATAATGTAGAGATGTTCACTGAGGTGAGGGCTAGGTACCTAATCATAATGTAGAGATGTTAACTGAGGGCTAGGTACCTAATCATAATGTAGAGATGTTCACTAAGGTGAGGGCTAGGTACCTAATCATAATGTAAAGATGTTCACTGAGGTGAGGTCTAGGTACCTAATCATAATGTAGAGATGTTCACTGAGGTGAGGGCTAGGTATCTAATCATATTGTAGAGATGTTCACTGAGGGCTAGGTACCTAATCATAATGTAGAGAAGTTCACTAAGGGCTAGGTATCTAATCATAATGTAGAGATGTTCACTGAGGTGAGGGCTAGGTACCTAATCATAATGTAGAGATGTTAACTGAGGGCTAGGTACCTAATCATAATGTAGAGATGTTCACTAAGGTGAGGGCTAGGTACCTAATCATAATGTAGAGATGTTCACTGAGGTGAGGTCTAGGTACCTAATCATAATGTAGAGATGTTCACTGAGGTGAGGGCTAGGTATCTAATCATAATGTAGAGATGTTCATTGAGGTGAGGGCTAGGTACCTAATCATATTGTAGAGATGTTCACTGAGGGCTAGGTACCTAATCATAATGTAGAGAAGTTCACTAAGGGCTAGGTATCTAATCATAATGTAGAGATGTTCACTTCAGTGATTGCTAGGTACCTAATCATAATGTAGAGATGTTCACTGAGGGCTAGGTACCTAATCATAATTAGAGATGTTCACTGAGGGCTAGGTATCTAATTATAATGTAGAGATGTTCACTAAGGTGAGGGCTAGGTACCTAATCATAATGTAGAGAAGTTCACTAAGGGCTAGGTATCTAATCATAATGTAGAGATGTTCACTAAGGTGAGGGCTAGGTACCTAATCATAATGTAGAGAAGTTCACTAAGGGCTAGGTATCTAATCATAATGTAGAGATGTTCACTGAGGTGAGGGCTAGGTACCTAATCATAATGTAGAGATGTTCACTGAGGGCTAGGTATCTAATCATAATGTAGAGATGTTCACTGAGGTGAGGGCTAGGTACCTAATCATAATGTAGAGATGTTCACTGAGGTGAGGGCTAGGTTCCTAATCATAATGTAGAGATGTTCACTGAGGGCTAGGTACCTAATCATAATGTAGAGATGTTCAAATAGGGCTAGGTACCTAATCATAATGTAGAGATGTTCACTGAGGTGAGGGCTAGGTACCTAATCATAATGTAGAGATGTTCACTGAGGTGAGGTCTAGGTACCCAATCATAATGTAGAGATGTTCACTGAGGTGAGGGCTAGGTATCTAATCATAATGTAGAGATGTTCATTGAGGTGAGGGCTAGGTACCTAATCATATTGTAGAGATGTTCACTGAGGGCTAGGTACCTAATCATAATGTAGAGAAGTTCACTAAGGGCTAGGTATCTAATCATAATGTAGAGATGTTCACTGAGGTGAGGGCTAGGTACCTAATCATAATGTAGAGATGTTAACTGAGGGCTAGGTACCTAATCATAATGTAGAGATGTTCACTAAGGTGAGGGCTAGGTACCTAATCATAATGTAAAGATGTTCACTGAGGTGAGGGCTAGGTATCTAATCATAATGTAGAGATGTTCATTGAGGTGAGGGCTAGGTACCTAATCATAATGTAGAGATGTTCACTGAGGGCTAGGTATCTAATTATAATGTAGAGATGTTCACTAAGGTGAGGGCTAGGTACCTAATCATAATGTAGAGATGTTCACTGAGGGCTAGGTGCCTAATCATAATGTAGAGATGTTCACTGAGGGCTAGGTATCTAATTATAATGTAGAGATGTTCACTAAGGTGAGGGCTAGGTACCTAATCATAATGTAGAGAAGTTCACTAAGGGCTAGGTATCTAATCATAATGTAGAGATGTTCACTAAGGTGAGGGCTAGGTACCTAATCATAATGTAGAGATGTTCACTAAGGTGAGGGCTAGGTACCTAATCATAATGTAAAGACGTTCACTGAGGGTTAGGTACCTAGCACTGAGTTGAAGTGAAGTTGTGTGTAGCTCAGTTGGTAGAGCATGGCGTTTGCAACGCCAGGGTTGTGGGTTCGATTACCACGGGGGGGCAGTATGAAGAAATGTATGCACTCGCTAACTGTAAGTCGCTCTAGATAAGAGTGTCTGCTAAATGACAAAAATGTGCCCAATATTTTGTTTTTCCTCTTAAAGTGGCAATCAGCAGTTGAAACAATAACATGCCACTGTTTAGGTAAAATCTGAGGGACGGGGCTGGAGAAATGTAATCACTCTCAAATTCATTGACAGAGCTATGGATGCAAGGACTGACCATCCATAACATCAAAATGATAGTTTTGACCTTGTTTTGAGGCTATACACTGTTTGTTTACATGTACTTTGTTTATAAACGTTGGATTAAAACAAGTTTATATTCTGGGTTCTGATTGGGGGGTGACAGTTGAACTAAGCTCATGAGGCATTTATAAGTCATATCCTTTAAGAATCAATGGGCACATATAATTAATTTATAAGTACAAAATGGCAACCTGGACTCAGCGGTAGATGTAACATAGTAATGTAAATCCGGGATACTCCACTTGGTATGATAAGTTACGTTTTGTGTGGTATGTAGCTGTGCCACTAAAGATCCTGGTTCGAATCCAGGCTCTGTCGTTGCCGGCCGCGACCGGGAGACCCATGGGGCGGCGCACAATTGGCCCAGCGTCGTCCAGGGTAGGGGAGTGAATGGCCAGCAGGGATGTAGCTCAGTTGGTAGAGCATGGCGTTTGCAATGCCAGGGTTGTGGGTTCGATTCCCACGGGGGGGGGGGTATGAAAAATAAATACAAATAATGTATGCACTAACTGTAAGTCGCTCTGGATAAGAGCGTCTGCTAAATGACTCAAATGTAAATGTATTATTTTTTGGATGTCCATCTTGCATTTCGTAAGATTAGTTATGAATTTTAATTCATATGAAATGTTACGAATTGTATTTCGTACAATATGTTACAAATTTGCAAACGTATTAGTTATTTTTTTACGAATTCCAATTTGTTGAGCCTCACGTTAGCTAGGTGGCTAGATTGCTAACCTTAAGATTAGCTAGTTGGCTATCATTAGCAACCACCCTACTTTAGTTTTTTTGCCTTAAGTAACTTCTGTCGTGCGTAACCACGCCAACCGTACCGTAACATCATACTAATATGAGTGTTACCGGATTGACGTTTCTAGTCTACAAGAACAGGCTGAACATGGATGTAGCAACTGCAGATTACCCCCTTCAATTGTCATGGTAGGACCAAGGGCCCAGTTTTTCAAAAGTTATCTGATTGGATTTTGGCAATCAGATATAATTAAATTAATAGAAATAGAATGCATGGAACAGATGTATTATTGACTTGAATGGGGACGCCCATTTTGTTAATTATATTTCCATGCATTTAAACCTACCCGATATGCCGAAATCACATCAGATAATGTTTGAAAACCTGTGCCCAGGAGATCTGGCCACTGGAGCATTTGACCTCTCCTGCCTGAAGCCAAGCCACAAAATCAGTGTTGGCTGCCTAATATACTATGCTATAATATTATAATAAACTATGCTATACTATTATAATAAACTATGCTATACTATGCTAATAAGCTATGCTATAATATGCTAATAAGCTATGCTATAATATGCTAATAAGCTATGCTATAATATGCTAATACGCTATGCTATAATAAACTATGCTATACTATTATAATAAACTATGCTATACTATGCTAATAAGCTATGCTATAATATGCTAATAAGCTATGTTATAATATGCTAATAAGCTATGCTAAAATATGCTAATAGGCTTATGCTATAATATGCTAATAACCTCTGCTATAATATACTATAAGCTATGCCATAATATGCCAATAAGATAAACAATTTGAGTGTTTACAATTCAATCACTCCATTTCACTATAAGTGTCTGTCTGAGGACAAAGAATATTCCCCGTCCACATTTATTAAGTTGTTTAAAAATAACAAAGAGACTGTATTTGATTTGAACTCATAAAATGTCCACATTTCTTCCCCTTTTGAACTCTTCAAAAGTTTATATTCGTCCTTTATAGTAACTTCCCAGATGTTTTATGTTTTTATTTTTTTCTGTGCTTGTTTACTTGGCATAACAGGAGATAACATCAGAATGGTTTTACCATTTCCCTTTTATCATCCCAAAACACCCATCCTATCTTTAAGGTTCCCAGGCTGTGAGGATTCAGGTGGAAAACGCAAGTGACTTCTGTCAACCGTAATCTCTAAAATGTTCCTTTAAAAATATATTATAAAATAAGCCTATTGGATGTGGGATGTGTTTAGCATTTGATGGCCGTGTTGGTGTATTATCTGGGGGGTAATGGCCGTGTTGGTGTATTATCTGGGGGGTAATGGCCGTGTTGGTGTATTATCTGGGGGGTAATGGCCGTGTTGGTGTATTATCTGGGGGGTAATGGCTGTGTTGGTGTATTATCTGGGGGGGTAATGGCCGTGTTGGTGTATTATCTGGGGGGTAATGGCCGTGTTGCTGTATTATCTGGGGGGTAATGGCCGTGTTGGTGTATTATCTGGGGGGTAATGGCCGTGTTGGTGTATTATCTGGGGGGTAATGGCCGTGTTGGTGTATTATCTGGGGGGTAATGGCCGTGTTGGTGTATTATCTGGGGGGTAATGGCCGTGTTGATGTATTATCTGGGGGGTAATGGCCGTGTTGATGTATTATCTGGGGGGTAATGGCCGTGTTGGTGTATTATCTAGGAGGTAATGGCCGTGTTGGTGTATTATCTGGGGGGTAATGGCCGTGTTGGTGTATTATCTTGGGGATAATGGCCGTGTTGGTGTATTATCTGGGGGGTAATGGCCGTGTTGGTGTATTATCTGGGGGGTAATGGCCGTGTTGGTGTATTATCTGGGGGGTAATGGCAGTGTTGATGTATTATCTGGGGGGTAATGTAATGAAAAGAAAATGACAAGGAGGGAGAATGTGGCCCTTTGTTAGTGTCATCTCAACCAGCAGGTCTAGGAGGGACAGTGTTTATGGGACAAACATATTGCTGCTATCTCCACTGACCACATTGCTAACACTTAAAGGGGAAATGCAACCTCTGATTTGGCCTGGTTTTTTGGCTTGCTCCTCAAGAATTGCTGGCGGCCATGCCAGAAACCAAACGTGAGTTTGCTTGGGGGTGTGGTTTGATGTGGGTGTTTCTTGGGTGTGTCCTTGCCACCATCAAGACACACCCATCTGTTTCCCCCCACTCAATCACAACAAACAAACCTCCTGCAGGTTGAGTTCAATAACTACAGGCAGATGGTATTTTGTTACAGGACTGGGTCGCAGTTCCGGAGCGACCCACTAGGTGTCATCCTCCGACAACCATAGGCACCTCCTCACTCACAGTCGGGACTAATTATCTGCCTATTGGTGTCACCTGTGGCTATCTGATTCACCTGTGTATTTATGCCCTCACTTCCCTGTGTTCCCTCGCTCAGTTTTCTCTGCTAGTTCCTTGATGTCAAGTAGTACGTATCAGTGTCGGATCACGTGACGGAGTTACAGGTACTCGAGACGTATTCTCCCTGTGTCATTGTGTTTTTCCAGTCAGAGTTAGTATTTCCTATTGCACGATCACCGTGCAGAGCCGGGTGGACACCCGACCAGCCCCAGCAGCCGGCGGAGCGGAAGCCACAGCAGCGGGGTCTCCAGTCTCGCCTGCGACATCGCGGGAACCCCGCCCACCACCTCCGGAGAGGTACGACGGACGTCCAGAGGGCTTCAGGGAATTCCTCACCCAGTGTTCCCTGATGTTCAGCCTGCAACCCTCCTCCTTCCCGACGGAGCAGGGCCGGGTGGCCAACATTATCACTTTGTTGACAGGTCGGGCCCTTTCTTGGGCTACCGCGGAGTGGGAGAGCCAAACTCCGGCGTGCACCGACTCCTACCAATTCACCCCGGAGTTACGCAAGGTGTTCGACACCTCTAAGGTGGTGTCGAGGCACGAGGCCGGGAGGCGGCTCACGGCCTGTCGACAGGGTGACCTTTCGGTGGCGGACTACTCCGTGGAGTTCCAGACCCGGGCTCGAGAAGCAGGATGGGAGGAGGCCGTCCTGGTCGTCCTGTACGCGCAGGGGCTATCAGAGGGGATGAAGGACGAACTCTCCTTCAGGGAGCTGCCTGAGCGACTGGACGGCCTCGTCGACCTCTCGGTGCGGGTGGACAATCGGCGTCGTGAGAGGGCGTACGAGAGAGGCATGACGCAAGGCACGCCTCCATGTCCCCCTATCAGCCCGGAGGCTTTCCGCCGATTCAGGGAGGAGACGCTTCAGGAGGAGGCTCTGCAGCTGGGGGCGGTGTGCTTGTCCAGGATGGAGAAGCCGAGGCATCTGCCCCAGGGACGTTGCCGGTACTGCGGCCACGCAGGTCACCACGGTCACTCATGCCCGGAGAAGCTGGGTAAACGGGATGGCTCGCAGTATCAGGAGGGGTGCTAGCGAGCCGGAACCGAAACCCCAACTCCACAGACGCCCAGACTTTTCTCCCCGTCAGGGTTCAGTGGGCCCGCGCTGCGCATCGGGTGTATACACTGGTGGATTCTGGGGCCGCGGGAAACCTGATGGACGCGGGTTGAGCATTCCGTTACTCTCTCTGAGCCGGTTCCGGTCATGGGCCTGCACGGCCGGCCATTTGGGTCGGGCTGCATCACCTCACACCAACCCTTACAATGTTTGGTATTTTATTAGGATCCCCATTAGCTGTTTCAAAAGCAGCAGCTGCGCTTACTGGGGTCCACACAGAACATGAAACATGACATATTACAGAACATTAATAGAGAAGATCAGCTCAAGGACAGAACTACATCAATAAAAATTTTTTTACACATAGCCTACATATCAATACATACACACAAACTATCTAGGTCAAATAGGGGAGAGGCGTTGTGCCGTGAAGTGTTGCTTTATCTGTTTTATTTTTTTAGCATTTGAGCAATATGAGCTGTAATGGAGTTCCACGCAATAATGGCTCTCTATAATAGGCTGTCACCATAGGATAACCCTTTTTGGTTCCAGGTAAAACCGTTGTGGGTTCCGTGTAGAACCCTCTGTGGAAATGGTTCTACGTGGAACCCAAAAGTGTTATTCAAAGGGTTCTCCCATGGGGACAAGACTGAACAGAGCAATATGAGAAGAATGCAATTGCTGAATTTATGTAGATATTCTAAACTAAGTGTTCTGATTAACTTTCAAATGTTGTAACAGATCCGTGTAGAATGAACAACCCTTTACATAATACCGTAGAAGCAGTGTTCTGATAATGTAAACAATGTGCACTTTTCATTGTCTTTCCTAGCTGCTACAGATACTGTGCCTGTCAGCATTTTGTCTGGTGGTAATGGGGTTACCTTGGAAACATGTCAGAGTGGTCCTAGCTTCCTGTCTGGTGGTAATGGGGTTACCTTGGAAACATGTCAGAGTGGTCATACCTTCCTGTCTGGTGGTGATGGGGTTACCTTGGAAACATGTCAGAGTGGTCCTAGCTTCCTGTCTGGTGGTAATGGGGTTACCTTGGAAACATGTCAGAGTGGTCATACCTTCCTGTCTGGTGGTAATGGGGTTACCTTGGAAACATGTCAGAGTGGTCCTAGCTTCCTGTCTGGTGGTAATGGGGTTACCTTGGAAACATGTCAGAGTGGTCCTAGCTTCCTGTGTGGTGGTAATGGGGTTACCTTGGTAACATGTCAGAGTGGTCATACCTTCCTGTCTGGTGGTAATGGGGCTACCATGGCAACATGTCAGAGTGGTCATACCTTCCTGTCTGGTGGTAATGGGGCTACCTTTGCAACATGTCAGAGTGTCATACCTTTCCCGTCTGGTGGTAATGGGGTTACCTGGAAACATGTCAGAGTGGTCATACCTTCCTGTCTGGTGGTAATGGGGTTACCTTGGAAACATGTCAGAGTGGTCATACCTTCCTGTCTGGTGGTGATGGGGTTACCTTGGAAACATGTCAGAGTGGTCCTAGCTTCCTGTCTGGTGGTAATGGGGTTACCTTGGAAACATGTCAGAGTGGTCCTAGCTTCCTGTCTGGTGGTGATGGGGTTACCTTGGAAACATGTCAGAGTGGTCCTAGCTTCCTGTCTGGTGGTAATGGGGTTACCTTGGAAACATGTCAGAGTGGTCCTAGCTTCCTTCTGGTGTAATGGGGTTACCTTGGAAACATGGTCAGAGT